>OZ010737.1:186450008-186777508 GCA_963932295.1 Tipula lateralis | reverse complement strand
ATTACAATGATAACGTCGGAATGAAATGGAAGCGGCAGTACGTTCAGTTCAGGTTGGGCCACCTGGTCAAAGAAATGATACAGGGCCCCCACAGCAAAATTCTACAATTACATACCAACAGCGTGTATCCACGGGGGCTTCACCAATTCATAGGTAAGCTATAGGAAGCTTTTACTATTTTTTAATGTATGAATTTTGTCGTATGATGAATTTAGGCGTGGTCTTGGTTAAGGAAAAAATTTTGATTGTGAAAATTAAAGTACAGTGTTTTGGGCAATAATAAACTACTTAACTACTTATTTACTTACTTAATATTATTCGTCTGTGACTTAAAAGCTTCTAAATAGAATCGTATTGGTCCATTATTTTATCGGTTTTTCTATCATCAGCTGATACCACTTACTTAAGTATTTTTCATATAGTTACTTAGTTCAACAACTGTTTCCACGTAGTAACTCTTTCTAAATTTGTGATTCTTAAGTAGTCATACTGACTTACTATTATAAAATGCCTTTTAAATCAGAGGTTGTTAGATCATCATGTATGTAGTTAAGTATGTAGTTACGTACCATATGGTTCGTTGGGTGGAAACTGGTTTACCATAGTAGATTTTTTACTATAACTCCGATTAATTTGCATATTTCTAAAATTTAACCTTTTCCAATCATACATTTTTGAGGGATTGTATTGATTTATTTTTAAAGGAAGTACAGATTTATCCTTAAATTTTTAATTAAGTAAGATATAATATTATTTAAGACTATTTACAATTAGAAAAGTTAATATTTTAAACTAAACAAAAAGGGCCCTTATCGTTTCTGATTTATTTCAACTGCAATAGTTCAATAATTTTTCGTGTTCATTACTTAAAAAAAGACTAATATTCTTTTGTATGATAAAAAAATTGTAACACATACTTAGCTACTTTGTTGAATTCATAAAAATTACATTTTTCAAAACATGAAAAATAGAAATTATAGAAACGTCTTTCAATCGTCAAAACTCACCATTTCTATTCTATGAATGCTTATGATGAGGATTTACCTTATGATTATTTACAGTAAGAAATATTTTCGATCTGATTTATTTACATTTTATTTTTTAACTAGACAAAAACTAAAGAAAGTTTGAAATGCAGCTGTTACCGCATACTCCAGCAACAACTAATAAATAGGGAAGTTTGCACTCATAAAACTCCAAATTATGGGTCTTTGTCTTGTTTCGAACCCAAAATACTTTCGAATACTTCTCTACCTGTTTTTTTAGAAATCATTTTGTCGGATAGGGATTAATTTAAAAAAAAAAAAGATGGACTAAAAATATATTTTCTGACATAAATATGAATTATTTATAAAATTCCTAAAAGGGATAATCAACCATCTTTATCCTTCATTTATTTGAAGAAGAAGAGATCTGTCGCAAAAACTAAATTTTACTAAACCAATCCTATACTAAACCAATAACAAAATGTACCTTTTTTCTGTAGTGTAGATACAGCATAATCCCAAAATTTTCTCACATAAGAAAGCAATAAAAAAAAGGAAGATAGTCCATTTTGTCCCTATTACTTAAGTATAAATATTAAAACTGTCTAGTTAATTAATTTAGATTAGTGAACACACAAACATGGCCTGGAGATTCATTTACACAAGTAGTGCATTGCTAATTCTGAATTGCAGACACTTTTGTAGTGAGTTATTATTTAATGTATTTAATATATTCCATTAGATTTATATGTTAAATCGCTTGAAATCTTGAACTTCTCTAGTAAGTATAGTTATAGAGATAAAAATTGTATATAAGTAATAGAAATGAGAAATTTATAGAATCATTCGATTATCGAATATATATGAGAATGATTTAATGAATAGAATAATTTGCGAGGTCTGTTATAAAAATTATGAAATGACTCGATAAATTGAAAAACTCGAGAAGTCTATTATTAAATTTATTGAATAATTTTATGTTTTATGTATTCTCTGATTATTTAGAGTTATAATTTATAAAGTATATATGGTTAATCTTTTCTACATTTACCTAATACTTTAAATAACGTAAAAAAAACTTAATTCTTCTTGTTAATTAACTGCAATTCCCTTAATTTTACATTTAGTGACTGGCCTAGCTATTCTTTGGTTTTATAAACGCAAACTATTTATACTTAAGTAAACCAATTTATAAGAAGGCAAGTATACCTAAATAGCGGATTAGTATATTATGAAAAAAATAGAACTAGCCATACGCAATGTGTATATAGTAATCGAGTTCTCTAAATGGAACCCTTAAATTCGTCAACAAAAAATATAAAAGTAATTAAATTCCTTTCTTTCGTATTAAGGATATTCGGTGCTTTGCTGTGAAAATAGTTTTATTATTTAAGGATTTTAGAGGTTAAAACCGAAAATATACATTGTGTTCTTGAAATACACTAATTGATTTGAAATTGTTTCTAGAGCGGCCTTTACTATAATTGTATAATTCATATCTAAATATATGTTTGGCTAATATCTAAGATATGTTTGCCCATTTTAACTGTTATAACTGGATTATTTATTTAATTAGATTTAAATACAAAATGACCGCACACAGGTACGATTGTTTTTCTGCTCTAAGACATAGAAGATAATTTTGTTCCTATTTTGGCGAAATATTTTATTCAAATGAACATATGCGACGAAAGGTTTATTCTCCATTTTCCAGAACTTTTTTAGTTTGGGTAGAGATTTGTTGTTCCTCTATGTTCTATGATTCAAGTCGGGACGATAACCTTATGATATTCAAACGAAGATGATCTTTCTCCCAGTCGACAAGTAGATTATTAAATAATACATTCAGTCCAATTCATTTGAGTTATTTAGTTTGTACTTATTTGAAAAAATTTAAATTGTATTCAATTTGCAGACCAGACCTTTAAATATTTTACTGTTAAGTTACTAAGATATTTATTATTTATTTTGGTTCAGCGATCTAATAGTTTTATTTACCTAGTGCCCGGTTTAAAGATTACCTGATATACTTACATATTATAATTCTTAAAGTTTCGGTTTATGTGTGATTATGTAATGGTTTTAATAGATTTAATGAGTAATAATACATTCTTTTTTAAAGTAATCTGCCTAAAGGTCAAATTGAAAGCGCCACAATATCTACTGATCACAATCACTTTATTGGAAATTATTTACACAACAATTGGAAAATGTAACAACCACCGCGTATACTAGTATTACCATAAATCAATATGTCCATAATGGCCATAAAGGTTCAATTAGTAACAGTTACTATAGCGTAAGTATTAAATATCAAATGCATACTTACACACAATCGTTTATAATAATATATATAGATGTACAAACCAAATGGAAAATTTAACGAATTTTCAGCATTTTTCGTTGATATAAAATTTCATTTATTGTTTTTTATGATTTTGAGACATATAATAATGTGATTATCATGTTACTTTATAAGTAAATATAATGTATCATATTCAATTCTTGCATTATATTTAAAATACACATCATCATTTCAAACAAAATATGTGGAATCAAAACTATAAATCCAGAATGGCATGATGAGTATAGGATTAATTACGTAAAAAAAAATTATGGACAGTTAAATAATTTTTTTATGTACTTATAAATGGAATTCTTCGAAAAAGCTTACTATCATAAGATAAACTTCCAAATTAGATTTGATGCCTTGTTGTTTAAGGCTTCATGTTGGATTCATCAAGCTTTTATTTACTAACAATACATAAGTACTTACTGCTTCAATATGTGATATTTATATCCTCCATCTACTCGATAGCTAATTTTATTTTTTACAATAATTTAAACCTCCAACCTACTTAATTCTGTACTTAGTATCGATTTAATAGTTTCGTGGGTGTTATACGTAAACTTATATTTCACCCATACATGTTTCATACATACAAATACAGACATTTTGTTTAGTACGGTTATCATTTAACAAACATAGAGAAAGTTTGTGGTGCAATGTAGTATATTTTTAATAAAGAATTAGTCAAATATACACAAACCGCTATTAAGACGCAACTACTTATAAGAAGAAATTATGGAATTTTCATTAAGAAAAAAATTCGATAAATATTCAAACTACAGGGTGAATGTACGTTTGCACTTCGTCACTATTCACTACCCATCACTGCTTGTTATTATTACGTAGTTGAATCTTACAGACTTCGATTAAAACTTAAATTTAGTTGTTTTATATACTAATGGTTGTAATGTGTGTAATAACGTGAACACTTACCGGAATGCGTATTTGTAGATTTCTGATTTAAAAATTGATTTTTTTTCATCCAAATAAGAAAAATTATTTTCCTTATTTATTTAGTTAAGTATATGTATATTCTGAAAAATATACTTAGTTTTTCATTTCGTTGTTTTGGTAAATATCATTGTTTGATCTTGTAAAAGTATGTTGTTATGAATCGGCATGGAAGAAATACATATAATTTGTAAAGTTACAAACGCCTACGCATTATTTATTTTATTTTAGGCGTTAGGTATTTTATGTTTTATGCCTCGTATACTCTATACCCGTTGAAATAGAAATCACGCTAAATGTTAACCTTGTATTTCGTGGAAATAATTATTTTATTCATTGTAGCGATGTGATATTTTATAAAATATATTTTTATGTTACTTTAATATTTAAAGTTCTTGGTTGTTAGGATGATTGATGAATGTTCTGTTTTTTTTTTTTTTGAAAATATAAGAATTGTGTTTTGTGCAAATGCTGCGTTTATCAGATATTTCAAAGTTAAAGTAAAAAGATTGTCAATAATTCTAGAGTTACTTATATCAAATTTTAGTCGCTGCTTTTCGATTAAGTTTTAGTTCTTGTGCACAACTTTTGTGTGTGAAAGCAACGATGATATGATAGGAATAGTACAAGCCAACCAGTTTCGGTGATCCTAGGTATGTTACCATAATCCTGGAGTATATTCAGTAGCCAAATAAATATCTGACAATTCTTATTCCAAAATTATGCGAGCCAAGAAAAAGGAATGTTAATCACTAAAACACGAATAAGGTGATTGATAATCCACAGCAGAAACATTTCTATCTACATTATTAGTAAATTATTATATTGTTACTATAATATCTAATCCATCGTGGAGAATATAAATTTTGCGATGACCCGACAGCATTTCCATGTACAATATAATGATATAATACACTGTCAATTCGTTTGTGAGGGAAACTATTTAAAAAATAAATAGTTTAGTACAGTTTATTTAGCTAATCTGATCATCCATTCCATTCCATTATGCTTCCTATCTTTATGTCCGTTTCTAGGTTTTAGAAAAAATATTCACACAATACACAAAAGTAGACATCTTTTATAACACACTCCAATGAACGAATTCACCAAATCGAACTCCGTTTCAGAAAGTTTAAATGTTTGTAATAGAATTATGATACAGCAAAGTAGCCGCTTATTAAAAATAAACATTCTGGTCAAGACCACCGGTCAAGTAATCTCCATGCATAATAAGTAAATTATTTCAATAAAATATTTACCAGTGTGTGAATGCAACGATGGTTTGAACTTAATTTCTTATGCGAACTATACAGAAATTTTTTGTCTATATAAGTACATAGTTGGAAATGCAATTTTGGTATTTAAATTTATGGAAATATTTTAGTGTTCCTTGTGTTGTATGTAAGTAGATTTGGAAATACGAGTATAAATGAAGAATTTATATTAGTTTCTTAAAAATATTAAAGTCATGTTCGTTCCGCTGTGTGATTAAATTTATAATTTTATTTTTTAATATTGCAATATTTTTATCTGATTCAAAATTGTTAAAATGAAGAAAAGATATTACCACCATAAAGAATAGTATGTCTTTATTGGAATAAAAAAACAATATTTTCATAAAAAGGTAAAAATCAATGATAAACGTGTTGATGTTTTATGTTACGACTTGCGAGAAGCTAAATATTTTCTTACTTAAATATTTTATAACTTTTCAGATGTGATATTCAGGTACAGATTTTGAATGGCTAATTTTGGGTGCTTTAGTATTTCCATCTCACGATATTCGTCCATGTTATTTTCAAGTTAAAGTGCTATCTGTCTTTTAGCTATAAATTAATATGTACTTAAGTTCACTAAAAAAAAAATATATCTTATCAGCTAATTTTTAAATCGATATACTTACTTATCAAGAAATATCAAATGTTAACGAATGTTATTTGTATTATTTACTAAAAATTGGACAAACCGAGAATATTACTATAGACTCATAACTGCAAATTTAGAGTATAATTAGGGTTTTTACTGGGTTTTTAAATCATAAATAAGAATAATACTTAAACAAATTTAATTTTAATTCCTATTTGTATTATCTTCACAATGAGTTGTGATAAATACAACGAGGCTGTGCCAGTATTAAGTAGACGATATTAATACACTTGACACTTTTGGTTTGTTCTTCTAATTTACTATTCATTCAGCATTCTATTTATCCTAGTTTTCCCACTTTTCGAATACACCGCACTAAAAAAAAAAAATTATGATATTTTCTTGGCGTGATAATAACAGCATAGACGATGACAATGTCGAGAGAGATAAAAATAAATCAAAGAAAATCTAATATATATTTTTTTTCTACCCCCATTGATATATTATGTTGTGTAATTTTATATATTTTCTATTTTACAGTCTTACTCTAATATATAAATAATACTTACTATTTACTTATGTTATAACTAAAAATATTATAAATTTTATTATATATATTATAAACTTTAGTTTTTCGTTTCATAAAGATATATGATTCTCTTAAAAATATTTTGTATATTTCATACAAATGTATGACCTTTAATTCACCCGTAAATAAAAAAGATTGTTTGAAGTGTATATAGCGTAGAGAAATACATAGTTAATTGTTTAAATTGCATATAAAATTTTAATATAAGTACGAAAATATAAACCAAAATAGTTTCGGAAAAGTTATACATATATAATATTCAGCGAAACTATAAATACTCACCAACCATATACAACATGCGTCTGGGATATAAAATTATTTTGATGCTGGTTGTGTTTAAGCAATAGAAATCTAGATGCATTTGACAATATGTACGTAGTTACATCCTTAATTTAGTTCATTATGCTTATGTTATTTTCAAAACATGATGATTTTTCATAAAAACTGTAACTATTTTTATACTTGTGTAAGTGTGTATATATTTTAAACAAATTAGTACATAATTATTTCTAGATCACACTTTAATTCGCCACTAATTAATTCATGATGCAAAAAAATTATGTTTCTCAGTAGTTGTCAGTGTTAGTAATACATATTTCATACTATTAAGTATGTAATGTACTTTAGTAAAATTGTATATACTTAAATAGTTCTATATTTTGTAACGCTTATGTACTTAAGTATATTTCGATACTTAATCGAAAACAATGAATGAACTAAATTCGAAACAAAAAATCATATTTACTGTTGGTATCGAAAACGACCAACAATTGTAAGCCATACTTTAATTAAAGTCTTGGATTTAATATAAATAAACCCATCTTGACCACAGAACTATTCTAAATTTTGATGTAAGTACATAATTAAATTCTAATTTCAGAATAATGCAATCTTTAATCTAATTTAAATTAATTTTTAATACTTATTTAAAAAAGACACCAAGTTTTGACAAAAACTCAATATGTATTACTTTACGTAGCATTAAGACAAGGTTTTTATATAAATAAATGCATATACTTACTTACTTACCTAGTTTAATCGTTTTTGAATGACTGCTTTAATTTATCATTCTGGTAATATATTTCGTTTTTGCTATACATATATTACAACGAATTAAAATAGAACAAAAGTTGTAAGTATTTGAAGTAAACCGTAGATACATTTTATATTCAATTACAAGTACACATACTTATGAATTTACATATATGCATCTGTTTTTATATTAATTTTACACATACGAGTAAGAATAGGTTTCTGGTTCGTTAACCTATGTAACATTTGTCGTTGTTTCGTTACTTTATATGTATAAATGCATTACATGTTTATATTTTATGTATTGCAAATGTTTACTATATAAATGTTACATGTTTTAAATATTGCCACTATAATACAACCATTATTTAGATTATTTCTCGTTTTTCGTTGTTCTTTAAGTGTTCATGACTTTATTCTCAATGTATAGTAAAATAGTATAAGTAGCGACACAATTTCTTAGTCACTTCCTTCTTTCTGGTTATATGTATGGATAAGTTACTTTCTAAAATGTTTTTGATTGGGTTGTGTTGTTTGCAATTATGGTACTTTTTATGCTATTGCACTCTATTTTTTTTACCGTGTGTGGTTATATTTAAAAGTGGTGTGTATGCACCTACTCGTGTATATTGTTTTATTTTACTACATATTACATTCATTATTAAAAAATCTATATTTTACACAACTAAGAATTGCAGGCAGATGTTTTAGTTTATTACCTCCTATTGTGCATACAATGTTAGTTCGAATTGATTGTATAGTTAACGTAGACATAAAAAGTTTAGATTTAACTTGGTCTAAAAATTATGAATTAGATAAGCTTAATTTATTTATAAATGAACTATCTGATATATTACATGTGTGTTTAAAAAATTAATGTTTCGTATTATTATGATTTATAAAAATAATATAACGATAAGTCACTCATATTATTGCAAGAGATGGGCATACAGATAACGCAACACTGCGGCACTTAAAAAAAAACATATTTATCAATCACATACCACACAACTTTAAATCGGAACATATGTTATGTATTTCATTCACAAGAAAACTAAAATAGAATATTCGTTTATGTGTTGATAATAATACTGAGTTCTTACTTATACATAGTTTAAAAACAGTTTTGGCGCGGTATTTGTTCTCTACAACTATTATTAATGAGCAGCTGTTTGATTTCTATTTACTTACATGTTTCTTCTTATCTAATACATCAATCAGACTCAGACCATATATAAGTATTTTACAACATACATAAGTTATAAAATGCATACTCAAGTATATTATGTACAAATTCAACCAGGTGACTTAATGATTTTATACGTTGTTTTTATATGAATAAAATATATAGGATATATAAATATGCTTATGTATATATCTGTTTAAAAGTAAAATTTAAAAAGTAAAATACTCAAATTTATGGATACCATTATACTTACAATTAACTATTAACTTATTATTTGATTCTTATAACTTTACTATTAACTTATTTATTTGATTCTTATAATTTAAGAAAGAAAAGCAAATATCGAAGCGACATGTTAAAATTATCACTTCCATTATCCATAAAACCTCTTAAATTGCTTACTGAAAAAATCAACCATGCTCACACATCCCATGATGAGTACAAGCTCGTCATTTACAATGGGATGAGCAGCATGGAACAGACAAGATTAAAAATAATTTTTTTTTAAATATTTAACTAGATATGTTAACAACCTTGGCACGCCATTCAAAAAATTTTGATTTTAAACGTCTATTATAGATAATTTTGTTCGGAAGTAGGACGTTAACATTCTATTTTTAAACTAACTAACCGTAAACCCTACCACTTCATACAGACAACTAAGTAAATCAGATATCTTCTGACTAACATTAATTTAACTAAATGGTTACTCAGTGTAAGAGTTTCGTTAAAAACTAACCCCAAATTAATAACAGTAGCTGAAAACGGAATGAATGACCTATTAAGCAGATACAAAGAAAAAAAAACGTATCTAAATTATTTTTTGTAAAGCGATTAATCAGTGGTTATCATCACCATCGTTGGTCGCTTTCTTTAGGATAGTTCTATTAATGATCGAGTACTGATAGTCTTAACCATACTAAATCAAATGGTCAATTTGATGTAGTATGATTAGGAATTAAATACTTTGATTTCTTCATATTTGGATAATATAAAATTAAAATCAAAGGTGGTGTGTTTCTTTTGTAAATTTAAATTAAATTTAAATTAAATTTTGAATGAAAATGTTGTATACATAGGGTATTGAGTAGAGGTACTCGTAGTTGATTCATCATTGAAAATCAATTAATAGAAAACGATTATTCTAGTTAAAATATAACTAAAATTAAAATTACTGTAGATTCAAGAAAGTAATAACATATCTTGAAACAAGCAGTTTACATAATATCTAATAATATCATCATACTATGTTTATACTCTACGCCAGGTATAGATTTGCCTCACTTTAAATCACGCACCTTTTATAAAACATAATGTTCTCGAATCTTGATTTATAATTTAATGTATTATTCGATAGTTTTCCTAGTTTTCAAAAAATATGTTCATGTTGGTTGTGTATATATGTATGTTGTTTATTGTGTTGCTTTTTGCCTTTTCTCTCGCGCGCTTGGTTAATTATAGTTTGACATGAAATTTTGTAATTATTTTTGGATTTTTCATTTATTTTTTTTAAATTAAAAAAGTAAATCCAAAATGGTGGTGGCTATAAAACTAATGGTGTTAGTTTATATTTTGTTTTGTGTCGAGAATCTTTTTTTGGATATAAGTACATATACATAATATATTTAATGAAATCTACCATAGTTGGTAGATAATGCGTTAATTATAAACTATTTCCGGTATGTCGATTAATGTTTTATATATATGTATGTATTTATGACGTATATTGGATTACTTGTACTATCTAAGGAAGCCTTTGACCATAAACCCCCAACTGACTAAACCAGATTTATTTTTACTCATTTTAATTTTTAAATATATAGTTTTGTATATCAACTACTTATATGTTTCCCGATTAGAATAGAAGATTCATATTTTAACACATTAGGCAACTGTAGTTCGCAAAAGAAGTATATAAACGAAAAAGTTGTAATTAAATAAGAATTTCCCAAGAAAAGTAGAAACAATTATTTCGCTCAATGTTTAAAAACTGCAAAAAACCACCACATACAAAGATTTATCTTTTATATATGTACAAACATAGCAACCATTAAATATAAATTTAACTTAGTTCTTAAGAAATAACAAAAAAAAAAATTGAACATACGAATACAAAGCCCAAGAGCTTCTAATCTTTGTTTTTTCGTTCGTTTTTATTAAGATAAATCACTTTAATTGTAATATATAAAAAATGGTTTTTCGGTATAATTTATAATCTACAGTAGATTACCAGTATAATTATATTTTCATTTTCGGGGCCAAATCGAGCCTCAACTCATCATATATTTTATATAACCCGTTTTTTAAATTCTTGTTATATCAATTCATCTATATTATATGATGTTGAACACATGTCTTAAATCATCTACATTTTACATATAATGAATTAAGTCATTTGTTGTTCTAAGAATTAAATTGTACTGCAAGCTAAATGTTTTCAAGCTTATTCAATTCAATACATTTCTTTTGAATATACTTAATAAAAAGGCAAACTAACTTCTGTTTTTGTCGCTCTAACATATTTTGGGTTTCCGCAGCAATATTGTCGAGACATGAAAATTAGCTTTCAATGATTCGTCATTGTAAAGTGCAAAGACATGTTTATGAATATTTAATACGTATATGTATATGTGTGTATTATTAAAGATAAGGCAAAAATGTAATTTTGAACGATGATGTGTGTAGGTCGTCTGATATAATTCTAAGGCAGTGGAGGTTATCGTCAAGTTTTATATATATATATATATATATATATATATATATATATATATATATATATATATATATATATATATATATATAAATACATATATATATATATATATATATATATATATATATATATATATATATATATAAATACATATATATATATATATATATATATATATATATATATATATATATATATATATATATATATATATGCATATATATAAATATATATATATATATATATATATATATATATATATATATATATATTTATATATATATATATATATATATATATATATATATATATATATATATATATATATATATATATATACATAGTATAATGACTTTGATTAATCTGCAAATACAAAAATTACGTATACTTATTCTTGATAAAGTTTGTTTAAATAAGGTTGGTTTTTTGTTATTCCGCTTGAGGAACCTAGAAAATGTGGTCTGATCTTAACTTTAATTTGATTAATATTTAATCAATATAGTTTTATTTGAAATTTATCTGTCTGTAAAAATACTATATTTTATGTCACACTGGTTCTCGTTGTCTCGTTACTTATCTTCAACTTTATTGTCCCTCGTTGTACCTTAATCGTTAAGAATCCTCGTCGTAGAACAAAAATTAACATGCTTCGGATGACATAAAAAGCGATTGTGTGTAAAAAGCATTCGTTGAGCTGACCACCTACAATGTGCACCAATTTGTATAAATGGTCCGTAAGGCCTCAGTTGATACCAGGCTGTAGGGCCGTTTAAAGCCGTTAAGCCATATATTATTAAACCACTTTATTCAAATTAATTATAAAATAAATTTTTATTTTTATTAAGTAAGTACACATACACATAGATTAGTAATAACATATATATTTAAGAAAAAACTAATTTAATCAAACAAAATTAAAATCAAAATATATAATAAGATATTTGTCATAAGATAAATTTAATGTATCCATTAAATTATCACTTAATTATAATATTAAATTATCACAATAAGCAATGGATCAGCGATATGTTTGCAATTAATAACCATTATTTTATAACATTTTTGAAAACTGCAAACCCATCTTTTATTTATGATATCTTACTAAGCGATTGCAGTCATCGATTCTAGAAAATTTACAAAATAAATATTAAATATGCATAATTAATAGAAACATACGTCAAATTGTCCTAAAAAGAAATATACAATTAATATGACATACCTTTAGTATGATATGAAAAATTTAGGTAGTTGTTGGAAGCTCTGATTTGAAATGGGTATGAAATGCTTATTCGCCGTATGGGAATTCATTTGGATATTATATTTTCAAATTTGTAACATTTGATCATAATGTTGACATTGGTACGATTTTTTGGATGTAGATACAATAAATCATTTCGTTTGATGGACATTTCGTTGATTGCATACAGTGGTGAGGTTCAACATTTGATGGGTGAAGAAATTTGACTAAAACTGCTTTAATTTTGAATAATTTTGAATATTTCGAATTAAACTTAAACAATAACATCTGAAAAAATAAGCTCCAACTGGTGGCTAAAGTTGTAGTGAGTGGTTAAGAAAGATTTCAACATGTCATAGTCTCGAGGCAGAGTCTTGCAGTTGACCCAAACCCGTTGTACGTAAAAACATTCGTTGAGCTGACCACCTATAATGTGCACCAATACGTATACATAGTTCGAAAGGTCGACTGAGAAAGGCGGTTATAGATTATTTTATTTATAAGACAGACAATCATTTGCTTATCTTAATTAATTTGGTTGAAATATCTTTATTTTTTATCGTCTCTTGAGCTGACGAATATTGCACCTCTTATTTATTATAATGTTTATAATCTAACTTACTTCTTTTGATAATATTCCGCGAATATACATGAGATAACACACACACATATATATACTTATATATATTTATTTGTTTATTGATTTATATATATATATATATATATATATATATATATATATATATATATATATATATATATATATATATATATACATATATATTTATATATATATATATATATATATATATATATATATATATATATATATATATATATATATATATATATATATATATATATATATATATATATATTTATATATAATATGAGTGTTACAACAATGCAAACCCTATCTACTGCATTGTGTAACTATATCAAATGACTCAGAATCATTCGCTATACGGTCATTCTAAAATAATTAAAAGATGAACTCAAGTTTTATATAAATTTATTATGACAGAATATCAATCAATAGTACGTCTAAAATATTTACTTAGATCATAATTTTATAGTAAATAAGCGCAACGTGAACCTGCTATAATAATAAATATATCCAACCAATACTAGAAAATGAACACTGATCACGTTTTTAATGCGCAAAACACGTGATAACTATGTACATGGATTGATAACAACTAAATAATATAATAAAATCGAATTTTTATAAATACGAGTATATAATTCAATTGCAATTTAATTAGATTTCATGTTTTTGTAGTAGTGTTATTTCTTCTCAAATTACGTAATTTAGTTGTTTTTTTATTTTTATTTTTTGAGTAAATTTATATTATACCATAGTAAGATATTAATATTTTACTTTCAATTAAGTTCATTGTATATACTGGTATATATATATATATATATATATATATATATATATATATATATATATATATATATATATATATATATACATATACATATATATTTATATATATATATATATATATATATATATATATATATATATATATATATATATATATATATATATATATATATATATATATATATATATATATATATATATATATATATATATATATATATATATATATATATATATATATATATATATATGTGTGTATGTACGTATACGTGAAGTCGTCGACTAGTTTAATGAAGAAAGGAATCGATTACGAAATCATCGCTTGGTGTGTAGTTAATGTTTGTAAGTATGTAATAAATAGAGTCATGAATTGTATTTGTGTAACAGACATTTTGTCTTCATGTTCTTAATTGGCTTTTCTATTCGAATTACGTCATACAAAAAACACAAAATAAAACTTATATAAATTCACGTTATTGACCCTGGGTTAAGATCTGTATACCTTTTGCAGTTTACAACAGATGTTTAACGATGATAATACTTTACAAAGAATTTTGGTGTGTCCGTTGGTCTGTCGTAAATCAGTGTTTTTGATCAAAATGCAATAAATATAAAATGTGTGTTCTATTAGTACTCTAAGTATGCGCTTTGTACTTGAATATTATAGAAAATAAATTGACTGACGAAATCAAAATGTGGAGATCGTTCTCGATTGGCAAAGGCGTAAAGTAGGGCGTTTAAGAAGAATAAATGGAATTAATTTAAATTCTAACCGCTTTATGTAATTCCCAAAATTAAGTTTAGATTGATCTGATAGTTAAATAGCCGTTTAGTGAAGAAAGTTTCAATTTCGATAATACTACACATTTAATTGTGAATACTAATTTCACAGCAATGGTATTTAATAAAATGTATAAAATATGTTGATTATTATCTAAACAAATGTAAATTATCAAGTTCGAACCTATTTTCATTTTAGAACTGCTACAGTTCTAATAAATTTAAATTTTGAACTTTTTTTTGGCCAAAATAGATTTGAATTTAAATTTTATTATAATTTGATTACATCTCTTGCCATTTTGATTATATTTGGAGGAAGGTATAACTATATGACATAAAATTAACTTTATATGTGATACATAACGAATTGGCTACTAGATTTTATAATTAAATTTAATTTATTAAAGATGAAAAGAACGTTTTCTGAAATTTGATATAAATTTGTTTGAAAAATTTGTGATCAATTAGGTTTTGATTATATTATTATTTTTCGATATTGATTTAACTTAATATAAGAAAAACCTTCAACCTAAAAACTATACAATGAAATATAACAAACACTATTGTGTCTGTTATGTAAGATTATATAAAAATGTTTTAAAACTTAACCCTGAAAACTAATATAATATTACTCAACTCTTTTATTTATATTAGAATAAAAGTCATTATCTTGTGCCCATCCGAGGGTTTAATTTATACGTTTTAAAGAAATACAATAGAAAATCTCATATATACCTATAGGCGATCATATATCAAATAGATTCGAAATTTCTTAAATACCATGATAATATTTATTATTTAGAGCTAGAAAATCACGTTTCGTGTGTGCCGAGAAACAAAAAATGTATTATGTACGGTATTGAGTATTTTAATCGTACATATAGCATACTTCAATTGAAATTTGAATCATTCTTGCGCATATGTGATATCTTATATGTGTGCGTGTGCAGCAAAACTGTAAACCGCACGTAAATTTTGTATCAATTTCAAATTCATTTCGTTGTCATATAAAAAAAATGTTTCTATTTCAAAGATTTCTTTTCAGACTCTATTATAAATTAAGTTTTTTAGTGTTGCTGTTTTTTGTATCTCAAGTCAACCGCAAGAAAATAAAAGTTGGTAATATAACTATATATAATATAAAGTTTTTAGTTTTTGACTTTGCGTTGTTCTTTTATACTTTATAACTATATTGTAGTAGTTGTTTTGAAATATGACGCAAATGATTTTCATATCTTAAAGGCAAAAATAAAAATTCAAATTAAGAATAATGTTTTTTGTATCATAAATTTTCGATTGACCTTGTTTTGTTTAGCATTTTTCCCCTAACATAGGTCCGTTTTTGATTTTTAATGTACATATATGATTTAATGAAAAATGTGTTAGTTATTTTTTTATTGTTCTGTGTCGCTAAACGTAGAATCAATGACGTGATTGTTAGTAGTGTATATAATTAGAAAATAGTATTTAAGTATATAGCAAAACCCATATAGAACTTCGAATGCTTATATGTACTTTTAATATGAATAAGGGGCAACAGTTTTATCTAGATAGTTTTAATATCGTTTCTAATGTAAGTAGAAGTCAGCTATGAAGTATAGGCCAATCAATGAGTCATTAAATCCTTGGAGCAAGAAAGTGATATATTTATAGAATTTACATGTCAATGAACAGCGACTCTTTAAGTATCCAGATTTATTAAATTTTATATGTTACTTAAGAAACCGAAAGTAAAATTAAGTTCAATGAGCTGTAGCTCTTCTTCATTTGTGCGCTCTTAAGCATTAGTGATGAGCTAATTTACAAAATGATAAGTTATAAATGTTCTGAACGTTTATGGATAATAAACGTGAAACTCCGTTCTTATAAAAAATAAAATTTATCAAATTTTGTAAACGATATATATCTTTGACAATCGGGATTGAGTAAATGTTTAATATAGCAAAAGAAAGCAGCCGTAATTCATTGCGTGAGTTGCTATATCGTTGAAAAATTGTATTTACCTTATTTAAAGTTAATTTTATGCACATTTGTTTATCCAATTAAAGTGGAAAATGGAGTTGTAATGTAATAACTCAATTCTCAAGTTGTTTTTGGAGAAGTTGAGCCATTTACCAGTAATATTGCGGCAAATATTTAATTAACTGTCCAAGTTACCTTCGTTTATTTTTTAGCCGTGTAAACTAGCCACTGCACATTGTCTTCAACAATAATTCAAAGATATTTGAATCAATTACTTACGCGAAATTATGCACTAATCAAATATATTTCTTTCAATAAATTTGGTTCTATATCTTGTCGATTTAAAATTCCACATTAAAAATCCGATAGGAACAGCTCTACATTATTTTCAATTGACTAATGTAGTTGGCAGTATCATTTTTGGAATATAATCGACCAATATCCCACCAGACCTTAAATTACATGAAATCGAAGTTTCTGACGTAACGGCATTGAAATATTATTTTATCAACTCTAATGTTGCAATTTTGCTTGTTTCCCTTATTTGAACAAAAATGAGTCTGATCGTTGGATAAAATTGTGTTGTAGTAGCTATCTAGTTTACAATGTATGGTCCTCTCCTAAATGGGCGATATACATGAGAGTGTCATGCGACTTAAAATCCTACACGATCTGGATCTTGTAAGTCAATCGAAATTCTATTTACCCATTGATAGTTAGTAACTTAAATTTACTTCTTGTCTTCAAAAATTAATGTCATTTAAAATATAGTTTATATTTGAATGTTATATACAGTAATTCAAAAAATAATTTATATTAATTATGAACTCTAATGATTATTTATCAGATAAACCGCAAGGGATAAGAACGGCTTAACCGACAATAAGTTATCACAGAATATAGTGTAGCTGTTTAAATTGTGATAAATTGGAATTTGCATTTATTTACAAAATTGAAATAATGAATAATAAATATTAAGCACATTTATTCGGTGTGTAAGTTACATACTTAATCAGTTATTAAAATAAATGCCTTCTTTAAGGAAAACTATAAGAAATAAACTTATAACCTTATTTCTAAATTCATTGTTTATCTCAAATTATTGGAGAAGGTTTAAAGGAAAATATAAATCTGTGGTATTTTTACAAAAGGGCATAAGTCGAGTTATCACCAAATCGACTTTTTGAGATATTCGAATTCCCTGTACAAAACTACATAAGTCATTAATTTTTTGTCGTTTTATAACCATTAGAAAGGGAAATATTGAAATTGTTATAAAATCTCATCTTATACAGATTTCCTCCTTAAAGTCATAAAATAGCATCACTTTAAAAAAAAAGTATAAAAAACAGAAAGATTTTCCACATATCTTTTTAGTTAAGCAAATAAAACTTACTCAATAATTGGCCTTATAAAGTAAAAAATAGATTTGTCAAAGCGATTCAAACCAAAATAATGTCGTCCTGAAAAATGAACAAAAACGACTTATGCCCTTTTGCAAAAAGACCACAGATCGCAGCAAAGCGATTTAAATAGATAGCCTATTACGTTTTGAAGATTCTTATGCAGTTTTAAAGTTATCTTTAATTTATTTCTCTTTTAAAATGAAACTTTTACTAATTAATTAATATTTTTTTACAAAACTACGTACTTATGTATATATGTAATATTTATCAAACTTTCAAGTGCTTCAGTCGTTTTTAGTTTGTATCGTATGAGCATAAATAAAAATATTGTTTCATTTGGTATACTTTAAACTCAACCCTCGTAAAAATTATTTCTCTAGCAATTCAAGCGACTGTTTTGTGAAGAGCAAACAATTTTGCATCTTAAAATTAATTCTTGAGTATGATCAAATTTCGCATTTTATATGCACAATATACTTAAGCTACATTTATGTTCCTCCTTTAAAATACGTGGCTCGATAAAGAATGGTCAACGTTAAAAATTCTGATCATAAAAACATTACCAATTTCTTATTTGGTATGCATTAGATCAGGCAAATAACACTTAGTATGGAATATCATTGCTCTGACAATCGAATAATGCAATAAATACGTGCCGAATATTACTAAGCAGTATACAATGTCGGAGTTAAATAATCAATTTAAATTTGTTTCCCTTTATAATACTCTCGATATCTTGACTCTTTTGTTTGTTATACTTTGTATATAAATATTATTTAAATTAAAATGGATACAAGTGTTTTTCGTCATAAAGAGGTAAAAACATAGAAATAAACGTATTGTATATAAGTATGCGAAAAATGCTAAATCGACATTTCATTTTTTTACCGTTTTTTTAATTATTACGTTAGTAAGTAATTTTTCTTAGAATTTTTCAAATAAATAATTTTTTTCTTATTATATTGGTTCTATATGGCTTTAATAACAATTCTATTAGTATGTATAGTAAGTACTAACCGAAATTTACCGATGATGGTATTTGTTTGATACTATAGCCCGTTTATATTATCGTTTGACTTTCATATGTTGTTATCTATTTTCTTCTATAAATAAATTACGTTTAGTATAATATATATTTATACGATTAAATTTTTCCGTCATCGACTATTATTTGTGGGTCAAGTAATCGCATACTCGAGCACAATAAAATTAAGACCGAACTGCGCAATTGTTGTTGAGTGGTAAAATTTATATTTATATAATTTTATTTTTATAGAATATTCACATATTATATATACTTAATGTTTACATATATACTATCTGTATCTTCACATTTTGTCGCACATCTAAGATTTATTTAAATAAAAAACGTATTCATATTATAATATTTTGTTTTTAATTATAAGTTATTATTATTATCACATATAAATATTAAATTATTTATTTTATTTTATCGTTTCAGGTAAGAGAATTGCTCGACAGTTAGTAAAATTATGTGTTTGCACTGCACGAGTATATAATAATCTCTATATGGTATAATGAATGTTGGATATATACTGGTATCATAATTGTAAGTTACTTTTCTAATTAAAACTATAATGGCACTACTTGAGAAATGAGAATAGTATTGATCAGCTAGAATTATTTGTTCAGATGAATTATTTTCCTTATTTCACTTGTAGTTTGATTCTTTATTTAAGAATATGAATTGATATAGATATTTTATAACTTGATTTGTAGTCTTTATCGATTTACTCCGTAGCTTATTAGATATAAAATCACTTAAGTATTCTGCGGGTTATGATTTTTTGGGTTAATCTTTTTTGTTCACATAATTATTTTCCTTCCAAAATAGATAAGTTCGCTTTTTTAGTTTTAGCTCACTAAACAAGTTTTAATTGATAATTTACCAGTTTTGGCATAACTAAATTATTTTTTTGTATATCAAAAGCATAACTAATAGGTTGTAGAATATATATTAATGTGACAAATTGAAAACCACTCAATATTTTAAAAACGAAACTGAAATGATATAAATTTAGATTCAACTTTGGTTAAAATGTCTTATCTTTAAGTAATTCTTCTTCTTTGATTCGATTTGATTTGATTAAAACGACCGTTAAAATGTATATAAGTAGTTAAAACTTAAATAAACGCCCAGGTGGCGCAGTGATTAAAGCTGGGGCAGTTGGAGCGGGAGGTACCGTTTCGAATCCCGATAGGGGCAGGATGCAAAAGGGCTTTTTAACCATACGATTACGATCGATGGTGTGGTTGAACACATCTATGATCCTCTGTTGGAGTGCAGAATTCATGGGTCAACCCATCATTACTATAGGCTGTCATGGAGCTATGCAATGTGCAGATGGTTCTACGTAAATCAGACCTATAGCCGTATGTCCTCGATTTGGCATTTGGCTGTAATGGCGTAATATAAGGACGTAAATAAGCGAACCGCGAAAGAGTTGGAAGTGCCTCGAGCCCCGAAACAGTAGAGATAAAAAAGAAAAAATTTAATATTTAAGTACTTAATAATCATTGTTAATTTGAGACGTGTTATTTATCAAAACTGCTTGAATTGTAACATAGGTATATATTATTCGCTCATATCGAAACAGAAGATTTAAGAAGATACAACCGATGTTCATTGTTCAATCAGATAGGAGAAGTAGATTGATGAGGTCAAGAAATCTTAAGCAAGATTCTAATTTGATATCATACTGGTTTACTATCTTTCGAAAGATATTATGGGCAGTAAATTTTCAGTTCATCAAGTTTTTCCGCTATGAATATTTCTCTCCATAAGTACTTAAACCATCTTGTGT
Source organism: Tipula lateralis (assembly GCA_963932295.1). Lineage (NCBI taxonomy): Eukaryota > Metazoa > Arthropoda > Insecta > Diptera > Tipulidae > Tipula > Tipula lateralis. The sequence goes on along the minus strand of OZ010737.1, from coordinate 186,756,232 downwards.
TGTTACCGCAGGTATTCCAAGATTTCAGCCAAGCTAAATGGTTTTATAAGTGATTACTACACGTTCGAGTAGAGTTGCTTCTCTTACAACTCATCTCAAGAATTCTCGAAATATTTGTATATGTATTTTCGGAGTTATTTTCGGTATTTCTCGTTTCCCGATAAATTACTTATTGACAATCCTTGATACAAAACAACCTTCGATTTTGACGTTCAGTCACAGATGCAAAATTAGTCTTAGTTAAGAGTGTAGATCTGTATTTAGTATTCTGCACGTAATCTTGACTGTGAATGTGATTAATCATAAAAAATTGACTTAATAACAGAAAATACTTGAGTGTAGACATGCATTACGCTGGAGAAAGCCCTGAATACTTAGGTTTAGGTGAGAATCTATGGGTCCTGTTCTACAGTAAAAGTTCTTGAGTTAGTTTAATCTAAATTAAATGAATTTAAAATAAATTTATGTTGAGATAATGTATATGCGATCAGTGATGGAGCGAGTACTATGGTTAAGTTTGGAAAACTTGCTCCGTGTATGCAACAACTGTGCTATAATCACGCTATCCATTTAGCTATAATTTCAGTAATCTATGATAAAAAACAACCTGAAGGCAATACAGTTGAGATTGAAAATGTTTCGGAATAATAAGAGTGACGATGAGGAAATATATGTACAGAATATGAATTTATTGCAGATAATACTATAATAAAGTATGTATAGTTATTTTAATAACTATAAAATATAATTAATGAATTTATTCTGTTGAAAACATTTTGAAGTTTTCTGAACAAATCCTCGGGATTTTACTCTATTTTTATCGAGATATCCGAATCTCAAGAAAAAAAATTGGTCACAAACGGGATTTCCGAATCTCGATAGTAAAAATTTTGGGGAATTGAGCACTCTACGTTCGAGGTAGTTAAGTTGGAAGTATCTTGGATGTTTAATTGATCATGATAAGATAGAAAATAAATCTTTATATTCTGTATATTTACTTGTATTAAAATCTGGTTAAGCTGAAATTTTACATAGTGTTCTTCACAGTACCAATGCCACGCATGGATGTGAAAGCTTGGCGCATGCATATTAGAGATTGCTTCTTAGAGAAAAATCATGCGTGGGATATTTGTTTCAATTAAAGGTTTTGATGTGACAGATCTAGTTAGTTTTATTCAACCACGGTATCTAAAATTTCTTGAAATCATGCATGAAATCAAAGGACCTGCAATACCCTTCTGTGTGCTGATCAGAAAGCTCTTAAATTACAAATGAGTCACCTTTCAATGGACAAAGAGGAGCATTTCATATCTAGTTTACAAGAGTCGAAAGATACCTGAAACCTATGTAATTTTTTTTATTATTTTACAAAAATACAAAACATAAAATGGTCAATCACACTTAAAATATAGTATAGAACTGAAAATATGTAGTTAAATCGTCAACATACATACATATCGTAAAATAAAATGAAAATAATCTAAAATTAACACAACAAAAATATCGAGACGACTGTAATAATGTAATAATGAATACAGTAAGTTTTTTAAATTATCGCGCACAGAACATCTAGACCACAAAATATATGACACGACGACGTACATATTATATTCATGTACCAAAATGCCAAAAGCATGTAATCCACATTTCCATACATAATGAATCAGAATAAAAGAATTCAAAACGTATATATTGACATTATATACGCTATATACTGTGGTATATACACATTATATATTCGTTGGCTATGGCTAATATATATATATATATATATATATATATATATATATATATATATATATATATATATATATATATATATATATATATATATACATATATATATATATATATATATATATATATACATATATATATATATATATATATATATATATATATATATATATATATATATATATATATATATATATATATATATTTATATAACGCTAATACAATAAAGTTAAAAAAACAGGATGCGATTAAAAAATCGAAAAAAACTGTGACCGTGAAATACATAAAAAACATCGCGAAAAAAAATTGAAAATAAAAAATTCTTACATATTTGAATGGAATAAAAATAGAATTTATATGAAATATTTTTATATACGACGACGAGTACATTATTGAAAATTTTTTATTAGTTTATAACCCTTTTATAGAATGAGGAGGAATGATATGCATGCCGTATAGACATTTATAATAATGTTTATATGGGAAATGTTGAGTCATATTGCCATGCGAAAAGATGCGAATTCGTTGTTGAAATCAAATTAATTTTCATAGGATCTTATTTTAAATTGCTTAGCGTCACTTGATCATGAACATTATCACATTATCTTAACTGCTGTGCTACTAATGTAAAATAATTTTGAATGTGCACATAGTTTGTAGTGTTGTCATCGTTGTCGTTTTTAACTATCGTTTTATATATGTATATTAAGGAAATAAAATAGATTAGGTTTTCCATAAGTACAGTTTATTATAAATAATTAGTCTATTTTTGTTGTAAATTTGTCTTGGAATTGTGAAGTAAATGTCTCAAACGTATATGTATATAGGAATGATACACAATCATTCAAAATGAAATTTTGGCATTACAAAAAACATAATTGTATGTACCAGACTTATCGTGTCAAATTTGTAATATATCGACAATTTCAATTCGTCTTATCACGGTTTAGGCCGAATGTTGGCAAATATCCATATATAAGATAACTCATTCCATATTTTACTAAGTGACTTGAACAAATAATAACTGTTTTGTACTAAGCAAGACGTATGAACTATGTAAAGTTCTATCTTATTTAATTGCATTTCTTAAAATATATTTCTATTTAATAACAAAAAAGTGTTGTCTTGACGATTTTAAGCTTGTTTAGAAAGCTAGTTAATCGCATAATGAAGTATTTGTTGGGACTGATCACTATGGTCCTGGATCATTTAGTAAAGTATATGGTTTTAATTGATGTGACAAACCAAACTTTCATGTTTATTATTTTATTACATTCTTATCTGCATGAATGATCGTTCAAATAGTTTAAGACATGATTTAATTTGATCGTCTACTTAACATGTAGATTGAAGATAAAAATGCACGAAATATTTAACTAATTATAACAAAACGAATATTTAATATAACTACATTTTAATTAACGAATATTTAATATTTAACTAACTGAAATATTTACAAAAAAAAAATAAAAAACTGAAGAATGAAGAAATAAAGAAAATCTCACCCATATATAGTCGTGAATTGTTGAAAAGTACTAACCTTAACATTGCTAGTATAAACCCATTCGATGATACACAATCAGTTATTTAGAAATGTATATAAGTTGTAAAATAATATTTGTTATCTTACAAAGATACATGGACATTTTTTTTCATAATTAACAAATTTTTTAAATTGAAGAGTTAATAATAAACTTTAGTTACTCTAGGCGGTTTCCATTATGACTAATGCAAAAAAATTACTGAGATAAACATTTGAATTAAGCCGAAACAAATAGGACGTCGAATCAAACTAATAAAAATAAATTTTACACATGTTTCGTATGCACTGTAGAATTGCTCATTGTCGTATAGGTCTACAATGAATGTAAGTAGAGTTAGAAATTAAACGTTATGGCTGACTACTATATACAGACGATTATCGATTTATATTGATTATTTTTCAATTCGGCAGTGGAAGTGATAAACAACCAACTCACGCAATTTATATAACCTTGGCTAGTACCTTTGACTATAAAAGTTTTCACGTCCTATGGTATTTACAAATGTTGATGTATTTTCGACAAATGTTCAATTTATCATCGTCAATTTGTGTAGTTTTTGTAATCTGTAAAAGTTATTGTTTCACTAGGACACTTTTTGTCTAATGAGTGACGTCACTTATTAATCTTTCGGAAACAGTGAATTTCATTCATCTTATTCGAAATAAGTAATGTGCTATATGCGAGTCGTATTCAACCGAATTACAGAGATTCACTCAAAATATTTATTTTTTATGATGTGCCGTAACGAACAGTATTTTTGTGATTGATAACGAATTCGTTTGTGGAATAAATAATACTTAGTAAATAACTATAATTTATAGATTAAAACGCACTTGAGGGGTGGGGTGGACTGAATTACTGCAACTAACATTGTATTACCAACATGGATAATTTATATCAAAATGTGACGTTGAGAGTATTTAATTCATAATTCATATTCAGTGCTATTATCTTACTAGATGTATGAAAGCTGCATAAACTAAGTCATACCTCGTTGACATAGAAAGTAGCGTTCTGACATTCTAAAGTTTCGATTCCCGAAGGTGACTTGTTCAATTTTTTAAGTCATACCTGCTGATTTTGGTATAATAGTGAGGATTGTTAATAGACGAGAATTGATTGTATTGATCATTTTTAAAACCAAACTAAAATTTTTCATAATTTATGGAATAAAGTAATCTGGAGCATTGTGTTGATATGAAAATTTCAATATGATCATGATTGAATAATCTAATCGTGGCTGATTTAGAATTTAAATCTTAAGAATTTAAAATATTTTGCTATATTTAAATTTAAATGTCATTATCAATAATTGAAAATTGTTAATGATCCGAGTTTTATTAAAACCAAAATTAGTGTAAATTTTGGCTACATCAGTTTCAATTCTATTGAAATGTTTGTTTATGTTATGTAGATTCGATTTAATTAAATCAATATTATTAGATTCTATTTTGTTTGTCCCCAAACAGACAAATAAAACATGTCACATTCTATTCCAAGTATACAATTATCATCGACGTCGGGCATAATATACATCCATGACAAAAAAATCATTCACGTTTATTATCATCTTTTGCAAATATGTACGAAAAACTGAAATGAACAAATCGAATTTGACATGAGGGCAATTAAAGAGAAAAGTATTTTCTTTTGTCTATAAACACATAAAAAATAATCCGCAGTTGATTGATGCTGAAACAATGATTCTGAAATACTGTACAGTAATCATCTTTCCACTCTCACAGCAGCAGTCAGCTAAAAATATCTTATCTATAGAAGAAAATGTGATGAATCATCCAATTATATTATATAATATAAACTCATTAAGGCCAATTGTAAGAAATGAAATATTTACTGTAACAACAGCAAGAGTTTGAGCAGAATAGAATACTATTCGTATAATACACAATCATATATGAAATGAACAAAAACTCCATTTCCCATCTGTGTATATCACCATAGTTATTTTGCTTTGGTCTCTCAGGTGTATTATCCCTCATTATCACAAAATCCATATACATGCTTTTACCAGAGTATGTATATGAGTGTGTAAATGATTACGTAATGGTGTATATCAAATCAGAGACAATTTGTGATTCGTATACAAGGTGAAAGGTTAGCACATCGTCATTTATGCATAGTTGTTTGACAGGCAACTAAAATTAGATTAATTCTATAAAGTCGTCATACCGCATATGTTTACATAAAGTATATGTGGGCGTACTTAAATTGATTATATTTCACAGCAATGTGTATAAGTGACTAATGTAAAAATTAATGGGTACGAAGATCTCAATTACAGTCTACACAATAAAATAATTTAAATATAACTAAGTATATTTAGAGAAATACGATTTTTTTAATATTACAAATAAGAATTTGTAAAATTTTAAGCATAACAATTTACTTATTGTAGTTAAAGAGTTTTCTTATTTTTAACAAGTTTCCTATTGTGATCAGGAAGTGATCAGAAATATCGTCTATCTAGAAACATGCAATGGGCCTAACTACCTACACGACGGTTTATATCTACAAACTGAAATTTATGATGTGGATTTGTATTATTTGTATTCTCGTGTTATCCACTACGGTAAAATATGAAATATAAAATTTGCAACTTATCGTTGACGAATTCTTCATTATTTCCAAAAAGATTGTTAAATGCGAATCATTTTATTAAAATCTGTTTTACGTCTCTCGAGAAAAGCAAAGCAAAAATCAAACAAATTTGCACATACATAAGAACGGTAAAAACAGGGTGTAGTAAAAAACGGAATGATGTTACGTTTTAGTCAAGATGTTGTTAAAAATACTTGGCTGATCATTCGAGTGATTTAACTAAATCTGAGTCTTAATTATTCGAGGCCACTTTGATAATAAAAAGAAATATTCTTTGCGTCGTGGGTTATTTTTAACTCCAGACTAAACTGGCAAAAAGTAATAAAATAACATTGCATTTTTATTAATCAAAGCACACTATGAATATCGATGTTCATATTACACTATGATGACTGTTATGAACAGCTGACATAAAGTTCAAGAAATTTGCGTTGTTAGGTTGATATTCCGATTTTTGTATTGTTAGTGATTTTTAAAAAGAGAAAATCTGTGAAACACAAAGCATTAAAATGAAATTTTGTGAAAAATATGAAATTTCCTGTTGAATTTGATACAAAACTCTTACGGCAATGAATGTTTATCAAAACCACTAGTTTTTCAGTACTAATCATTAGATATGTACATACTAATATTATTAATCATTATATATGTACACGAACTTACAATTTTCTTATATTATATCGATTTTTTTATTTTAGCTTCATGCACGATAATAAATTGTAAGTTAGCAGTGATGGTTGTATTTGAGAATATATTTTCTATATTGAGTATATTTGCGTTTGGTTCCACCATACAGAACAACTATAGCATCGTTCTCCATCAGCACTGGAAAATCCACGCGTGACGTCTCCGCATCTTTTATTCATAAGCAGTCTCATGTGTATGTTTCCAAATCTTAAATGGACGCTTCAATTACAGAGAATATCTACTTGATTGATTGGTGTTCTTATTGAAAATTTTCTTTTTTATTTTGAATAATTAATAAGTAGTAATTTATTTTTTTTCAATCTTTAATTAATATAAGTGATTGAAATAAGACGAATTCACACTATTATTAATCAGACCATCATTCGGCAATATATTTAGGCAATAACCTTGTATTATAATATTCATTATTATAGTAATATATGTTTGTTTATTTGTATAACAAAATAATCAACTTGAAGCTAAAGTTCACTAACATGGTGATAAAATGACACCAAGATGTTAAATTAATAAGAATATCAATATATGGATATTATGTAATCACAAATTTAAAATTTTATTGTAGGTAATTTACAAAAATAAGCGAAACTGCTCTAAAATTAAGGAAGTACAAATTTAAACTTTAAATGAATATAAATATACCTAGTTAGTGTAGTTAGTTACCTAGTTAAAAAGTTTCTAAGAACTGGTAAATTTAGTTTACCAATTCTCAGACTGAAACTAGAAAAAGTATTATTTATTCGTATAAGTAAATTCAATAAAACTTTGAAGTGCTATGAGTATCATTTATATTTGTGTAAACGATTTCGCATCTAAATAACTTCAATTAAGCTCTAATTTAGCTATATGAATTATTTCTATACGCATGGGGGTTTTAAATGTTATCACTTGTGAATATAACTATAAACCGCTCATTTTATAATTCCACTTTCTACTCCCTGTATCCGAAGTGCACATATTCTAATCGTACAATAATAGTTATAGTAATAGAACAATAGCGTAATTGAAATATTATTTTTTTACAATCACATATATGTATAATATATATTTAACAATTATACATATATACATACTTATGTATGATTGTTATATATATATATATATATATATATATATATATATATATATATATATATATATATATATATATATATATATATATATATATATATATATATATATATAAATATATATATATATATATATATATATATATATATATATATATATATATATATATATATATATATATATATATATATATATATATATATATATGTTATTGCATATGAGATAGTAAAAGCAATCGTAGTAAAGATATACTTACATAGTCACATATCGCGCATTAACCTTGGCAATTACCTTATTATCCGGCGTTCAATTAACTAAAATTATTATTTATATAACTTTTATTTTATAAACGCTAATTTGCATATTAATAAATACACGTTTCATATCAATTGGTAAATAAAATATTAATTTTTTTACTCCAAGTTTAAATATACTTTCTAGTTTGAATAGATGTGTAGTTGTTGCTTTTAATCAAATAAACCAAAGTACATAGTTTAAGACTTTTATATCTCTATCGAGAGATAACACAATACATTTATTGTATTACAATCATGGGTAAATAACCTATTGTTATTTGATGTTTATATATATGTGTCTTTGTTTTTTTTTTTTGCTTTTTATAAGAAAACAATGCGATATTTGTGATGAGGCAGTTTTGAAATATTCTCGGTATAATTGCATTATAGACTATATAAGATATGCATTAAAGTTAACCTGATTATGCGAAAGTGATGCACTCCAACAGATAGTGATATATATGAAATCATTTATCGTAATAGATATAATGAAATCCTATTTGAATCTAAATACTAATGGATTTCGATTCTTCTTTACGAATTGTTGTAGCATTAATCAATTCATTATAATTTTGTAAGTTATTTTAAATATATATTTCAAGTTATGTTTCCTTGTATAAGACGTTTTACGATAACTTATGTACATGTTATACGAGTATTCATTTTAAATTAATCTTGTCTAAATATACTATTTATTAACTGATATCATAATAATTATATTCCATGTCCGAACATTTAGCATAATTACATAGTCACATATTTAGCATAACTACATAGTCACATAATTATAGAACTTCTCGTGACTCGTCACTCAAATTTAAATTTTATTTTATTCTCGTCACTGTTCAAACATTAAAATGCACAGGTATTAAATACTAAATAAACATAGCACCATATCTAGTGATATTTATGAAAAACTAACATAGGTAAATTTAACCAAAACAGACCTTCAAATTTGAAGTGGAAACGAAAATTTTCGCCAAATACTTGATTATGTTCAAATTATTGAATAAGTTGAAAAAACATAATTTGTTGCATCTGGAACTTTAAATTTGATACGTCAATGTTTATTAGAGAACACTCTAAACCCAATGTCCTAAACATAGTTTTTGATCTAACCTAAAACGAACAATTATAGTGTAGGTAGGATAGGACATACAATTCAACCGCTTCCAAAGTTTCCTTGGCGGTTTTTTGCAACGTGTAGCGGAGCGTTGTCGTGCTGAAAGATCATTTTATAATGTTTTTCTGCATTGTGGGCATTTTAGCTTCAATGCCGCTCGGCTTAACTGTACCAATTGTTTTTGATAAAGTTGTTCGCACGTGCAAAACGACTTTCGTATTTGCACCATACCATTGGCCTAAAGACGGCTTGCGATCGCTTGTTGAGGTTCACGCTTCAACCAACTCCTTTTGAATCCTGCATGAATATTTATCCAATAACCTCTGCAACTTAACGTTTTTAAACTTTACTGGCCTATCTGCGCGATCTTTGTCACTGGTGTCAGTATCACCATAATTAAAACGTCGACGTTCTCCATATGCTTCACATATATCGATATCCATTGCTGCACGTTTCTTCAAATTAAAATTCTTCTTAAACTATTTTATACTTTGTTAGATTTGATAGTGAGTTATATATGTAGTTTTATCCCTAGATATAAAAGACTCGACCTACCATATTCGGTTCTTATTGAAGATTATTTTGTTATACGTCGAGTAGTACCGCAAACTTTAATTTGAAGATTTGAAAGCGTTAAACTATATATTATACGATGCAACATACATGTTTAACTAATTTTAAAAAGTGCACTACTGCGTGTTTTGACAAATTATATTATATTTTAAATTACATTTAAGTTACGAGTTCTTTTCACTTTAATTAATTTTATTTTACCTTTTTCTTTTCAGGTAAAATTTTCCGGATAAGCAATAAATCTGGATACAAGTTATGAAATATGAAAGCCCTTGAAAAAAATTTGTTCTTTACAATTTAAAATAGTAAATCGTAAGTACGTTATACACTCGAGCAAATCCACTTATATACACATGAATGTTAATCCATGCCGGTTTATTTATTGCTAAATCATGTTACCATATATTCAATGCAAAATTATTTTTGTTCGATGTTATAAGCCGTTTTTAATTTCCTTTAAACCCACAGATTCTCAAACTAAATCGATTAGTATATTTTGTAAATGTTGATGGACGCCTTAGAAATATTCAGTACAGTAATAATATTGATTCAATTATGATTTTAATAATTTTGTTCTATAAACCATATTATAATAATGCAAGAGTCATATCAATTGGGTTTTTGGTTTTCTTTGTTTTATTTTAAAATGGCTTCATGTGCTTTTTTTTATTTCACACGAAACTTGTGTTATGTGTAATAAACAAAAAAATCTCAAGGAAAATCAATTTATTTTACTTAGCATTATCATTATCGATATCGATTTTGGTTTTAAAAAAAAATTCCATGACAACATGATACTATAGCAATTCATACAGTGGAATGGTGAGATTTGGCTCATCTCCAAAAATAAAATAAAATGCATCCGGATTATATCTCTCCAGCAAATCGAAAAATGGGGTCATTATGATTTATATCAGATCCCAATGAATTATGTGGCGTATACTACGACTTTGGCTTTCCTGTATGTTTGTTGTTATGTGCCAAAAATCACACTGTATTCAAATTATGCAGAGAGCTTTATTCGTATTATATTTTGCGAATATAATAATTGCGAACTAAGTATATATATAGAATATGCCGCAATATCCAACCAATAACTTTAGAAGATTTCTTTTTGTGACGCTATATCAAAGACAAAGTTAACAAATAAGAACCAATAATCAATATGTGAGAATATGGTTGAGTGAATCAGAAATAGATTTTCCGAAACTCAAGTAACAAATTTCTAAATGCGATCATTTTGAAGCGTTACTTATAATTGCAAGATAGAAATCTCAAATATCCCAATTTGCAAAATGAATAAACTTTTTTGTCGACTAATTTCAAGAAATTAAGTGCAGAATCGTATTCATTGGTACTTTTTTTTTACGGTTTTTACAGGACATTCTTTGCCCGTACCGTGTCAACAATCTGACTCCAACGGTTTCGATCACGAGCTAGCTCTTCCTACTGTTGCAAGCAACCAGAAGATGCCAGGTTGCTCTCTACGCCGTGGAGCCATCGTCGCCGACAGCGACCTCTTCGCCTACCGAAAGGTGGCTCTCCCTTCAAAGATAGCTGTATCATTCGGTTTGGATCAGCACGCTGAACTTGACCGAGCCAGCATTTAGATCATTTATCTTCTACCTCAACCTTTCATTATTTACTCTTTTATGTCTTCTTGCAAGAATATTTTTATTTGTTTGCGTTTGTAAATTGAGTTTGCAGATAATATATTTCGGTTCTCAAAAGCAGCATTTCTCACCATTCATAACACTTTTTATTTATTTGTCACTATTCTTTTTGGTTTTGACATTTATTTCGGGTAGACGAACTTTTTTAGCATTTCTATTTAGCATTTTTTAGCAATTCTATTTGGTATAATAACATAGTCTGAACCGAGCTATATTTTTAGTTCAATGCTGAATTATGGTTGCCTTTATACTGTTTTTAGAATTAAATAATTTCAATAACAAGCTTACTTGTAAAATTTGCGTACATTTGTATAATCGTCAGATATATGCTATGGCTTTCATAAATTGTTTTACATGTGTGTTTAGCCAATAAATATTAAATTTACTAAATTATTATAAACTAGAATAAATAAAACCGAATGACAATAAAATACGATCTAATTGCCTTAGGTCAAAATGCTTCCTCACTTTTGATAATGAGGACTGTCTAATTAATCTAAAATTTAAATATGAAGTAAAGCTTTACTTAACATTTAATAGGTTGTTTATTTTTCAAAACTAAATATACTCAAATAACGAGTTATTATTTAACTATCTAGTGTGAAAATACATGATGCATTTAAATAGTGAAAACTATTAATACTATTAAAAATAGTGAAAACCTCGGAACATCTCTAATCTTTTTCTATCATCATTTATATTATTATTATACACAGAACATTTTTACAGTTTTTGTGCGTTTCCCCTCTCGATCATTTTCACCCTTTCCAGCAAATCCGGGTAAAAAAGCTTATATAAAATTTAAATTATTTTCGGTTTTCCTTTTTGTAAAGCAGGGTGTAATTTTATTTTAAAATATATTTAATGTACACATATATATATATATATATATATATATATATATATATATATATATATATATATATATATATATATATATATATATATATATATATATATATATATATATATATAAATTTTTTTTTTTTATTTGTATATATTTTGATACGATGATGATGCGATGCGAAAACGGGCATAAGAGAAAACGGAAAATTTAACATTAAAATTCCAGACTAAATAGAACGATTTTATCTGCACACATATTAATATAGTACATACATCCATATATACTTAAGTATATACATCTATATATGTATATGCATATATATGTATGTATGTATGTATATATATATATATATATATATATATATATATATATATATATATATATATATATATATGTATATATATATATATATATATATATATATTTATATACATATATATATATATATATATATATATATATATATATATATATATATATATATATATATATATATATATATATATATATATATATATATATATATATATATATATATATATATATATATATATATATATATATATATATATATATATATATATATATATATATATATATGGTGGAAACTTTATGAAAAACGACAAAAAACATTCCATGTTACTTTAATATTACAGAGAGATGCGGGAAAATTATTAAAGTTATAAGTTTTAGTGGCGGAAGGCGGATTATTGCTTTCGGTAGTGTGAGTAATGTGGCATGGCTTATATACATTTGAATAATAGAACCAAAAAAATTATGAAAGTTATGTTGTATTTTCCATTTTCCTCTCGCGTGTATACATTTTCCTTATATACATTTTCATATAGTAAGTATGTAGACATATATTTTCCTCTTTTTCTCCATTAGAATTTATACAAAATAGTTGAGTTGAGAAAAATGGCAATGTATATGTATTCGTATATAATAAGGATGGAAAAATGGTGTGTGTGTGGGGGAGGGGAATATTATTATTTTGAAAAATTATAGCAAAAAAACCAAGGCTGCCTGGTCTGAATCGATTTTTTCCTCGTGTTGTGTTATTTTTTATTTTACTGTGTGTGTTGTGTTGTTGGACCAGAATTTTTTTGCTGTTTTCTGCAAATTCTTATTTTCAATTTTCTGTTTTATATGGTTTGTGTGTGTAGTGTATCTTGTTGAAAAGGAAATGTTGAAGAATTGAAAAGAAAATGGATTCCTTCCTTTTTTATTTATTATATGTATATAAACTAAATGTTCTGCGAATAATGTTGATATGGTGTCTGCCTGGTCCCAATAAATAATAATGCCTTAAGAATTTCTTTAATTGTTGAAGATTTCTTTAGCAAACGGTCAGATGAAGGTTATTTAAGTTCTTTGACGATACTTATGTTTTGTCATGCATAGAAACATCGATAATTTTTGTTGGCTGTTTTTACTGGCCATTACGCAGTACAAAACCGAAAATTTATTATCCTTGAATCTCATATCAAATAGAAAATAAAGCTATGACTCTACGAGGTGAAATCGTATATTATAAACACATATTTTGTAATTATAAACTCTCGAGTCATGACTAAGCACATGTTATGTTAAAATCACCGATTTCTTATCGCTTCAATAATATAATTTCAAAAGAACATTTCCTGACCTCACCACAATATCTAGTATGTATATTTATGAAGAAATTATATAACATACATATAAACAGAGCAGTGCACAGTATGATTTAATACTCATCAAGTTTCTGTTTTGTTATATATGTACTAATATGTATGTATAAACATATTATATTCTTAGATAAAATTTAAAATAAATGGTTCGCTTTATTTCTTTCGCTATAGTCGATTAAAATATGTATATCTTAAACAGTTTATGTTTTGCACTGAACAACTTCAATAAAAAGGTCTAGATAACAAAACATTTCAAAACGAGACGATAAATAAATTTCTAATAATATTAAAAGGGAGTTCATTACAGATTACATTAGAACTTATATAATGTTGCAAAGTTAAAATTTCGTTAGATTTATTTTACTACCGTGTAGTTATTATTCAATACTTGAGAATATTTAATGAAATCGTCAAATTACATATATGTTTTTAAGGACACATATGTACAACATAGGTACTTATATGATTAAGAATGTACGAAATCGAATTCAATGATCTTGTTTCAAATATGATAGGTCAGTTTATAATATTATTCGATTAGTGTTTAAGAAATGGTTAAATTGCTTAAGTGAATTTAAATATTCAGTTTTTAAGCATGTGCTGGCTTTTCTGCTAACCAATATCTTGACATTGTAATGAATATTATAATTTTGAAGATTTTAGCTGTAAAAAAAATAAAAAAAATTAAAATTTTATAATGCAACATTTTCACACTATGGCTGTTTGTAATGGTTCTAATTAGCCGAATTTTCTAGTAAATATGGCTTGTAGTAAAATTGTATCTTGTTAGATAAATCGACAAGATGGAGTTTTATCACTTAAACATATAAATATTTTCGCAAGTTCATATCATTCGACCACGCCCTTGAATAATAATAGCACGTTCTATCAATATAATTTATATTTAACTATACAATACAATCAATAAAATGATGTTCTGTCCTTGAGTGCATAAAATATATCATAACTATCTCACGGTTGTCCCATACCTAACGTAGAACTATAACTATATACTATATATTGCATGAATCACGAGACGCGATTACGAAGTAATACCATGATTCCTTCGTTTCCACGTTTATGTTAAATTATCAAAACTTGTCGGCATTTTAACTCAAAGTTCAAATTATATTATTATTGTATACGTAAGTATTATAGTAAGAACTTTAAAGAGACGTGAGATAGGAAACTATCTTTTTGAATTGCGCGTTATGCGTCATTAAACACCTTGAAAACGGTTTTAATTAACCTTTCGAAAAGCTACGAGTAAACACATACACAATATATACAAGCGAATAGAATTAAGTTTTTTTGAGTTGAATGAATATCGAAATATTTAATGTTGTTCGTTACTGAAATGTCAATCATAATGTTGAAGTTTTTGTATTCAAGATGCTGCACAACAAATAAAAAATATTGATTCATCGTTTATTCAATTTTAAATTCACTTTAGAAACAAGGCGACCCCCATATAATACTTAGCCATAGTACAGTACATAGCAATTAACGAAAAGCTTAATGTTTTTCGAGAGAAAGATAAAGAGATAAATAAATTTTAATCAAACAATGTTCAGTGGCCTATTTTATATGTATGTATATGCTGCAGACCAACGATAAAGAGATGAGTAAATTTGATATATATGTCTATATATATATGTATATATATATATATATATATATATATATATATATATATATATATATATATATATATATATATATATATATATATATATAATATATATATATATATATATATATATATATATATATATATATATATATATATATATATATATATATATATATATATATATATATATATATATATATATATATATATATATATATATATATATATATATATATATATATATATATATATATATATATATATATATAATATATATATTGATACCACCCACCAATACGTGTATTACTATATACATATATAAACACATATGTAAGTATATATAGTCTTCTCTGTTTATACTAAGTATGTATTTGAAGACTATGGAAAAATCAATTTTCCATTTTAAATATTTAACTGAGGAAAATCTGTTTCACAAAAATATTTCATGCATGAATATTTTAAGTGATCGGGAAAAATCCATATACTTAGATAATACATTTTTTTTTGTATTCTTCGGTAGCTCGGTAGTTCAGCTTAGCATACCAAAAATGAAGAAGTATGTTATAGAAATATTTAAATTTTGTTTCTCGTATTAGTATTATATGTGAAATGGCCCACAGAGATGTTTATGTTTTGTTCATATTCAGTGATAATTGTATGTAAAGATTAAGTATGGGGAGTGCGACGAATATATTGATATGAATCCCGGGATAAAATTAATGAGCAATTGCTTAATATATTTGAATTGTAGTGCTCTAAGAAAATATTTCAGTAGTTCTACCAGTAGTTAAGTACAGTTGTACAACTATTGTTCAACAAGTTTTCTGAATATTTTCTCTAAATGAATCTAGTCGTTTAATAATCTTTTGTTAATCATAAAGTTTATGTTATTTACAAACTATATAATTATGTACAAAAACATTAATTTTTAAATCATTAGATTTGGAATTAATAATAAGTACTTATTAGAATTGGTTTATTTTTCATATTACATATATACTAATTTGAATGGATATATCTAAGTATAACAATGTACTAATATTCTATTACAATTGCTTAAACGTGATTCAGTTTAGTTTATGACATATATGATTAGTTTTCGATATTTTGGTTTAATTTCAGTCGCATAATGAATTAAATTTTCTGATTCCCATGGAATTAAATCTTAAACCTTGTATAACTCAGTTCCATCTATAAATTTAAAGGACAATTTTGTTGTATCAACACGATATAAGAAACATACTTTTGTGTCCAGTTCTACCAATTTTATTATATTTACATGCTATCATCATAGGTCTGGCTGTGTTCGATCTGATAAAATTATATTGCTTGGTTTTCACTTAAATTAGAAAAACACGATCTGACTCTTATGTAGGTGGTTAAATCTATTATCGTATGTAGTCATCTGGAAAAATACTATCGTTTGTTTTTGTTTTGTTTGTTTTTATCTCTACAATCTGTTTTGGGGCTCGAGGCACTTCCAACTCTTTCGCGGTCCGCTTATTTACGTCCTTACCTTACGCCATTACAGCCAAATCGAGGACGTACGGTTATAGGTCCGATTTAAGTAGAACCATACGCCATTACAGCCAAATCAAGGACGTACGGCTATAGGTCCGATTTACGTAGAACCTATTGCATAGCTCCATGCCAGCCTATAGTACTGACATGGTTGGTCCATGAATTCTGCACTCCAACAGGGGGTTATAGATGTGTTCGTTTACACCAACGATCGTCATCGCTCCAACTGCCGCAGCTTTAACCACTGCGCCACCTGGGCGACTGAAAAATACTATCGTTGACAGGTTAATATAAACCTAACCACGCAGCCACCAATTCTTCAGACTAATTCAAGTTGTTGATAGCTTTGTCGGTTGGTTGGGTCGTCAGAAATATTCAATTATCGGAACTATAATAAATATAATTTGCGATATTCATACTTTAAGATGTAAAATTAATCTGATTTGCTGATAAATCTGAAGCTAAAGCTGATTTGCACAGGTTTAAAAAGCTGCGGCTTGGAGCGGAAGGTAGGTACCAGGTTCGAATCCGGATAGGGGCAGATGCGAAAAGAGAATTTCACCATCGATGGAAATTCTGGACGGTGCGAATGAACTCATCAGAAACCCTGTTGAGTAGAGAATCCGTGTGCCGAACGTATCCGACACTTCAAGTAAAAAAGTGGGATGTCTCAGCGGGCCAATTGAGTCTGAGTGACGGATAACACAAAAAAAGTACTTAAAGACGTTAAATTTAGCTGATATCATCAGGGTGGTAGATCGTGGACAGGCGTTTAAAATAGTGAAAATAATCTGATTGATAAATCGATTTTGTCTGATTCAAGTTTTATGAAGATTTATAAAAGTCTAGTGATATCGATAGTTAATATGTCGAATAAAAATGAAGTATAATTCCATACTACACGGAAACCAATTATAACTGGTTTCTTTGTTGATGGCTAATGTGACTCTGCTGAGTAATTTTATTTTATGATTCTTAAATCTCTCTCTTTCCGTATTCTATTAGAGCTCTTAATATTGCCATTTCATCGTCGTTTTTATATAATTATTCCTTATATAAATTGACATTAAAAGTATAAAATAACTACATTTGTGGTTATATATGTATTATATATATACATAGTATACTCGTATATACGTATAATAATTCTAATATATACACTCAATTAATATACACAATCATGAAATGGTCTGAATATTTTTGAAATTCAAATTCGACAACGAACGAGATCTAAATATATTTTACTGCTTTGCTTATTCTGTGCATATTTTATATACACATAACACATCACATCCAGCTATTTTTATTCCATCGAGTGTAACGTCATGACACATGATAAAGTGGTTTGAAAACTAGACTGAATTTTTTTTTATTTTTGTCTCGTTTTTTGTTGTTTCGGTCGTAATTTAAAGTCAATATGAATATGTATGTATATATACATACAAAAAAAAAGAGAAAAGAAAAATGTATATAATCATCATCATCATCAAGCAGCGCATTACATATTATTATTATCATCATTCTCTTGTGTATATAATGTTTTTTTTTGTGTATTCATCCATTTTGAAATAAATATTTATATTCGGCTGTATGCACGAAAGCAAAGGCGATATAGTTAAATAAAATGGGTGTAACCGAATAAGAATATTATATTTCGAAGCCATGTTTTTTTATGGTAACTTGTTTTATTTTACGTTTATAAATAAGTGGGGAGATAACGAAGTTGAAGAAAATATACGTTGTTGCCAATTTTTTTTATTGGTAAAATTATTTGAATAGTAGGGGAAAACTTGTAGTAATTTTAGTAAGTGCTTCTGACCTTGCTATAAACGAAAATAATAGTACATATATGCTATAATTAATTTTATTTTGGAGAAAGCTATATCCTTATCGCACAGGGGGTTTTCCTATTTTGGTTGTTTTTAGGTTTGTTATTATTTTTAATTATATGCATCCATCTTCGTTACGTCGTTCAATTTCTCAAACTCTGTAAAGTGGTTTGGGTTGATTTGTTTTACAATCTGGATTGAATTGATTTTTTTCCATCCACATTTGATTAATGTTTGATATGGTGTCTATGTGGTATACGAATGCCGATTTTGTGTTAGCTGTCAGCTGTTTTATTTGAATGAAGCAGAGCTAAACTCTCCTAGATATATCACCATATACTTAGTTCGAATTATTATTCTGTTTTAAATATTATAAATGGTTTCAAAAGTGATTTTTTGTGAGTTATATATTCCTAAGCATTAAAAATGAGAGATTGTAATACGAACTTCTTCTACACCCAACAATCCTACCTTTTATACAATTCAAGAATATCAAGGTAAAAACATTTCTCATTTTAAGTGATTCTGCATTGTCGTTGGTTACATATACCATTTTTGTTTTAAATTTCTAGGCACTTATATTTTTCATTGTTTTCGTAGGAGTGCTGATATATTAATTTGAAAAATATGTACACCGAAAAGAAAAACGATACCCGTTGATAAAAGTAAACTCCCTTTAAGATTATTTTAACAAAAGGTAAATACGAGGTAGCTATATTGATTTTGCTTTTTTACTTCTAAGATTATTTTGACGTTTTAGTCTGCTCTTCTAAGAGCCTTCAGAAGTTTATTGCAGGTGCTTGTAAGAAACTTAAAACTGTTTGTAGAAATACGAAACATTTTGAACACCAAAGATTGTTTTAAATAAATTCATGAATTAATGGTTTTAATGATTTCATGTCGGTACTATGAGCTGACATGAAGCTTATGCAATATACAGATGGTTCTACGTAAATCGGACCTAACGTCCTCCATTTGGCTGTAATGGAGTAAAGTAGAAGGTAAGTAATTACGCGAATTGCCAGTTGGTAGTGCATTGAGCCCCATCAAAGATTGCAAAGATAAAAACAAAAATAAGGGTTAACCTGTGCAATTATTTATTCTAAATATTACTGAAATCTTGATCAAAATCTAACTGGCTTCTATATATATTTGATATTCCTTTTGAACAAACTATTTTGATCTATGTTTTTTGGAACATTTAAAAAAAAATTCGCGAGCACAGCCAATACTACTGATTACTAAGTTGGGCTATTATAACCTTAAGCAGTGAACTTAGATGAAACTGGAATATGTCGTTGATATGCTTGGAAGCTGTTGAAATCGCCGCTTATAACTTTGTGCACGGAAATAATATAGCCGTTTCAAACTTATTGAGTTCGATTCAATACTAATCTTCCATTTGTTTTTTTTTCTGTTTCGTTAAAATTTCTGTAAGAACTAGATGCATTTCTATAAGAACTAGATGCACAATCATTTATGATTTTACTTCTGATTGTTTTATTTAATAAGTTAGGACCTAAATTTAGAGCGGCAAATCTAATAAAATTTTTTTTTTCGAAATTCATTATCAATTTATTAAATCGATAGGATTAATTTGGTGTCTTCTAATTCTGGTAAATTGCATAACTATGTAAATGAAAGTAAAATTTAATTTAACCTACTTAAGTAATTATTGTAAGTGTCTGACGAGTTCTCGTTCTGTGGTTTATAGCACAACCAAAGCTATATTATCATTAATAGTTTTTGGATAGACTAATTGTATGGATAATGCCTTTTTATATGAATTTCTTTTCTGAATGTTTTCAATGTCGGATAGCTTTGCATCGGAATTTAACTCAATAATTTTATCTTAATCATATCTTTCCAAGCATCTGTATATTAAAGCATATATCACAAGACTCTTAATTAGGTTTTCCACAAGATAACTTTCATGTCTATTGAATAAATTGAACTTCAGTATGTATTGGTTGATAAAGATTGAGAAATTTATTTAATTATAAAAATAAAAGTTGTACTTTGTAGATATCGAAGAGTTTAAACTAATCCATTGGTATACTTGTAAGGAACTCATCGTTCGTATCAAAACCATCGTTCGTAAAGTAAATGATTGGATCTTGGCGTTCACACTACGAATATGACATATGAAAATAAGTAGTACTTTTCTAATTGCAGTTTCGATTTTGCATAATTTCTAAATTAATAATTTGTTAAACCACATTGATCAACATATCTCTTTCACTTGGTCGCGGTAAAAAAATCAAGAAACAGCAAATGTACGCGTAAAAGTGACTTTTAACCAATACCAATAATTCAAAATGTATGCCTGAAAAAATTGGAAACTTAATACTATTGTTTATGTGCCTCAAATTCTATTCGATTTTCGATAATCTTAGATTTTTAAATACTTAGATAATTTAACAGAAATTCGATTTGCAAGGTCAAATTAACAAAATAATTAAATAAAATTGATGATCACACTTGACCATTTGATCAAGGCCACACATGTGTTATAACTACATTTAGTCATATACTAATAAGTAAAACATGTTTTCTCAAATTACATCTCTTTGAATTAATGATGCAAATGATATAATTTCACATTAGTGAATATATATATATATATTTACATACATACACGTATAATATATAGTAATACATAGTTGTTGTATGTAGTGTAATAAAAATGAATCACCACCCTGTATATTATTTTTTTTATTATTACTTAAACAGAGAAGTAATGTAAACTAAAGCATGTACATATATACAAGAGTTATGTATACAAACACAATTGTAAGAACATGTTGACGTTCATTCACCCACGCCATGTTTTATTGCGCTTCGCCTCTTCACACCGCTGCCAGTGTTATTATTTGTTTCGTTATTATTTAGTATTTTTGCTTGTTTCGAAAGTTTTCGTGCAAATTCATACATAGAAGAAAAGTTTCTTTCGTCGGTATATTTTGTCAATCTGGTTTTTCTTTATGAATACAAATAGAGACGTGAGTTTAATTGAACTTTTGAGTTTGGGTAACGGGGTAACGAATATAGGAAAACGGTCATATGGACTGTGAATTTTTTTTAGTCATTTATAGGTTATGGGTGCGTCATTATCGCTTTGATATTATATAGTTAATTGCACGTTCCAGAATTATTAGGTTTAGGTTTGGTGAAAGAAAATTTTAAGTAAAGAACTATTTTTTTGTTTCGATAATAATTAAATACCAGACGTGTAAATAAAATACTAACTAAGTAATTATTTATTTATTGATTATAGGTCAGTTGAACAATCTTCACGACCATCACCAAATCAATCACAATCAAGAGCAGCCGCGAGTCCATTATCGCCACCACGACCTGGACCTGGCACAGCAACAACGTTTCAAACGTTTCCTGGACAACAGGCACGCGAAGCTCCAATACGATATGTGCAACCGAGTAGTATATATCCAACTGTCCCGTTTCGAGACAATCTTTATACTAGATTGCCAACTCAGGTTAGTTATTTGTTAAGAATTGCACAAATCTATGTATCAATTTTAACTAAGTATTCAATTTTCATATTGTAATTTTAGGTTACACAGCAACCACCTCTTCCTCAAATTGAAACATACCATCGTGGTGGTCCTCAGCCGCCACCAACTCAATCGATTGTTTCATCAGTTCCAAATAGTTTATCAATATCGGTTAGTGCAATGGAAACAAATTCAAATAGACAAAGAGTATCGCTGTTATCGCATGCTGACTATCATACAGGACGGCCGCCACAAGCTCCGCCCGATCCAGGAGGACAACAATCGGTTGTTACGCAATCGGGCCCGCCAGCATTTAAAAAAATTCGTCTGGGCAGCGAAAATAATCCAAATTCTAATAATATTAATCAATCACAACAAATTTCTACCGTACCACCACCGCAGGTCGTCCAGCAGCAAGTTACGAGCCAACAACATCAAAATCAACTGCCGAACCAGCAGCAACAGCTTACATCAAGTCATGTTCCACCTCCTTTGCTGAAAGTAGATACACGTGAGCCACCTGTATCGAGCGGTGCATATCATCCGCAAGTAGAGGCCATCTCACCTACATTACCAGCCGATCCAATTGAAGAAATTCGTACGGCCAAAGACGATTTACTCCAGCAAATCACAAAAGTTGATCATGAAATCGAAAAGACTGAAAGAGCGATTCAAATGCTTAAAAAGAAGGAGCAATCATTGGAGGAAGCATCCGCAAAACCATTGGTGCGCGCCGAAGAGCTCTCCGAATCATCGCAACCAAAACATAGATCGTTAGCGCAAAAAATTTATGCAGAAAATCGAAAAAAAGCAGCAACAGCTCATGGTATACTCTCCGCATTGGGGCCACCAATTGATCTACCCCTGTACAATCAACCGAATGATGCCGAAATATGTCGAGATGTTATAACTCGCCATCATACATTTAGAGCACGACTTTTACTTCATTTTCGGAAAATTAAATTGGAACGCATGACTCGCAGTATTTCACTGAGCGAACGTTACGGACAATTGTCATGTGATTGGAGGATGCGGGTGGAGAAAATCGAATCGAGCGCCAAACGAAAAGCCAAGGAGGCTAAAAATCGTGAGCTGTTTGAGAAGGTAAGCGAAATGGTAAATGATCAGTATCAGTAAATATGTGATTTGTGTGCGATTTTTTTATAATTTGAGACATTTTACATTTACACGAGGTTCATGATATATACTCATTATTTTTTATTTTAGGTATTTCCCGAATTAAGAAAGCAGCGGGAAGACAAAGAACGATTTAATCGCGTGGGAGCACGTGTAAAATCCGAGGCTGATATGGAAGAAATAATGGATAATTTACATGAACAAGAAGTTGAAGAAAAGAAAATGCGTTCGTATGCCGTAATTCCGCCACTCATGCTCGATCAGCGTCAACGTCGTTGTATATTTGTAAATGAGAATGGTGCATTGATCGATATGGAAACGGATTTTAAGGAGCGTCAAAATTTTAATGTGTGGACGTCGGGCGAAAAGGAAATTTTTAAAGAAAAATTTCTGCAGCATCCTAAAAATTTTGGTGCTATTGCAGCTAGTCTCGATCGAAAAAGTGCCCAAGATTGTGTGCGATACTATTATTTAAGTAAAAAAACTGAAAACTACAAACAGCTGCTGCGGAAATCGAGGCAACGCACGCGTAGTTCTCGTAATCCACAGAAATCAAATCAAAATCAAACACCGTGTATTGTGGACGCAATGACCACTGGAGTAACGACGAGGTTGCAACGTGAAAAATGTGAAGCTCAAAAGACGGTGCGCGCTGATCGAGCGGCTGCTTCTGCGAACACAAGCACCTCAATTGTTCCATCGTCCACAACGTCGGCGACGTCCACAAATATTACAAATACCACGGTTACATCAACGAGTAGTAATAGTAGTACGACAAGTACAGATGGTGTTACTGGAACAAAGTCACCTTCAATATCACCACCACCTGGTGTAATTAACGTTTCGTCGACGACAAGCGCTACATCATGTTCAAGCATATCAACATCAGCCGCGTCGCCTATGGATACAACACCGGCTCCCACTAGTTGTAGTAGTAATGTGACAACAAATTCGTCTGTAACGATGCCAATTACATCATCAAGTTCGAATTCTATTATATCGACATCGTCCTCTTCGTCAGATGCTATTACGGCACCAACAATACTATCAAATTGCGGAACGAATATAACAACATCGTCTACATCGCCACTACTGTCAACATCTTTGTCAAATACTATTACAACAACTCTAAACAGTAATAGTATAAGTAGTAATGATAAAAATAATGAAAGTAGTAGTAGTAATATTAATAGTAATACTAGTAAAGAGACAGCAACCAATTTATTATGTGATATTTCTCCATCTCTTTCTAATAATAATAGTAGTAATAGTTCTAATATAAATAGTAATAGCAGTAATAATAGTAACAATAATAGTAATAACATTTGTAATTTAAATTCTTTATCATCGTCTACTATTGCATTATCTACTGCTACTACGACACCGGCTATATCTATTGCGGCAATTCCCTCGTCGACGACAATTCTAACGCTACCCGCATTAACACCTGTATCTACGTCAATATTATCCACAGTCACAATAACCGCAACTACAACAGTGATGACTGGACAAATACAAACTACATTAACGTCTGCACCATTATTGACTACAACAAGTTCATCGCCGAATATAATGTCGCCATTGTGTTCGACGATTATAAATAGTAATAGTAGTACATCTAATGTAAATAATAATAGTAACAATAACAATATTGGTGGAATTTGTGTGGTATCACCATTGTCACAATCAATACAAACTGATAATTCGATAACAACAACAATGCTAGGTGCTAATAATAGTTTATTAAATAGCAGTGTTAGTAGTGCAGATGCGAATAATAAAAGTATGTCGGGTTCATCATCGTCATCGTCAGATGTCCTAATGTTAAACGATGCAATTAGTAATAAAGCGGAAGACAGTGATGCTGCGAGGTAAGAAACACAAGATTTTTTTGCCCATGATGTGTCATTAATTACGACGGTATTTTTTTTTTTTTTTTTCAAATTTTAGTGAACCGAAGAAGAGGCGAATTGATAGTTGTAATGATGATGCTGAACTGAGTCGAGATTTAAAAGGTATGTGGTTATTTTAATCGGTTTCAGTTTTCTTAGTATATATACAATTTTTCTTAGCATAATATACTGCCACAATAAAAGTTTTTTTATAATAACTCCAAAAGCATGGATGAGAAACCAAACTATATCCAAGGTTCAAATCTCAAGCAAAACGATATTCACTCGATGTCGATAGAGTGAAAAAATACATAAATGAATTCCATTAATTTGTAAATTTTTCTTATACAACAGACTATAATTTTCATAAGAAATTAAATGAAATCTTACAAAAATGTAGGATTGCGTATAAGACGTATCATTCATATATTATGGTTTGAATCTACGCTGAATAACTTTTTAGTACTTAGCGAGAAATTGTCTATCCTTATATAGTGCTATCTATGAATGAATATATCAACTACCACCACCTGTATGAATCAAACTTAAATAAATCGAAGTTTAAAACACAAAACTACCCACTGGAAAAACTGCTCGATTAGCACAATTAAAACACAAAAAATCCAATTAAATTTTTGATATGTTTCGTTTATTTATTTAATTAATACCCTGTTTTTATTTTATTTAATAATTATATTGTTTTTTTTTTATAATTAAAAGTAAATATACAACAAATTTTGTTTACCTAAGGATTTTCTTCGTCAGCATGACACATTTTACGATGTTTATGAACAAAGTAGTAACTAGGAAATTTACAACCGCATGTTTTACACGGATAGTATTGTACGTTCATATCAAGTGGACGCACTTCACGTTTATTTGCCATTGAATTGGTATTTTGAGGAGATGGTGGTATGCAGTCTACCTTAGATGAGGTTGCAATAATTTTATCCTGTGATTTTTCATCCAGTATGTCTATATTCGAATCGTTACTATCCATTGATAATGGGTTTATATGCCGTTTAGCATGCTTTTGATAACAGTATTGCGATTTAAATGTATGTTTACAATAAACGCATACATAAAATTCGTTTGAATCTTTATTAAGTGTATTTGGACTAGTATCCTCACTATTTTCACTTTCTTCACTGTGTATTTGGGCGTTATTCCGTTCGCTTATATTACGAGCCATCTGTTGATGAAAAGATGTATTGATATGGCTCCGTTTTTTATTGTCATCCACCACCGTTGTTGTTGACGATGGTCCGATTGGAGTTGATGAACCTTTGCTTGAGCTCAAACGCCCGTAAGCATCATTAAGTACACGACGAAATCGAACGGGACCATCACATGATGCTATATCAATTATAATTTTTGGATCAACACTTTGACCAAATTCGATTAATTTTGTTTGTGTTTGCACTACTTGTAAAGGTTTTCCGGTAGATTCTGTATCTTCTAATGTAGTTGCTATTGAAACTGGCGGTAATGCTTTTGTTGTTGTTTTAATAATTTTATCCAAATTTTGGTGTGATGTCGATGGAAGTGGTGATCGTTCTCGTACTATTTCAACTGACTTCGTAGTTACATTCGGGCGTTCATTAATTTTTCGAAATTTAGTATCATTACTACCAAGTAGTATTTGATTCGAAACAATTGGTGTCGAAATAAATGATAATCCAGTTTCAATAGTAGCTTTATTCGGAATGGGACGAATAATTTTTGGATTTGTTGCTTGTGGTGGTGCTACCGGAATTGATACGGTGGGTATAAAAAAACCGCCTATATATCCATCCTGTTGTGATCGTGTCAAAAACGATCGACAAATTTCGAGTGCCCGAGGCATATGAAGTATATGAGTTGCAAGCAAAACACCGAATATATTTTCAATTGTTAAATCCAAAAATCCGGTGTACATGTAAGTAAGTAGCGGTGCAAATTGTTCTGGAGACACATTTGGAACATAAATAACATTATCATTGTGTTCGCGCGTTAGTATCGCACGAAAATATCCACTATGGGCACATATGATGGCGGTGTGAGCGGCAAATTTTGTGTACGGTGGCGGTCCAATTTCAATCACTATATCAGGTGGTAAAGGATTTTGTGCATGATGGTGGTAGTTGTTTGGTGGATGCTGCTGTTGGGGTTGTGATGTTGACGATGAGGTGGTTGATGTAGTTGTTAGCCAATTTGTAAACATTATATTCGATGGTTAATTTTATTAATTAGGAAAATTATTTATAATTTTTAAATTTCGCCCGATTCACTTTAATGTGGTTTTCCAATTATTAATTTTTTAGACACTCACAAATTTTTATTTTATTTCATTAATTTTATTTATTTTACGCCGAATTTTTTTTAGCGATTTACATATATTTTTACTGTTGAAACGTTAAATAATAACTGAACTGATTTCCGGTAAAATTTTATGATTTTATAATCATAAAAAAATATTGTGGAAACCAAAATTTTTTTTCCCACTCCCTTATTTTTATTTTATATATTTCCCCACCATACGACGCAGGGTTGAATTTTTCTCTCTGTTTTGTATGTTTTGAACGTGGAAAATTATTTGATATATTGTGGAGTTACTTATATATTGGAAAGGGGTTGAAATGCGCTTCGCAATGATTAGATTCTGAATTCCCATAGAAATTAGCTAGTTCAGAATTTTTTTTACTGTAAACAAATCGAGAACGGAGTATTTATCTAGTAAATCTAAATTGGAATAATTTTAATTGTTTGCTAATTAATTAATGAAAATTATTAGTAAATGAATTATTGCTCGATGGGTGGTGGTTTAGTGGCAATGAAATGGGAATTATCTTTTTGAAATTCTCCAAAAAATATTATTTTGCTTAATTATTCATTTTATGTTTTGTATAATTCTTTCTCCACACCAATTCTATAGAGAGTACTATGCACCCAGGAATTTCCGAAAATTAAAATAAATATTCAATTGACGAGATGTATATAACAATAGAAGATACCATATATTTGGTGTGTGTGTGCGGTAGATTTTTCCAATGATACAATTTTTTTTAAAAAATCTGTACAGACACAGAAAAGTAAAATTGACTTTATGAATTTTAAATTTTCATTTGTGTAATGATATGATGGGGATGAGTTGAAAAATTGAAGTGCTTCTGGTGCAATGGTCAGATTTAATATAATTAATAGAATTTGCAAAAATAAAATAAATTGAAATATTTATATATCACTAGCTGTGCTCTATATAACATCATCCCGATTATCTCTTTTCGCTGTATCCATACTTCACTACTATACCGCACCAAAACGAATAAAGCTGCTCGGAAAGGGTACGATTGTACATAAAAAAAATATTATATTGTTTGCATTAAATTCCATTATTGGATTAAACAATAGAATAAAAAACAATTTTCAATTCCGTTTATCCTCAAACATTGTTTTATCGTTCAATTTTTCAAATTAATTTTATTGAAAAATTTCCCAAAAGGGAAATTTTATTTTTTTATTAAAAAATAATCCGCAACATTTTTATTTTCCTTTACATATTATGTAGTTAAAAATTAAATTACTCTAAATAAATTATTATGTAGTATTGTGTGTTTGTGTACAACTAGAAAATAATTATTACAGTATGTATTTGTGGTAGCCAAGTAATGAACTAACCAATATACCAATCAATTTTTGTTTGCTGTAAAGTAGGTTAGAAGGCTCGGTTATTTATGTCCCTCGGCTAAGAGGTCTGATATTACAGACCTGTTCCTATCAGGATTAGAATCCAGTACCTTCCGCAGCTACTATCCGTCATATTTAAAGTTTTTAACTACATCAATAGCATCTTCGATGTCACTAGCTGTATGTTTTTCAATATTAATATCAATTATATCCTTTCTATTTATTTAAATTTGGTCACGTGGAAAAATTAAATTGATATTAAAAAGTTTTTCACCATATTCTTGATATATATGTACATTAATATTTATTTTCCAAACCCAAAATAATAATTGGGGGAATTTTGGAAATTTCTCCTTTCATGTTTTTCTCTTTCTTTTCTAAATATTTTCCCCTTACATTATCATCATCATCATACCATCTAATTATAATATATATCCTTATCTAAATAAATAAATAAATATATATATATATATATATATATATATATATATATATATATATATATATATATATATATATAAATTGAAAAATAAAACAAAATTAAAAACAAAAACGATGAAAATTAAATTTTTCATGGTATTTACATTTATAAAACAACAACATAACATTTTTTGTTTAATTAAGAGTTTGTCGAGTAAGCGCAATAATCCTTGCTAATTACCACTATGTATAGTTGAAAATGAAATCAAACAAAAATTTGTAATATTTGTAATTTTCGAAATAAAATATACCTTTGTGGGATTTTTCCAATATTCATTTAACTTTTTATACCTATAGCCTGTAGCTCCTATATGTATGTAGTATGGTGGTACCCTGTATTATTCGTCCAACTTAAAAATGGTTAACGAAATGGGATGGCAGATCAAATATTTCCATTCCCTGCTAAATCATCTAGTGTAGTGGGTATTCCAAAACACCCTATATAACATTTTTTGTTTATGTTGAGTTTCACAAACAAATCCGTGGAGAGTTGCATTTTTATTTTAGTTTTTAATTTGTTTTTATTTATAAATAAAAAATACATATTTATATATATATATATATATATATATATATATATATATATATATATATATATATATATATATATATTATATATATATATATATATATATATATATATATACATATATATATATATATATATATATATATATATATATATATATATATATATATATATATATATATATATATATATATATAAATAAATAAATAGCATTACTAAGTTGAAAAAGGTAGTAATTAAATAAGCATAACATTATGTTATATATGTATAATATTAATGCAATTGAAATTAATTATTATTAAATATTATAAACCATTTAGAAAATGATAACTATGCATATTACGACTTATTTAGATAACAACTTTTACCTAATCGAAATAAATTTTTAAACAGACGTTTTGCTCAAGTGTACCATTAGGTATAATAATCTAAGTAAAGTGGATTAACATTTCAGAATAATGCACACACACATATAGGTTTACTATAATCAGAAATTATAATAATAATAATTATAATAATAATAATTAAAATAATAATAATAATTTGACTATGTTATTTGTAGATTTGAAGTTGTGAACGTGCCAGAGGTTTGGTTTGATAATTTTTCTTAATTTACACGTTTGATATAATCTCGACCATAGATTTTAAACTCGTTAAAGATGAGCAACTGTTCATCAATAGGTATTACTTTAACTTTAAAAGTTTTCCTAATTTTCTGGGTATAGTCTGCGAGGTTATACAATAAGTTTTAATATTCTCAGAATCGAAACCGGAACACACTGTATTCGTTGCGATTTGGCAGTGGTATCTCCTTATTGTCTGATTCAGACTAATCACTCTCATCTTCTTGGCCATAATTATGCAGTTTTGATTTCCGAAATCCTTTTCTAATATATTTCGTACTAAAATTCAATTACATATCTCTTTGTAGGATGCATGCTTCATTTTTTTAGATGAAAGTTCTATAAACTTCTAAATTCCACTGACCATCCCCATTCTTTGCTGATATTAGTTTAAGTTTGAAAACGATTATTTTCTTCATTGTCAAACTTTCTCTATTTATTACCTTTAAATTTCCCCTAAATGCCGTAATTTTAATGTTTTTTTTTTAAATAACTCTTGGAATTGTTTTTAGTTTAAATATTATTATACCATTGGGTGGTATTTGATTCCGTCAACTGTACAACAACAACGACCGTTAAATTCATCCTAGTGAAAGGGGATTTCAAAGCTGACTGAGCTAGATCAAAACTTTTTTTAAACAAAATATTAATGGAAAGAAACTGACTCTTCCTCCCAACCATTGGATATTGGATAACCCACAGACGTAACTGGCTGTACAGATAATCTATAGTATCACCATGCGCCACCACCTTTAAAATTACTAAATCAGTTTTTAAAGACTGCCTGTCGTCCCTTTAAACGAATATCAATTGTTGATACTTTACTCGTTTTTAGTATCTATTCTTTTAATTCACTTTCTAATTCTGGCCAATGTGGGCGACTATGTCTCCTTAATACGTGTGTCTCGCAGTATGACAAAATATTTTTTTGTTTTTCGTCAATCTCTAACAGCACTTTCATCCACATCGTAGGTGTGACTCGCGCTATACATTTTTCTCAAATTTCACCACATTCAGTTTGAATGATGTGTACGGATTTCGTTATTTCGAACTTAATTATCAAAATACTACTATTTCGTATACATTTCGTTCCTTCTTAAATTTCGGCTTTAAAAAATTGTACTGACTTAAATTTTGGTAATGGGAAACGCATACAGATTTAACGTATCTTGGGTCACCAAGAAGATTACAAAACAAACAACATTTTCTTTAATGTCCTTCTCAAGAAAAAAAACTTATTCTTTCCTTTCACTCTTTGCTATAGCATCATAGCATTCATGCAGTAAAATCAGCTTTATATCGAACTAAACAACATTATTTCGTATCCAAAGTCTCATTGTAATTTATGTGGACAGTAGTAATTGAAAAATCATTTAATTGGAATTAGTATTATCTGAGATGTCATAGATTTTATTAACAAGATGAGTAGTAGCTTCACTCGAACATCTTTAGATACTAAAGCATGATTAATTTCTCCAGGTGCTCTAAAGTCTCTGGATATGAAACCTACTGACTTCTGTAGGTGCCGTCAAAAACTCAAGCTCACTAATAAAACAACTTAGAAGTTACACAACGAACTATCTCTCGGATCTTCGAAACAGTAATTTGCCAGAATTGTTGCGATTCATTAAAAGCCCTAATTTGGCTTTCTCTTCTAAGAGGAATATCTGTGGTATCGCAACTAATATCGGTCTAAGTGTCCATATATAATCAACCTACAATCGATGATGAAATTGATTCTATTGCAGTTGCAGGATTGTTCGTTTGGCTATTTCTGAAATATTCCAAAATAGAAAACAATCATCATAAGTCTAATCCTATTTACAATTTTAAATAACATATAACGTAATATAAATCGTTTATTTGTTTTATATTATAAATATATACTTATTTATTCCACCTTACACACAATTACAATATAAGACAAATAGATTTATGAAGTAGAAAAAAAAATATTAATTAAAAATTGTGGCCCTCAAGAGATGGCACAATTAAAAATATATTGCTTCAATTGTTTAATTTTATTCCTGTATATAAAACGTTATTTCATACATTTTTTATTCAGTATTTCTGGTCCAAAGGGAATTTATGTATATGTTTCATGTATTTGTTGTTTGCAATTAAATATTAAAGACAGAAAATTGCAAACATATTTTGTTAAGACGATACACGAGATATTTAAGAGACATGACGAATATTATATATTACCAACCACAGTGATTGTATTCCCATTTTTAATGGTTTGCAAATAATAATATTTCAAAGTGGTATAGAGTACATAATTCTGTTGTATATAGAAGAGATTACATATTATAAATGTGTATAAAGAACCTGAAAACGACGATGATGAAACACAAGAAAATGTCATCATTATTATTAGGCAAACGTAACGAATATTTATATTTACTTTATTATTTCGGAAGAATGTGTACAGGTAAAATGTCCACCCGCCCACTGCCTGCCAATCGTCTTGAAAAGAGGTTATATTTTTTATGTGAAACTCGTAACTTAATTAATAATTTAACTTAACCTTCCTTCCTGTCCTATTCAAACAATCGCGTATAATTAAATCAAATCATCATCATTATCTTCTTCAAGTACAATTAATTTTTTTTATGAATATGAGCGGTAAACATGAAAAATCAACACGCCTATTTCAATCCCAGCCATCCATCCATCCATCAACCACCAAGAGCAAAATCAAATAGAAAAAAAAATACAATCGTTAAATTCGGGGTAAAAAAAATTCACCACCCTTCTATAGGACATGATGATATTCTACTCGTTATATTTATATAATATAAGAAATAGGAAAAAAGAGTTTGTTTGTAAAAAAAACCAAATATAAAAAAAAAAAATTCTTAAGATTTAATTAAAAGCTAATAAATGAATATTTGTTTGTGTTGTGCCGTTATATTGACAGAAAAGAAATTGGAAATTAATTTATTTTAATAATAAAAAAAATAATAAATAATAAATTATTATTGAAATCGAAATGTAAATTAATTGATTTCAATTTCTGTAATTAAACAACATAAACACAGCAACAATTCAAATCGAAAACCATAAATTATTAGATGCCACACGTAACAAATGAACAGAATATGTGTGTGATTTAGGTGTTGCTTGTATAATGTAGTAAATCGATTAAATAAAAATCAAGTTTCGACTAATTTCAAATTACTGCGTGAATTTTATTTACACATGTAGTTCATTGGTTATAAAAGGTTTATTTATTGTAGTCAGATTATGAAGAGTTTAAGTATCGGAAAATGATATACTAAAGTATCGTTCATAAGTTAAAATCTCTGAAAAATAGATTTCTTTGTCTGTTAGCTAGTTTCTAAATATTATTAACACAAGGATCCAATTCTGAAACTAGTTGATAAATATGTGATATCGCCGTTTATTAATTAAAATCTCCAGATGCAACGTCTTCTATTAAGTTTTTGCCCGTTTTGATAATCTTTGATGGCTGAGATGTACATACAAGGAGGAGTAACAAAAGTTCGCTCAGTTCGTATTTAATCTTAATCGTCGTCTTTTTTATATTTTCTAAATAATCGCCATAATAGTTGGTTAAGTTGTTTTAATTTTGGTAAATAACCAGAAATCAAAAGGTATTAGATCCGGATAATATGGTGCTGGGTTATATTTCTTCGATGCCAGAGATCGTAATAGAGATAGGTACTCATTATTACAGTAATGTGAGCTGGCGCGTTGTCATGATGTAAAAGCTACAAATCCTTTCGGTTTTTCCAACAATTTTTTAAAAATTTTTCATGGGAATAGCAGCTATAATTTTATCGGGTGAAGTAAACTGACATCATTACCTGTGTTGCTTAGCTTTCATGGCTGGGTTACATTGTGTTGGGCTCCATACCATGGACTGCTGTTTGGGTTCCGGATCCCACTTATAGAACCAAGATTCGTCACCAGTAACGGCTTTACTAAACTTGCTAGACTGCCCAATTTTAAATTCATTTCAGAAAAACTTAACAAACTTCATTCGAGCCCCTTTTTGGACCTCATTTAAAATTCATGGAACCCATCGAGCAGATTTCTGCTTATATCCCAGATGATTATTTACTATTCGCGATACAACCATGGCATTCAAGACCAGTTTATCAGGAATAGTTCCTTGTGTTAGTTGCGGATCTTCATCAACTTTGAAGTTCACGTCTAGAATCTTCGGAACCACATGGAAATAGTCGATAGAGACGATACAATCGTTCCATATGCAATTTGGTATTAATTGAATGTTTGTAGTGGCTTTAGTTTATGCCGAAAACCGAAGAGAAACAAATAGCGAATGACTGTTTGCGATGGTGGTGCAATTCATCTGAAAATTTAGTAATTATTTTGGGAGATTATGGATGAATACACTTTTGTTTTGCCGATCCAGTAAAAAATTTCTCGAACAACCTTTATTTTATAATATATTTTCTGAGAATAAACCTCTAGCGCGTTCCTCTTTTTCGAAGAGTAATGTAACTATTTCTGTAACTAGTTCAAATGTATGTTTCAGTTATACACATACTGACCGCCGAAAACTTGCTAATCTTTAATCAAGGAACCGTTATCATCAAATTTGTTCATCTATTTTCTAGATCAAAGACTTATTCTTGAATAAATACGTCTTTATAAATACGTCGTTGAACTGTATTATCTTACATGCACGAAAACAACAGTTTTTTCCACACTCTAAAGATAGTGATACCAAACCCGTTTACTTCAATCCTCTTTCGTTTACGCTAAATGATAAATTTCGATAGATCGAAAAGCCTGCTTTTTCATCGATCTATTTATCTTATCTAATAGTGACTATTCTTATTCAATAATACAGATTTAACTACGAGTGGCTTTGCGACCAAGATTAGTTTAATTTAAAAATTTGCATAATGTTGAATTCATTTTATGTGAGCATTTCTCGGTATTTAAGTTAAGCCAATCAAAAATTAATTAAATTATTTCGATAATTCAATCAATCTGTATTTTTGTTTGATTTTCATGCCTGCAGCATCACAAATTTCCCCTTAGTTATAACGTTTCTTTTCGCCATCTACAATCATTCCTCCATACATTCCTGTTTCTCTTCCAATAGCAATATTATAAATTAAAACAAAATAAAAAATATTGAGCAAAACAAATAAAAAATTCAGAATTGTGCTGTCCTATCCTATAGTAGGTGTAGGTAGCTCCTATTTCTTCAAACGAGAACAAAATAATATTTTTTCGATTTTACTTGGAAAAATGATTTAAACCGAAAATAATTTCTTATTAGATTTTGTTCTACGAGCAGAATGATTCGACTGTCGTCGTTGTGATATGAAATTTGATGGTTTATTTGCCTATTACATATTTTTTATTGGGGGTAGTTTGTTGAGTAGTTCTGTGTACTTTTTTGTAAATATTTGCGTTCATCATCGTAAGAAAATTGTTTCGTTCAATTTAATCACGAAAAGAATTTTTATTTATTTCTATTAACTAATGTTCTTTCATATTCTTGATTATTTTCAGATAAATTACATGCTTGTTTTGTGTGCAAAACAGAAATGTGTCCGCGAACTCGTCCTCTGGAAAGAGGACGTGGGCCACAGTACGGTATACCCGACGATGCAATTCCTATTGGAGCAAGAGTATGTAATACCTGTCAATGTAAATCAGTGCGATCTAGGTAAAGATATTATTCGATAAAAAAATTATTTACAATATTGAAATAATTGCATATTTATTTGTTTAGATACTCAAGTTGTCCGCTACCAACGTGTCCCAATCCAAAAGATCGCGTTAAACGTTTTCGCAACCTACCGCCACGCTTATTTGAATTGGCTGCCGAAATACGTGATCCAATTATTCAAGAATTTCAAATACCGCCGAATGTAACAAAATGCTGTTCTGCTTGTCTCATTCGAATTCGACGTAAAATGGGTCCACACGTTCCAGGAACTAACCTAACCGAGGATGAGGTGATAAAATTAAAAAATGTTTTGCAAGAAATTGGACCAAAATGGTCTCAACTAGGTGAAATTATGGGAAAAACAACTGTTGTCCTCAAAACATTTTACTATCACTATAAAAAAAAGTACGCTCTAGATACAGCAGTAAGTGAATACTATAAAATGCATCCGAGTGAAGAGCGACGCAGTACGATGACCGATGGGGATGAGTCTGATTTGAGTACATCGTCAGGTGATGAGCGTGAAGGTAATAGTGATACAGCTTCAGCTGAAAGTCCCAAAAATAACTTAGTTATTAATTCAACCCAATCCGCGACATCAATAACAAACGTTACCGGATCAGTGTTAAAAGATAATAATGTGGCTATTGAGTCAATAAAAAATGATGATCGATTGGCTCCACCTTTAGGCCATGCTCCACGCAAATCTTCATCGTCATCGAAGCAACAACAACAGCAGCAGGATGAGTATGATAGCTCGGCGACAGAGACAGCGGATGAAGAAAATGAAAGTTCACCAGCAAATCGTCAGAGTCCTAAAGTTTCAGTTTATTCAAATCAAGCTACCATTACAATGGTACCAACTGGTGGTTCAATTAGTAGTCAAAATCAGCAGTCCGCTCAACCCCAATTTCAAAATGGTCCTATTAATAATAATCCATCAAATGTACGTGACTTATTCTTGAATGTTATTGAACGAACGATTAAATCAAATGGCCCAACACATAAACAGCCAATGCAAATAATTAAAAATCAATCAGGGCAGCCACAGGTTCAAACTCAACAACAGCAGCAACAACAACAACAAAATGATAATCGAAATGATATTACTTTCGTACGAGAGTATCGTAACGACGGGAAGATAAATTTATCTCGTTCAACGCCTACCCAAAATACTGATAGTTTAGCTACCCTCTCTGTAGTTGATGCGCATGGACATACCACACAAATTCAACCTTCGCTACAAGGGATTCCTTCACAAATTGCAGCCACAATAACTCCAGTGCCTCCGCAACAATCACACAATGTACAATCGATGCCGCCGCAAACGCAGCAACAAATGCACGAGGGTATTAAAGAACAAGTTGGAAATCCTGGAAGTGGAATTGTAGTTTACGTTCGTAACAATGAACCGGAGGATTTAAGCATAAAAAAGACGTCACGTGATACTTTTCCGCCTCCCCAGTCCAAACAACAAAGTATGCCTCCCACGCAACAACAACAGCAGCAACAACAACAGCCACATGGTTGCGTTACAATGTATCGTAATGATCCTCCTCAGCCTCAACCACAGCCGAATAACATTCCGCCCAATCAATTTATGGGAAGTAGTTATCAGCATCATCACGATATTAACCGTTCGTCAAAATCACCATCAATGTTTGTCTCGTCAAGTCCGATATCAATAACACAGCAACAGCAGCAACAACATCAACAACAAAATCGTTCGATACCACATCAACAGACGCCGCCACCATCATCTAATATGCAACAGTCACAAAATAAATTATCCGTATCGTCGAAACTAACACCAAAGTTGAGTCCAAAAATTAATCAGAATCCAAAGGGTTCTATTACACACGGAACTCCAGTGAATACTACTCCGATACAGGGTATGCAGGGTCCGACAACATTATCACCCCGTTTCGATGGAATTCGAAGACAAACACCACCATCAAATGATAACAGTAATAAAATGATGCCTGGTTCAATAACACAAGGTACCCCAGTGTTGCTTTCTGGACATCAGCATCATATAGCCGATAAACGAGCGTATGAATATTTCAAGAATTCAAGACAAAGTCCACAGACACAGCATCAACAACAGACACAACAAAATTCTCAGCAACAACCACAACCGCAATTCGGAGCACAATATCCACGCTCTGGGTCTATAGTTAGTGGTTTCGGAGGTGCAGAGCAATCCCGGCAAATTTTACTAAATGATTTTATTACGTCACAGCACATGATGGGTCAACAGCGTGGTGGAACAGGACGTAGTGTAGATAAAGATTCACCTAGTCCACGAAGCGGATCGAATTTGAGTAATTCACCAGCTACCCTTTACTATTCGGACAAGGAACGTGGTCGTCAAGATTATTTAAGTCGAACATCACCTGCTGAACATATAAATAGGTGCGTATTCATGGAATCGATTTGTTAAAATAACATTCATGAATAATTTTTATTTTAATTTACAGTGTGCCCAGTCCTCATCGTACACCGCCGCCACAACGGCAAGGTGTTATTCAGCGTCATAATACAGGAAGCTCAAAACCTCCAAGTCCATTACCTAATCGAATGCATGTTATGTCTCAACAGCAACAACCTCAAGTGCAACAACCACCGCCCCAATCACATCTCTTTCCAGGTCCTGGTCGAATTCATTACGGTGGATATAAAAATATGAGCCAATCATCTGCTGAACAATATCCACTCTCTGGACATGAAGCATTTTCGTCATTGGTCGATGTTGCAGTAAAACAGCCTCTATTACCTGTACCGAATAAGGATGAAATAAAACGTGAACAGCATCCCTCTCAACAACCGCCACCACAACCACATCACGATATGAGATATCAACCAATTTCACGCGACCATCACATTGCTATGCAGATTGCTGCACAGCAGCATCAACAACAGCAACAGCACCAACATCAGCAACAGCAGCAACAACAATTACGGCACCAACAACATCAAATAGATATGCGTCGTCAGCAACAACAACAGTCAACTCTGTATCAAATCGAAAGAGAGAGAGAACAACGCGAACAATTCCGTGAACGTGAACGACAAGTGCAGGCTCAAGCGCAAATTGAACGTGATCGAGCCGAACGAGAACGCGAGCAGCGTGAACGACACGAGCGAAATATGATAGATCGGGAACGTGAACGGATTATGATTATTGAAGAAAAAGAGCGAGAGGATCGTAGAAGAGATGCACGTATGCATCAGGTAAATGTTGTACCGCACATTATAAGAGGCGGTGCACCACCAAACATGGGTAATCGGAGTGGTTTGATGGATCGGGAACGTGAAAGGGGTGATAATAGGTAAGTTGAGGTTTTAAACGACGAGTAGTCTAATGTTTTTGGGTAATAATATTATTTTTTTTCGTTCTAAAGGCAAACACAGGATAGTTGCATTACTACCGGAAGTTTAATAGACGCAATTATTGCACATTCGATCAATAGTACCTCGGAACATCCACCGAGTCGAGGTGGTGGTGGTGGACCTGTTGGTAATGTTGCAGTCGGACCAGATCCTCTTAGAAATAGCTTTGTAAGTTAATTAGAAACGAGAAACTATTAGTTCATGACTAAAGTTATTATTTATATTATAGTTTGCTGGGCGTCAAGATCACGCACATGTAGTTAGCGAAAATAATGGTAAATCGCATTCGCCAAACGTGATAAATATTGATTTGGAGAGTGATTCACCACAGACTGCCCGAAGTTCTGGAAATGTAATAACAAAAAGTATAAAATTAGGTGAATTGGCAGATTCGATTATAGCGAAGGATTTCTCGCAAAATCCATTATCTTTTCGACCCTCCTTTATGTCTTATCCCGAAACTATAGCGCCAACTGAACAATGGAAATATCGCCGTCATATGGTAGCCAAAGAGGAAATACAAAACAAAAATCTGGTGGAACGTTTAACACCGGAAGTAGCGTTCGAGCAACAGATGAATGTTCATCATGAGCCAATATCACCTCCCGATAAGCGTCAAATTATACGAATACAACCGCCGAGCCCCAATATTCAGGGCATGGTTTTTCCCGAACCAGTTTCACCTCCAGCCAAACGACAAATAATTCGAATACAACCACAAAGTCCGTTGGCTACTTCGGGTATGACATTCTCTGAAATTATTCCATCGCCCGAAGATCATTTTCAATCATCGAGCGATCGACGTTCGGTTCCGATGCAACAAAGTTCATCGTCTGTGCCACCAGTAAGTGAATTTCAACTAGATCGTTATATGTCGAGTAAAATTGTCGAGGCAATGCGAACTTCGGACGAAAAAATGCGACAAGACGATGGTACTAATTGTGGTCCAGATCGTTCACAACAACAAAATCCTGGCCGAAATACACCTGGCGAAGGTGGCGATAAAAGAATGTTGGGAAACAATGACCAGCAGCAATCAAATCAGCCGCCACAGCAACAATATTCACAGCCTCAACCATTGACAACATTTGCCCAATCAACATATGCCTATCCATTCAGCGCACTAAATGTTGGTGCAACGCCTGCTGCATCGTTGGCTGCTGCTGCTGCTGCCGCTGCTGCTCAATCGAATCAACAACAATCGAAAATGTCAAATTCAGATGGCGGGGACAACCAATCGAGACAGCAACAACAGTTGGCTGAACCAAAACCATTGCTCTCGGCACAGTATGAGGCGCTTAGTGATGAAGGACGACTAAGAATTGCAACAACAACTATTACCAATTCATGTTTAATTTTTTTTTAATTTTAAATGTTTAATTAATTGTAAGAAATTTGTTTTTTTTTTATTTAAATGGATTTCTGTTTTTTTTTTTCTATAAATAAATAAACATATTTTTAAGGCAGTAAACGATAAAAAAATAAATAAAATTAACTCTACTTTTATTATTTTTAAAGATTAATTAATTAAAAAATTAATAAAATAAATTAAAATACAAACACATTTTCTATTTTTATTAAAAAAAAAAAAAAGTAATAAATATAAAATAAAAATATAAAAAACTATATAATAATAACAAAAATAATGTTTCTCATATAAATATAAAGATATATAATAAATAAATAAATAATTGTATATATATATATATATATATATATATATATATATATATATATATATATATATATATATATATATATATATATATATTATATATATATATATATATATATATATATATATATATATATATATATATATATACATATATATATATATATATATATATATATATATATACATATATATATATATATATATATATATATATATATATATATTTATTTAAATATATATATATATATATATATATATATATATATATATATATATATATATATATATATATATATATATATATATATATATACACATATATATATATATATATATATATATATATATATATATATATATATATATATATATATATAAATATATATATATATATATATATATATATATATATATATATATATATATATATATATATATATATATATATATATATATATATATATATTTAAACAATACGAAATATATAATTTATATAAAAGAAATTATTAATTAAATTTATTATTTTTTGGTTTTTATTATTTTTCCTGGTTTTAAGGCGTTATATAATATTATCTCCTATATATAAATAAAATTAATGAATTAAATAAAAATAAATAATTAAAAAATAAATAAAAATCAGAAAAAATAGCTTCAAATCTATAATTATTAATTAAATAACAATAAATTGATTTACACAAAACTAATTATTTTTTTTATATACATTTAATGTAATGATTATATTATAATTAATTTCTAGCTTTTTAAATAATTTTTTTATTATTATTTTTTTATTAGATAGGACAACAATTAGACAAACAAAATAAAAATTTAAAGGAAAAGAAATATAGAAATACATATATAAAATAATTAATTTAATAATAATTAATCTTCACACACACATGAGTTTATAAATATTAATTATTTAATAAAAAAAAACATTAAAATTGAAAACAAATTATAAAAAATACTACTTGTATATATATAAAATGAAATGATAAAAAAAATACAAAAAATTATTTAAATTTATGAATTAATTAAAAAAAAACAAAATAAGTTAAATAATAATATAATAAATAATTGTATAACACTGAAAAAAATGAATTAAATAATAAAAAAAAAAATTATAAAAAAATACAAAAAAATTATTAAAATTTACGACAAAATATTACAAAAAAACGCATATATATATATATATATATATATATATATATATATATATATATATATATATATATATATATATATATATATATATATATATATATATATATATATATATATATATATATATATATGTATATATATATATATATATATATATATATATATATATATATATATATATATATATATATATATATGTATATATTATATATATATATATATATATATATATATATATATATATATATATATATATATATATATATATATAATTATAAATGAATATAAATATATAAATACATATATAATTAAATAATTGAAATAAAAAACAAAATCATAGTTATGAATATGAATAAATAAAAAACTACAAAATTTAAACATTATTTGTTATAATTAAATAGTTACAAAAATTGTTTTATCCTTTTTCCCCTCTTGCGCCCCATCCTTAAATCCTCAATGTTCTAATTTTGTTTTTTATTCCGCCTATTCTCTAAATTCCGTTATTGTCAGTTACAAGCAAATAATGTTATAACTGTTTTT
This sequence comes from Tipula lateralis, assembly GCA_963932295.1. Taxonomy (NCBI): domain Eukaryota; kingdom Metazoa; phylum Arthropoda; class Insecta; order Diptera; family Tipulidae; genus Tipula; species Tipula lateralis. The sequence continues at coordinate 186,713,094 of OZ010737.1, read as the reverse complement.
ATTTGCGTCAGTTCCAAACAAAAGCATGTATAAAAATGAACAAAATTAATAAACTTTTTTTTAAAAATATTAATTTTTGAGAAATTAAAAAAAACATGGTGTTTAAATATTTATTTATTTTTGTTAAACTTGTCGATCTCAGCGGATGATAGGAATTAATGTGAATGGTATGTGAATCGCCCTATTCCGGTTGACGAACCCAAAAATTTTGATATAGTATTAACCGCAGTAAAGCACTAGTGTGACTTATGGTTTTTACAAATAAATGGTAACCATTAATATCAAAACTGACACATTAATTTAATTCAATGACACTTCTAAAGTTGGGGCTGCATCGTCAAAAATATTACTGTTCTTAGCAAGAATATCCAAAAAGGCATTAACAACAATAAGAATATCAGTAATTAGTGTCCAGGTAACGATGCATCGGTTATAGAACAATTTACTTTATTTATAAATCCGTTTTACTCAAAATAATATTTTTGAGTTGTGTCACTGTTGAAGCGGGAGTGCGACATATGCTCAAACCCTCCTTCACTAAAAGCCTGTCAAACGTTTTAAATCACTGATTCAGTTTGATTTGCCAGACATTTCATAGTGGTAGTTATTTACAACAACAATACAATGTAAATTGAAGATAAACAAATTAAAAATTGAAGATAAAAAAATACTGTTTCTCCTACATTCTCTTATTGTGTTGGTTAGTTTTTACACAGTCTTTTAATTTTTACATAATTACGTTTTTCTATTTAATGTATTTCAGCCTGACGACTTATTATATAGAACATTTGTTCGGATGCCTAATGGATGTGATGACTGATGGTATTCTCGATTCAGAATATAAATTATATATGAAATTCGCTCTCTTGAGCTCTACTGCAAAACAGTCTTTCGCGTACATGTTACTATTTTCTGCTGACTGATTGATTAATGTATCTGTCGCATAGCTATTCTTCTAGAGTCAGTATGGTAGTACGGGATATCCACAAGTCGGACGATGTCAACAGCTAGTTTTTGAATGTTTGATACGATGCAGGTCCTTCGAATGTTATTGCTTTTGGTTTGGTCGGTTAGGTGCAAATTTTCAATCTCATAGAATTTTAATAATAGTTAGGTGTGAGTCTTTGCTAATAAGCCAAAATACGCATTTGGCATGCTTTCGGTTTAAAATAATTTTTCGAATTTGTACGGCTTTTAAATAATAATTACCAAATTAATAATTTACGAATATTTTAAATTATACGTTAAGTTTCATATGCCAATGCCATTGACTCACTTATCCATAGGTCAATAAAACGAAAAAATAAAGAGAAATTGAAACATCATCACCATAAAGGTCACCGTTGGATGCAGACCACTCTATAAATCACTGATAAACCAAAAAACTACTAAATTGTTTTTACTCTGTCTGTGTCCGACTATAGTCGTTTCGTCTAATAAAATTTCATTCATTAATTAACATTTTATTTTAGCACATACATCATTCAATTGAAAATCATGAGATAAGTTGGTTAGATCGTGCGAACAGAGATGAACGCGAACTATCTCATTGCGTATAGTAACGATGTACTAAGTCGTTGAATGACAAAACCTAGCCCATCCCGTTCGCTAATCAAATACCCTAGGATACGCCAAACAAAATAAAATCGACACTGAATATGACGTATATTGTATTGTCGTTGCATATGATGCCCGCGCGAGAAAGACAGAAAGAAAGATAAACAACAAAAATAAAATGCGAAAATACAACGACCACAACCATACTGAACTGATTTAAAAAAAAAAAAAGAAAAATTTGTGTCTGTCAACACATAAAATACAACCGACAAAATTTCAGTTATTTAGCGGCATTTGTGGTGGACGAACATTCAAAACTCGGATCAATCGGTCAATTGCGTTACCTCAAAATTACAGTGAAATTATTACGTATGTGTTTTACTCCTTGTATACTAACAGACGCAACAAAAAAACGTTAGTTAATTGTTTTGCACTACATAAAGTGAGTAAATTAACATAAGCAAATGAGTTAAAATATACAGATTTCATCTTAATTAATTCGAGTGACATATAGTGGTTAACATTTTAATTAAAAATGCTGTTTCATATTGTTATGCGCGGTTTGCTATTAGATGTGTGATCTACGGAGTATTTCGAAGATAGAACAGAAATTATTATATAAGAAAAGTGTTTTTTTTTGTTCTTTCAATTTTTTATTCTTTCTTATTGTTCTGGAAAAATTGTTTTTTCAATTAAATTAAATTCGATTAATTTATATAACAACTGGGAGCCAAGTGACTGTGTGTTTGTGCGTGGTCAGAATGTGTGTGTGTGTGGAATCGTCGGTTGTAAACATTTGCAAATTTATTTATAGTTTGGGTGACAATGTGCTTAAGCCACTGTAGCTATCAGTATAGACACATTATGTCGATATTTGATCGAGGATCCGACTGTGCTTCTAGTTATGATTTTGATGCCTATTCTGGCCATCTATAAAACCGCAATCAGTTAAAGTAAGGCACAACTTTTCTTGAGAATCATCTGGAATTTCACCAACCGTCTTCGAACTCATTTTTTTGAACAATATTGTACCGAATGAAATATGTCATGACTTATTGTCTAGGCAGCTGAGTGCAAATCTATTTATTGATAATTTCTATGGATATACGATTGGAGTTGTATTAGGTGTGCTTATCTGTTCACATATTCGTTCAAGGGTGAGCTTTTCAGAAAGGGCATTGATCCAATGGGTGATCAAAATCAAAAGGTAGTTTTAGCCATTAATAAGTCCAACACAGTTCGTAATAGAATTAATTAAGAAGTAAGCACTATCATACTCAGCAATAGGATATTCGGATTCATTTCTAGATTTGGATTCTTTATGAATAGTAAATGAACAGAAAAACAAATAAATACATAGTGTTAAAAGCATCCTTTATAGGTTTCCATCTTATGGTAGATGGAAGAGAGCAGCATAGCTTCTAGCTGTTGAAATATTTTCCATTATAAGTGGCTTAGACTGCACGATTGCTATTATACATCTGTTTATAAATATCTAGTGTTTAAAGCATCACCAGATGAAGTGGGAGGTATACTGGGGGCTCACATCCAAAATCATTAGATTACGATAGGCGATGTGAATGAAGAATGAATGACTCACTTTTCATTATTGGAGTGTAAAATCTATTCTGAAGTTTGAACATTAAGGTATGCAATGTACAAATGGACTTAATAAATGAGAATGTTATGGGTCGATCATAGCTTTGCCGATCTAATATAATACCGCATGTGCAGATTATATAGGAGAGATTTGAGGTTTTATTCTGTGACATTGATAATTTAAGATGTGCAAATTTCTCATGATGATCGAGTTTATCTTCAAATATGTGTGATTCATTAATCGACATTGTATTGCCGTTTCAATTTGTTGTGTTGTGTTGCCCCTGAATCCAATGATGTTTTACTGTTTATAACACTTTTCAGTGTCAAAGAGTAATTTTGATTTTACATTTCTCGATAATACCTACAAAAAAAAAGGAATTTTGGTACTTGAGCTTGGTTAAGTTAATGACATATTCTAATGGTAAACGTTGAAGAGAGTTTATAGGATCTCATTGGAGTATTCAGCACATCAGCCGTCACACTTTAGACCTTGCATACATTAGCCATAGGCTCGCGAAGACAAATCATTACTCATATATACAGATGCTTCTAGAGATTCTCTTTTTGACCTTTGGTTTAAGCTTCGCTATGATATGCATTCTTGTCTTTATATTCGAAGTTAATTAATTTATACTTCTGCCCTATTGAGTTTAATCGGTCAATGTTATATTTCATCATGAATCATATACTCATCCTTACGCCCTTCATGCACCAAAACAACGTTACTGTGAAAATTCTACAGATTATAAAAAAACCTTGTTTACGCCACATTACCAATTGATGTGTCCCATTTATATAATAATCAATCAGTGTAGGCAAATGTTACATCTATTGTTGGAGGCAATATATAGTCCCTGAATATGGATAATTACATTTTCTGTATACTGTCATGGTCAACACATCATAACGATTATTTAATAATTAAACGACCGAAAACGGTTGGTTTACTAGTTTTGTATTTTGTAGAGATGATTTTATTAAATAATCGGTTATCTTTTATTATTTTATAAGTAAACGCACATTTTGAATGAAGACGTAGGTCATATATATGTATGCGAGTATATATGTATAATCAAAGAAAGAAGAAACGCTAAAATTATTTTCAGGGTTAGAAATAAAAGCGAAAATGCGATTATCGCGCGCTTTTAAGATCAATCTGTGTATAAACATATGTACATAATTGTCTACACACTTAAAGATACGATAATCAGATTATATTTATAAATAAAACTGTTTTTGTTTTTGTAACTAATACTTTATATTTACTGTATATGTCTATAATCTTGCAGGTTGATCTCCATAATCAATATATACTTAACTCAAATGAAGAAGCAAATAGTTGGCGGACTATTCATACTCTTATCAACAATATGTGCACATTACACAGCGAAAGCATCAGTACTAATAGCCGATTTTACAATGAGCCGTATGATTGAGCTACTGCCACGATCGCCATATTGTCGGCTGCATACCGATCGTGGCGATATACAGAGAATGGTATTGGCGGCTGATTCGAAAAAAATACGTCACGTGCCAAGGGAATCGGTGCTAGCACTCGAAACCGTTTGCAATGAGGTGGACGAGGCGTCGACAGAGGTGCAGGGTGGGCTGGGATTTATATATCCAGGGACGAAATGGTGTGGACCAGGTGAGTGCGAATCGCTTCAAACACGTTGATTATACAAACATTATGCAGATTTTAATTTGAAAAGAAGATCGATAAATCTTAATGACATGCACAATATATGTATAAATGATAATTGTTATGATCGTATCATTATATGTCAGCCACACAGTTTTACTTATACTTAATTGAGTTGACAGACACGTTTATTAGAATTCATTGAAATTTATTAGCGATAATCAAACATTTATACTATTGTTGTTGATGATGGCTCCCCTTAGGTCAATCAATTGTTGTATTACACTTTATAATTAAACGGTTAATTACGCTTGAAGGCTGCTAATTGCAATCTACATACGACTGTGAAGGTCAACGATTACATATCGTTCCGTGTACATTATCAATATAACACATATATTTGTATGTCGTCGCGCGAACATATTTATATGCGTTCAAGTTTGATTGTTTTACCCTTCAAATAAAATGATTTTGTAGCTCGTTATCAAATTTTATGATTGTATTATGATGCGCGCAGAGAGTTGATTGAACTTATGGCCAATATAAACAATCACCACGGTATATAAACCATCACCACTTTAGGTGATTGTTTATATACCGATTATGTATCGATACGAATAAATTGAAGGTTGATGATATTGATTTGTTAACTATACGATGTGGTTGATCATGGATCAAATTACTTTGTTTATGAAGTTGATGGTGTTACATGCATCATAATATACAGGAAATATTGTTATTGTTTGAGTGGAGTTCAAGTTGCATTGACGTAATCTTTATTTTATCTTCTTAATGCGATATTACAAAACGAAGCATCGATGTCTTCATCAATACTATTCGTATATTTTACCTTCTCCCTTCCGCGTAGATATATCCAATAGTTAGGTCTCTTTGTCAATATAATATCTTAAATGTTAGTTTTAGCTCAAGGTGTTTGTACAAAAACGTCTTACGTTGTTACCTTACTCTTTTTGTGTAGTATTGTATTGTGGTAGCTGGGTCTGGCATACATTACCTTCGAATCTTTAATAACAACCGTAAATAATTCTGGTTTTTGTAATATAACTGTACCTTGTCTATCGTACCTTGCATTATTTTACGTTCTTCAGACACATCTTGTCGTTCAAATGTCTGCCTTACATAGAAATCAAATCGAGCACGAATGATTTTATGCCACATTTTTGTAGAGTGCATTTCTCCATGGTAACCAAGTATCTGTCTGTTTCTAACTTTGCAATCTTTTTTGGGGCTCAAGGCACTCCCAACAGTTTCGCGGGTCGCTTATTTACGTCGTACTTTACGCCATTACATAGCCAAATCGAGAAACGTATAGGTTCGATTTATGTAAACTATTGCACATTGTATAGCTTAATGTCAACCTGTCATGCCAAAAAATTGTTACCTAAGTTTAACAATAAACATAATAATCACCATTTTCTAAAACGAACCAACAAAATTTGGTTTGCTAACTGTCATCGTGGTAAATTTAAATGCAGGGTTGTATACAAAAATAGATTAATTTGATAATCGATTGAGGCTGTTATATATATCTATATATATATATATATATATATATATATATATATATATATATATATATATATATATATATATATATATATATATACTGTATATATATATATATATATATATATATATATATATATATATATATATATATATATATATATATATATATACAATATATTATATACAATATATTGTATTCGATTGAGCAACTCAACTCAATTAAAAACTTTAGAAAGAAACTACACTTTCCCAGAATCATACTTGCTATTGAACTGTAATAATTAATGTTGTAATTATTTATGAAGTGCAAAATAATGACCGACGACGTTTTGCCAAAATCATAAAAATAGACAGACCGAGAAAACCTTAAACCAAATCCGTCAAAAACTTTCAAAACAATAGCCAGCTCAGCGTGCATATGTTAGACGAGTGTATAGATAATTTTCCAACTCAACTCAAATTATGATTTCACATATAGATTTGATATTTTGAAATGTAAATAAAATTAAGATCATTACCAAACCCATATTTTTTGTACATCGCCTCTCAAACATAGAAAAAGTAATTGTTGATGTAAATACACAAGAGACCAAATTGTTATTGAAATTCCAACCTTGATCGTATATTGTATATCGATTACTTGCAGGTAACATTTCGACAAGCTACGACGATGTCGGACGATATGCAGACGAGGATCGTTGTTGTCGCGATCACGATTACTGTCCACATTTTTTGGAGCCGGGCGAATGCCGTCGAGGCCTATGCAATTCGGGCCCATTTGTTCGATCGCACTGTGATTGTGATATACGATTGCGTCGGTGTTTACAAAATATACAGACAGAGACGGCAAATACATTAGGCGCAGCATTTTTTAATGTTATTCAGGTGACGTGTTTCCGTGAACGACGACCTTGTTCCGTGTGGCAAAGGTAAATATATACATTAAAATATAAACAATTATAACACAAATAAATAAATAATTTAAAATACTACACAATAACTTTAGTCCAGACATGTGTCCCTATGAGTTCGTTAAACCAGGCTATTACATTTTGAACACGTCGTATGTTCGTAACGATTTTAAAGATCTCTTCAATGTTCGACTGATCAATCAACTGGCGAATCTTAAATTTTCCACCATCTCGAAATCACTACAACTCGAAGATAACACAATTGTGCAATTCGATTCGAATGCAACGAAACTGAACCCAGCTGAAGAGCGTAATCTACGATCGCAATCCTATCAACTTCTAGTGAAAAGTTTATTTAAAAATTTTGTCACACGACCAGCCGATCGTGTATTGAAATTGGTCAAAACATTACATAGTATAACGTCGACAGCTTAAGGTGTTTGGGGCTAATTTTTTCAATACATATACTAACAATAAACTGTTTTGGGTTGTGGTTTTTTCTCGTTTAATGGGGTCAGACACATTCATCGCCATTTTTTGTTGTTGTTTAGTTTTGTAAGAGATCACTTATCATCACCACATACAATTTTCTAGTCAATTACATTTATTTTCATTACACAAGAATAATTATTTATTTATTTTGTTAATCTCGAATCTAGATCATCGATTATACAGTTTTTAAGTAAAATATAATGATCGGTGGTTTGTTTCTTTACTATTTTCATTATTATACTGATTCTAGAGCTGGATATAATAAAACTGTATCCGATCGGCTATGTTCTCAATGGAAATATCAACCATCTGATAAATACATTGCTATGACACCACATAAAGGTTTTCATTAAAAAATAATTTAATTTGTTAAGATAAATATTTTTTAAAATAAAGAATAAGAAAATTTAGCTAAATTTCTTTTTATTGTACACCAACGACACACAACGGTGAGTAGATTTTTTTATTTTATTTTTATTATGGCGGCACGTTGTGTTAAATAGTAAAATAAAAACGAACTAATTCACGTATAAGTATCAAAATAATTTATTGTTCCAATTTGTTGACTTAAGTAATCTTCGAAATAGAGTCGTGGAAATCCATTCGAATCACTAACCGGAATATCGAACCATTGCCATTGTTTTGGTGCATATACATCGATTAGATAGGCATTACATCGAGTCCCGAATAAAAGCGAAGATGATGAATGAAGACACTTTTGAGCTGGATACTCAAATTGGAAACATTTGAGCTGCACAGTTTTATATCCTTGACGGATTGATCGAGCATAAAACGAATCGATTCGTGCTAAACACGCAAGAAATTGATAATCACAATCACAGTGCATTTTTGAGAATGGTAGTGATCGTTGAACAAGATTAGGATATCGTTGATAATCCTCTACCGTTGTTATGTAATCTGGACACTCATCGTGTACTCGACAGCAGTCGTCAATGGCACGAATCGATTGTGATTTATATGTTATATTCGAGTTTAATTGGCCAGGGCCACAGTGTTTAGTGAACAGTCCGCGACTAAAGATATTTTCACCGGACTCGATACTTGATACATCGCTAATCGCTGCACTTTGTATCTTAAGCACGAGACTACTAATTACGAGAAACTTAAGCACCATCATACTGTATTACTTGTTTTTAACGAAATGATACCAATTTTTGAATTTTAAATTGGTTTTATTCAGTTTTCATGTTGTTATCGTGTCAAGGTGCGTAAAAATGGCGGACGATAGGTTGTGCAACGGTCGACTATGTCGATAACATATTTTACTTTGACGTAAATTAAACAATTGAATACTTACCTTGCCCAACTTGTACCCCGCAAGGTGAAGAAGAACGTGTTTTAAGATAGTAAGCTATATTAATTATCCAATTGACGAGTTTGTTAAGTTCTCTACTTCCAACGAATAAAATTTACATCGTTTCACTCTTTACTTCATTTTCTGCCATCTATCTGCTGTCTTATATACCACGGACACATTGAGCACACAACGATTGAGCAAAAATCATACAGGTTGTAAAATTCTTGCACAAAAACAACTTTTTATATATAGTTTTGTGTCGTTATGTTGGCATTTATCATATCTTAACAAAATGTCATAAATATTTTGTTTTCTTTCCACACAACACCAATATAACCATCTCTTTCGCACGCATACAAATCTCATTGAATATATTGTTTTTCGTTTTTATTTAAAATTTTAATTTCCAGTTTTTTTTCACTTTTTCAGTTCAACACCGTCACTTGGTTTTGTTGGTAACGTGTTGTGTATGTACTGGAAAAATTTAGAGATAAAACATTGTTTTGCTATTTATTTTGACGACGTCTTAAATATTAAAGCAAATAAATAAATCATTTTGTGTGCGAAATATAATAATAATAATTTATTGTGTATGCAAATAAATTTTTAATTTAAATGCGATAAAATGTGTAAATTAAAATTGGGTGATTTTTTATCCGTGTATCGCTTGTCTTCTTTTTCTAGCCGTGCTTCTTCTGGTGGATGGTAGATGAATCATTCCATGAAGATTTCTACTGTTGTCTTGTAGAAATTTTTTTATTGTTGTTGTTATGTTTTATAGTTTTTTAAAAGTAAAAAAATATCTTCAGTTTTGTGTGTGTCTTGTGAAATAAGAAAATAAATAAATAAAATAAAATGTATGTGATGTTAAATTAAATATATTAATAAAATTCAAAAAAAAAAAAAAAAAAATACAAAATAAAGTTGAGTGAATTTTTTTTTGAGTGAAAATTCCAGAGTTGGTGCGATAACTTCGTAAGACTTGGCTTAAGTCGTCGAAAAACAAAACCAAAAAAATATAAAATTCTGTAACTCTTTTGTTAAAAAATAAAACAGGAAAAATGGTTATTGGATTACAACCGCTGGAGTTCGCGGACTGTCTGCTCGATAGTCCTGATTTTCGTGATAATTTGTTGCGCCACGAAAAAGAATTAGAGAAAACAAGCCAACAGATCAAACGTATAATCAAAGAAGTGAAGGATTTATTAACGGCTGCAAAAGGTAAGAAATATCATCCATCCTATCTTATTTATAATGCGAACGACACAATTTTTGTTTTGTGTCTTATGTCTTGTGTGTTAAAAAATATGACCATGAAATTCTTCTTCTTAAGACTCGATTCGGTTTGTTATTATTGGAATCTATACTGGTTTTCATGGCTGAAAAGAATTTTCAAGTCTTCGTTTTGATTCACGATTTACGTCTCAAATCTTAGATGTGTGCGTTTTGTTGTTTTTAAATTTTCTGTGCTTTTTACAAAATGATGTGTTATTATGTTCCTCTTCTTAAGATTTCACTTTTTATACTTATCTTTGATTTAAAAAAAATGATTCTTATTCTTAAAAATCGTATATACTTAAATGAAACAAATCCTCGTTCTTTCAGTTCATACCGTACTTAGCTCATTTTAACTTAATGTCTTATTGGTCGACTGCTCACGCAGATATCGTTTGGCCTGACTCAAAATTGTATTCATTGATCCAAACGTGAGAGTTAAACATTTAGATCATTACATAGTAAGTAAAAAGAGAATTAGCCATAGAAAATGCTGCTTTGAGAAGTAGATTTTTCTATAATTTGTTGAAGTCCATTTATATCATATTTTACCTAAATTCCTAGCTATGAATTCTTGAGTATTAACTATCAGTAAACATTCTGTTATCACAATATAATCAGTCTATAAGTAACCCACTTATGGTTCGGTCTCTCTATCTATAGTTTTTATCTTTGCAATCTGTTATGGTTCAATGCTCTTCCAACTCTTTCGAGGTTCGGTTATTTACGTTCCACTTTACGCCAAATAAGCACGTAGAAACCATCTTACATTGCTTAGCTCCATGCCAGTCTTAGTACTGACATGAAAGATGTACTAAGCCTAAGTACTGACATGGTTTACCAATGAATTCTGCACTTCAACAGAGGGTCTTATATATGTTCATTCACCCAACCGTTCATAATCAGATAGTTAAAAATTCCTTTTGCATCCCTCTCGCCCAATAATAGTTTAAGAGCGAGCTAGGGCCGTGCCATGATTACTTTGTACCGTTTGGATACCTTTGATTGTAAAGTTGACTTATTTAAAAATAATACTGATGTTCTAGGAGCAAGTGTTCTCTGAATCCGAAGAATCAAGTTCTGCTCTGGAACCAGTGTTTGTATAGATGATCATTATATTAAGGAAAAGTTGAAATCGGTTAACTTTGCAATTTTGTTCTGTTTGAAAGATTGCCTAAGTTTGAGTTTGAACTTTCTGCCTTTCTTCGAATTCTTATTGTTTAATATCACTTGACAATCAATTCCAAGATTTTCATTTATATTTTTTAGTCTATTGTTTCTTGCAACCTGTAGTACGTTATACTAATACTCAGGTTGAAGTCTAACTAGTCTTCTGATACGATTCATGAAGTAGACTTCTGAACCTTATGCATGTTTTCAGCTAAATGAAAATACTTTCCAAATAACAATCATGTTAACGAATTCGATATAAGAACTGGTGTCTCAAGCAAACTGTTTTATAAAAGTTCATATTTTGACCTATTTAAAAATTTATTACCACATCTGCCAGCAGGTGATATTCTTGTTATACTCAGTATAAGTCTGAATACATTTTATAAAGTTTCCATTGACCACGGCAAAGTAACAACACATTTCCAGATCTAAATCACTAATTCGAAATGCAACCAAAACCAAAATTAATTAAAACACCTCCCCGCGTCAACCATATGTATGAGGTACATACTTATATAAGTATGTGTGCTCCGTAGACAAGAAGCTTTTCATATACATATATCGCGAGTGAAAGTTATCGTATAGTTTTGTTACTTTTGTATTTCATCTTTAGTTTTGGGAAAAGTAAAAAATATACAAAACTATATAAAAGTTTTGTGATTACAAAACACACACACAAAAAAAACTATGAGATATGCAAGCATTTAAAAACCAAAATTAACAAAAAAAGTTGTTTCCAAATTTGAATTGTAAATTCACACTCAAAACAACATATACACAGTGTTGAGGTCAATACAGCGTTGTGGTAAGCTATATAGCGCGCGGTTTGTTTACGAGATTTAAATAAACAATGTGCGCGTTCGATTCGACTTTTTGTTGGTCGAAAACGTTTGACGTATTTACGGTTTTAAGTACCTCATAATATACTTAAACTATTATCCCGATATCGTATTGTGTGTGACTGACGACATTAACAATTATTTTGATTGTCGAATGTAAGCACATACATGAACAAGGGTGTTCTTTACGTTCTTTTCAATACGCGATTTTTAATTGTGATTGTGCAAAATACTTTGAAATCAGTGAACCTTATCTCCATGTCGCTTTCATTCTTTTATACCGATATGTAATGTTTAATTTATAATTTGAACTAACCCTATGTAGACGCAGTATGATCGTTTGTTGAATTTTAGACGTAAGTTATAATTGTATATTAAATGCCAGTCAAACTCCGGTGTCCACAAAAGTCGTTAGTTGATCTTTAAAAAGGAATCGTGATCAAATTGAGAAACGGTTGATATGATGAAATGTTAACTAATTATTACTTATAAAAATGCTCTCCAATCGGGATACGTGATAAGTTTAACATTCAAATACTCTGGGTTTCTGTTCATTCAATATTCTTTGAGAACTTCAGAGCAAACGAACTAGCAGAACATGACTCTCTAGCATCTGACTCTCTACCGTGTATTTATTTCTACATATATCAGAACGAATATTTCAGCTTATTTTCAATTTTCATCTTCCCAAAAATTAGACTTGATTGCACTGCAGAAACTGTAAAGGTAAAAAGGAAAACTAAGCTTAGCTAAATTTTCGGTTCCAGTCTAAAGTTTTTGTTTCGGTAAAAGCTTGAAAAGGTTTTGCATGTATTGTTGTCCGAATGGCAATCAAAAACTAATTAAATCTTATAGAGCGCATATACTTAAGCAAGGTTTCTCAATATAACCGTACGTCTAAAGGCAAGATAATCAAATCAGTATCAATAATATGAATCATTATGTGAAAATTGATATATAAATTACAGATAAGTATATTGAACACCGAATAAGCAAGCGGCACACCTCGTCGTCCTCCACATTTCTAATCGATAATTTCGTCACTAAATATACAAAAATATCACCAATTTTGCATCATTCATCGATAATAATTACTATTAAGTTGTATGCGACACAAATTGTATCAAAACGCATACATATTGCCAATTTCACCAAACAAACATTCTATCCATATACACACACACACACACACACCATAGAATAGGTATTGCCGAGATTAGATAAGAAATGTACTAATTTATTTTTAAAACGTCTTTTCGTGTAAATTTAATAAAACCACTTTGATTTCTCGAGGAGACATCGTGCTTCATACTAAAGCTTTTGTCAGTTTTTTTTTAAATAAAAGCATTCAAATCAATTTAATAATCAAAAATTGTATTTATGATTTAAGTTCGGTTTGAGACATTTGCAGTACTCTTTCGAGCATTTCGGCCGGTATTCCGTTAATTAAGTGTGTTACGTTCGCTTCTAATGCAAGAATCGATTGTGGTTTATCGATATAAACAAGTGATTACAGATATCTATAGAATCTATAGAAAGTAATCTCATCTAAGATCTTGGAGGCCAATTCATAGGTCATAGGTAATTGATATGATGTTCTCATTAAAATTTTCTTTCCATCAATCGATGGTTTGGCCAATTTTTGCATTAAAAATTCATTGATCATTGCTGCAAAACCCGCTTTTGTCCTTTACACGCTGTCCTTCCGCATTTTTATTGAAATACGGTCCGATGATGCCACCTTCCCATGAACAGCACCAACCGATCTTGAATCTCTTCTGGCTGTTCATCAGCCCAAATACATTAATTTTGTTTGTTGAGGAATCCATTCAACGAAAAAGGAGCTTCATCGCTATTCATTGTGAAATGTGAATGAATACTAAATACAAATGTCATATGAGAATGACAGTTGACACACATGAATCCCAATTGGAAAAGTACCTCCTATTGGATTGCTATTTATATGCATATATAATTTAGCGTATAGTGCTGAAATTGCCATCGTTTGTCACACCACTTGCCAATAAATCTAAATACCAATCCAACCGAAAATACATGTACACAAAACAACAATAAAAAACCGTTAATGGTAATAATTTTCATAGGAAAAAAACGTGATACAATTATAATTAACACTTTGTTGAACATCGTCACAATATCACATGATTGTGACTTACTATATTATTAACCAATCGTTGCCCATCTCATCTCGGCAAGGGTTATGTCTCGGATTGTATACACACACGAATATAACAACAACAGTTTGAAAATTCCGCGTTGTGCTTTTACTTTTGGAACGTGATCGAAATACGCAAATTTTGTTTTTTGTTGTTTTTGTTTCAGCAACAACATGTCATCGGCCTCAAAATAATCTGAATGACCAACATTATTTATTCGCGTAACATACTTTCGGATAGGTGATAAATGTTAATTTGATCCGTGTGTCGCATTGTCATATAACTAGACAATCAATTAATTTTGTTTTATAATTTCGTTTGCATCTCGCAGTTCAACGATCTTTTATCAAAATCATAATCATTATCACGCCGCTGCTTAGAGTACCTCTTCACACAGTCTGATAGAAATGGCTCGTTATTACGTACTAAAAAGCAACCCCTTTTTCTCTCTATAACAAACCCTAATTGTTTGCGATTGATGTGCAAGCAGACGTGAATACGTCAGACGTCAAAAATCTCAGTGGAGAGAACATCAAAAAATGTATATGCACATACATACATAGCATTATGTACATGTATTGTAATTTAAATGAATTCAAACGTGTAACCATTTATAATATTTCCGGTTGAATCGCTTTCATTTTATTTAAAACAACAAATGTTGGTAAATTAAAACAAAACACACACACAAACACACAAAAGGGTTATAAAGTAACGTTACCAAGTTATCTCATCCAATCATTCGCCAATTGTTTATTATTATGTATATATGAGTATGTAGATCTACTGTACCTATAGGGATGGGGAAAATGTAGAAAGGAAGTGGTGCGAGGTGGACACGAAACACACGTATTTGTGTTCGGTTCAGGTTTTGGTTTAAACTAAATTGTTAACCCTTCAATGCACTAGTCACAAGCAAATAGTGTAATTGCTTACTATTAAGTTATGTTTATTTATACGTAACACACCAACATGAACATGATTTGCGATAACCTACTTATGTGTTCTATCTAGGTATAGCTTTCTAATTTTGATGATTGCAGTTTCATTTTGATGCAGTGTGATGTCTTCGACGCTGCAACATTGATTTGTATGAAACAATTATAAACTTTGCACTTCCTTACAGCTCTTTTATTTTATATTCTAACTATGGATAACATTATTCTGCGCTTTTTAGCTTAATTAGCTCTTATTAGCTCAATTATTTTTTTAGTTCTTATTATAGTACGTATGGCTTCTTAAATCACCAGCAATTTGTGAACTTTGTACCTTCTACTGCGCCAGTTAGTCAGAAAGAACACATCTATAGTTGGTTTGTAAATCTAAGATCTCTGATGTGACAGAATGGTTGCACGTTTTGAGACTACAGTCATTATTTGAAACATTTCGTGTTCAATTTTTGTAATTCGCTAGCACTGTTGCGACACGATTAAACATGAAACATATACGAATTGCACAGGTACACAAGTCCAGTAGCTGGACGTGAATTAAAACAACGACATATACATAATGATTTACAATTCATGTAATGCATGTATATATAGTTCGAACACTGCGGCTTTACATTGATGGCCATTACCGGGCTCTGTTTTTAGGGAACTTTACATTACACGCCGGTTTTAAGTTAATGGTTTAGAGAGTTTCTCATCACGCCGCGGCTCGAGTTCGATTATTATCGTTGACGAATAATTTAAATGCACCGGATGACATCAAAGTGATTGTGTGTAAAAACATTCTTTGGGCTTGACCGCACCTATGTGCACTAATCGTTAAAATGGTTCGTGGATAAAACCATAGATTATTTTACATTACACGTCAATACCATCTGACACAATTTCCCCAAAATTTCATACTACCTCCTGTTTAACCTATAGTTTCTGAATGTCTCTGCCTTCTTCAATTGGGCTTCTCAAGGTACAGATATTTCCAGAAAGTTTGTCACATGCTGCAACATAGCCAAAAATCACTTAGAAGTTGGGTGAATTCTGGCAACCGCATGCAAATACCGCATGCAAACAATCAGGTTCGTTTCATCCCGCAACAAGTCTAAATCACTAATTGAATCAGATCAACAAATACACTTAAGTAATGTGCATATACGAAACGCACAAGGTACACACATCAGATTCGGTGGCATATGTCCTGATGGGATGGATTTGATATTTCGATCAGTCATTCAACGACGTCATCATCAGATCGAAACCGGTCTATAGCGATTTACAACAACAACATGCAGAACACTAAGTCTTCGAACAACGCAGTGTTCGTCTTTCAATTTCGTCTTTCAACCTGTGAATATATTTCTATCTGGAAAACTAGTTTTACTGCATGAATCATACATTTTATGATCGCTCCGCTCTCTAATACCAATATCGTGCTAAAATCATATTAATGCTGTATAAATTCCATAAAACTATCTATACCAATATATCCTATTAAGATGTATACTAACAAAATTCATCTTTGGAACACTTGATTTATCTGACTTAAACAGTGAACTTTATATATATGTATATATTATACATCATGCAATAAATAACGTTTAGTCATGTACGAGTATATAGCCAAGAAACAACATTAAGATAATTAAACCAAATGAATTGGCATCTCGCGCGCTTGCATACTTCGTATCTTCGTGTTATTTCTAACCTTCATCTAACATTTATCGATTTCAACAAGTCATGAATGTAATTTTTTTGATTTCTATAATTCTCATATATGTATCTGTATACGAGTGTATATATACACTATACATGAGTATATGTAAGTAAACAAGAAAATGTCTTAAGACTGTATATACATGCTCTTATATATTAAGACGGCGCGGTTGGTGTAAATATTCGCTATATAAAACTATAACCGTTATTATTCGTATAAGAGTTATGTGACGTCATTGTTTGTTTTGTTATTATATCAATGGATTTTTGTTACGATTGTTGTTGTAAGCACGTATATTGCTTAAAAATATCTTTTTTAACTGTTGAATTTTTAGGTCATAAATTGACATTTTAAGACATCAGTTTTTGTGTTTGTAAATCGAGTTTTTTGTTGTTGTAATTTTAATCGCACGATGATATAATATAAAGTAGTTTTGATGATTGTTCAAATTCTTGATGTGTGCATGCATATTGTTGCAAAACACCTTGATTTAGGGTTGTGTTTGTTGTTTTTATCGTTGGACGATAAATGGTTAAGATTTAATTTGGTCTTACTTTTTTTATCATCGGTAAGCTTTTTATCATACAGTACTGGGTAACAAACAGAAAACCAAGGTATAACTATGTGTGCGGTGTGGCTTCTTATCAAATAATTTGCATATATTATGTGTCATTTGATAAGATTGTATAAAAGTCTTGGAAATATGAATGCGATTGCCTTTTAAATTTAACTTTGGTAAACTTCAAATTCTTGACGTATGGTTATGAAAAAATTTCTATATTGATGAACTTTATTTGTGAAGTGGTGGAAGATCTGATTCTGCAGATACGTTACTTTACTACAACCAACATAAAAACCCTTTTTATAAAATCATAGTAACGATACGTATATTGGTACATTTTCAATCATAATTCCATTTTTTAAATTGAGATGCAATGACATTATAAACTATCGTGGTATATCAGTATTAATTGTTCAAATGCCCTTAAAATGTTTAAGGTAGTTGAGGTTCTTTCTGGAATGGAATAGTGTGACTGTAATTTGGTAAATATTTGTGATAAATTCTGTAACAGGATAACCCTGATTAGCTTTATGAATGATCAACTTTCAACAAATCTTATATTGGACAAATTAAAAAGATTAAATATTATATTGATCACCAAATCTAAGAGTTACTGTTCAAGGATTATACATCAATATTGAATTTGTTGTTGATGTATAAGCTCATCATGTGATGCAGAGGTTTATGTTGAATAAAATTTGATTCCAAAATAGCAATATTGATCTCATTTTAGATTATACAGTATGATTAAATCAGAGGTAATACTAGCAATATCACGCAAAACAAGACTGGCTAAAGAAGATATTAGAACAACTATAAATGAACTCATGTCTTCCATTAAACACATGACTATACAGAAATCAGGCATTGTCCTGAAAAATGACCTCATTTTTTATTGAAAAAGTTGGCATATAAATTCTGCCAGGTTTGGAATTGGCTAATAGGCCGTTAGGTAGTGGTATTTTAATACCTTTTTTTCGATTAGCTTAATCGAATAATCACTCATACTAACTAGAATCGGGGTTGCCAGCTGGAGAAGGAAGGACTTTGATTGTTGGTAGAAGTAGTACTACCAAAAAGATAAATTATCCAAATTTTTTCATAATCTCATTATGTCAAGGTATTAATACAGTATCCGAGTATATCCAATACTTTGTAGATATGCAAGTATTATTTATCTAAAATATTTTTCCTTAAAATATTGAATATAGTACCATTCTTCTGCAACCATCGCTTCGTTGGTACTGATACTTGGTACTGATACCACCCACGGTCGTGTCTGAATAAGTCGATATCTCACAACTGCATTATTCAGTGAGGTGGCAAACACTTCTCTCACGACTGATAAATCCTTTATATATTGGGCTTGATTTAATGTTTAAACAATTTTATTTCACTAACTTTTTCAACATAATTAAGTATGGTTTTGTTTGCAACAAGAAATAATGAGATTAAGCTGAACAGATGTCTAATGGCTTCCTTTATCACTTGACAAGAATAAGTCAACCCGATGACTTTTGAAAAATATATGCTCAACGTTTATGACCTTATTTAGCACAAGTTAAATCATTAGCATAGTGCTTATATCATCGTGTTTATACTTAAACTTAAGTCATTACCATCGTATCCGTTCACAACTTTTTACGCAGTTTTGATAAGAGATGAGATGCATATGGAGTTGGAGCCAATTGTTACAGATTCGGATTAACTTTTAACTCTTTGTGTTTTATCACTTATACTTCTACAATCGCGATATAATCTAAGAAGGCGATTTTCTTAGATGCTTCCACTATTTAAAGCATAAACACGCCATAATATACATTATGTTCCACAGGATTGGTTTTAATACGGATACATGTACTTTCGGTTCTTTACGTAATACGCTTAAGTATTACGTAAAGAACCGAAAGTAGGTCTTGTAGGTATATGTTGCGTGATTAAGGCAAAATTATACCGTCTCTGATCTATAAATATGCACATAAATCAGTATTTTTTACGAGAGGCAACAAAATCAATATCAAGATTTGAATTTGTCTCAAGTAGAAAAGAGTTTATATAAAGGGTGTTTTTTTAGGAGGTTTGTTTTTCCGATAGATGTCGTTTTATTTTATGACAGTTGTTTTGACAGCTCAAAGTGGCATTTCTACTCAGTATTGTTTGGCAAATCATTATGAATAGGTTAACTCCAGAACAACGTTTTCAAATCGTGGAAATTTATTTTCAAAATCAGTGTTCAATTAAAAATGTTTATAGAGCACTTCGTGAATTTTATGGTGCACATAATCGTCCGTCAGAGACCACCATAAAGAACGTAATTACCAAATTTCGGTCTACATTCACTCTTTTGGATGCCAAGCCACCGACAAGAATGAGAAGAGTTCGTACAGAAGAAAATATTGCTGTCGTTGAGGCCAGTGTCGAAGAAAACGACAATTTATCGATTCGTCGTCGTGCTCAGCAAATTGGACTTTGTCCATCGACTTTATGGAAAATTTTACGTAAAGATTTGGGTTTGGTGCCATACAAAATTCAATTGGTGCAAGAATTAAAGCCACACGACCATCGTTTGCGCCGTGAATTCAGTGATTGGTCGTTAAATCAATTGAACGAAGATCCATTTTTTTACCGTAAAATTCTCTTCAGTGATGAGGCGCATTTTTGGTTAAATGGATACGTCAACAAACAAAATTGTCGCATTTGGAGCAAAGATAATCCACACGCCGTTCAAGAATTACCAATGCATCCTGATAAATGTACTGTTTGGTGCGGTCTATGGGCTGGTGGGATCATCGGTCCATATTTCTTTAAAAATGAGGAAGGACGACGCGTTACCGTGAATGGAAATCGATACAGAACCATGTTAAATGAGTTTTTGTTGTCAAATCTTAAAGATATGGATATGGATGAAATGTGGTTTCAACAAGATGGTGCCACTTGCCATACAGCACGTGAAACAATCGACTTATTGAAAGAAACTTTCAACGACAACATTATTTCGAGAAATGGTCCGGTGAATTGGCCTCCGCGTTCGTGCGATTTGACGCCACTCGATTACTTTTTGTGGGGATACGTGAAGTCATTGGTTTATGTGGATAAACCTCAATCGATTGACGCTTTGGAAACCAATATTCAACGTGTCATTGCTGACATACGCCCTCAAATGCTTGAAAAAGTGCTGGAAAATTGGACCTCCAGAATGACATTTGTGAAAAATAGTCGTGGTAGCCATATGCCAGAAATTGTGTTTAAATGTTAAATGCCAAAAAATTATCTACCAAATAAAAAAAAATTTGGTCATTTCATAATTTTATATGTGTTTTATTCAAAAAAAAAATCGGCAACCTCTTAAAAAAACACCCTATATATATATATATATATACATGAGGTTCTCACGTTATACAATAGTATAAATACAGTTTCTGCTTAAATTTAATCGCACAACCTACTCCGAAATCCTAAGTGTCAAATGTCATGACATTTTAAATTCAAATTCTATCACCAAGTTTACACACAAACACACATGTATAAATATTTCGTTTACAAATCTTAACTCTAATGGATGTACATATAGTCTTATATTCTTAGTCTAGAACATCCTTGTCACAATCATTTATCAAAAAAACAACACACAATACAATATTCTTCGTCAATGAGTTTCAGATCCTACATATGTATGTATGCTTTTTGATTTTGATGTTGGAAGAAGACACAATAGAAAGGAAATACTCTTATGTTTCTTCCAATTCGCAAAAGGTCATCTCGTGCAATGATGTAACAAATCGAAATGTATATACGCCACATGACATCTTCCTCTATATAAGTATATGTATTGTGTGTGTGAGAGATGTGTATAGTATGCAGTATTAGAAATACAAAATTGTCCATCCCACGTTACAACTACAGATTTTTTTGTATTTTCTTAAAGAAAATCACAAAAATAAATCTCCTCTATGTGTTCGTTTGTATATAATCTGCGAAATAAAATTGTATATCTTTGCTTCTTAGAATTAAGAGGGTTACCCCGAAATAATAATACGCGCGTTGTTGGTTTAGTGTTAAGTTTATATCGTGCACATTATCCACTTTAGACCAAATGGCTACACAAACAACAATTTGTTAGATTATGTAATGGTATGCCGATCAAGTTACATACATACTTGTGTGTATGTGTACGTGTGCAGTTTTCGAATTAAAATTTATGTTGACTCAGCATGACCCGATATGACATAGATACACATTGCGGTGTGTATTCGATATACATATTTTCAATTTTGTATTTCTACCAAATTAAATTGATTTTATTCGTCATCGTTCTTGTTGTTGTTGTCATCGACTCTTGTAGTTGGTAGACTCAAATCCAAATCCAAAAGAAACCCATGCATAATTTTTTTGTCGAGTTAAGGTTATACGAGGGGAGTAACAAAAGTTCGCTTAATCTTCGTCTTTTTTATCTTCTTTACATATTCGCCATTCATTCCAATTTCTCCACTTAGCCCAAGTGGATCTACTTGTCAAAGAATTTATTAATCTAATTAAGCAAGTTCAGCATTAACTGCTTCAATTATCTTCGCGTTCCTGTTAAAGATTTTTCTCCTGAAATTTGTTTTATTTTTTGGAAATAACGAGAAATCACAAGGTGCTAGATCCGGGGAATATGGTACTACCAGAGATGGCAATATAGTTACTCGTTATTTAAGCGGTGTAAGCTTGCGCGTTGTCATGGTGTAAAAATGGTTCCGGTTTACCACTTTTGATAAGCACTTTTTGATATATAACGTTTTGCAGTTACCGTCTGACGCTTTGCATACCCTCTGATGAAGTAAACTGACATTATCACTTTTGTTGCTGATTTTTGATGTTAAGCTTTTACGGGTTGGTTTTCTCCTATTTGGTTGGAGTACTATTTGGTTTCGGATCGCATTTATAAAACCAAGATTCGTCACCTGTTAAGACTTTACTGCATATTTTCGAATACACTCGAGCCTCGTTTTCAGCCTCAATTAAAATTCATGGAACCAACGAAACAGATTTATTCGTGTATCCCAGATGATTATTTAGTATTCGCAATACAGCCATGGCATTCAAGGCCAGTCCGCCAGAAGTAATTTCTTGTGTCAATCGTGGATCTTCATTAACTTTGGACTTCACCAGAGCAACAGTGATGGAAGATGTTGGTCGACCTTCTCGGTGTTCAGTCTCTATCGGTGCAATAGTTACATATGCAATTTGGAATTAATTAAATATTTGTAGGGGCTTAAGTAGAGTCGCCTTCTGAGCGAACTTTTGTTACTCCCCTCGTATAGTTAATATTTTCACCTTGACTAAATAATACACAACTTTGTGTCTCTTATTTTTTGTGAGTAAGTAGTTTGATTTAATTTGAATTGATTGACTTACATATAGATAAAGTAAGTTAGTTGGGTCTATATATAGAGAGATCGATGGAGAATGAAATGCGATTCGCTTAAGCATTTTGGAAAGGTATGTATAGATATACTATATGTGTTGTGTATATTTAATTAACCCTTATGGGAAATGGTGTGTGTGTGTGTGTGTGTGTTATTGACTGTCTTAGTTTAGAAAGAATGAACTTGATTCGGATTTTAATTGCTTAATGTAGATTTAAATTTAATTAGTTAATTGAACCGTCTAATAATTGTATTTATTTTTTGTTTTGTTCATTGCAGGTTGGTATAGACAAATTGATGTGAAAACTTTAGACATTATTGGTAATTATTTAAATTAATCAACGTAAAAGAAATAATTTAAAACTGTATCATGGTTTCTATAATGTTTAATTTAATTTATTCTAAAAACATTAAAAAAAAACAGATACATGAGAAACACTTTTATGTGGCGACATAAGCGATGTGACTCCATCTTTAATTAAAGCAAAAACATATATACTATTAATTGTTTAAATCTGGAAGCTAGCTTGTTGTATAATAGCATGAAAGAAACCTTTATTTGTACTCCCTGCATCTAGTACAAAAATCATTGTCATCTTAAACCTTAATAACCTTAACCTTAGTTGCTGCAAGATGCTATCTTTTAAATTCTTGAGTATATATATCCAGTATTCTGGTGTTCTTCAATCGTTGGTTTTATTTGGAAGAGTTGAAGACTTTGTACAGAAATGATCCTGTGAATTTTGTAAATTCTATGGACGTTTTTCGGTCTAATGGTCGATGACAAGATGTCATCGATATTGTGTACTAATAGAGGTGAAACTTAACGTTAAAACAGTGATGGTTGAATCAACATTTAACACTAAGGTTTATACAAAAGTCACAGATGGTTTCTGGGCCTATCAATTATGATCTTCTGATGGCTAACCACTATCCGATCTCTGTAAGTTTGCCCTATTGCGTCTGTATATCAAAAAGGATGG
Source organism: Tipula lateralis (assembly GCA_963932295.1). Lineage (NCBI taxonomy): Eukaryota > Metazoa > Arthropoda > Insecta > Diptera > Tipulidae > Tipula > Tipula lateralis. Next base: position 186,688,967 of record OZ010737.1, on the reverse strand, counting down.
TGTCTTGACTGCATTAAAGATTTAGTCTGAATAAAACTGAAAACAAACTAAATATTTAAGTGGAATTTTAAGAATTATACTCACTGGAATGACTTCAACTGTAAGCCGATAATTATAGAATTTCACGACCTATTAATGTGGTATTCTTTGATTTGAATGAATGGAGTCGATTTTCATTGAAATAGCGATTAATATTCAACTTGACCATATCCAACAATTATCAAGTAGAATTGCATGCGATAAAAGCCTAAATAATGCAAGAATTTATATTCTATCGGTAAGCTGGGCACCTTGCTTTACTCGCACTCAGATCAATCATGAAGCTGTTTAAACGTGATAACCTTGTTGAAGCATGCTGGACTAGAGACTGCTGATCGTGAATGGATTGATTTCAACACCGGTGGGGAGTGTTTCATTACATGCCGGAACATAGACTGGAAGCTTAGCGTTTGTGGGAATATATGTAGGACAAAACAACTTGAGGACGCGGTGCTCTGTTAAACGCAGTTTATATAATAATTATTATAATACTTTCTTTTTCGCCTAAACTAAAAGTAGTCTGAGACAATTTTTATTAATAGTAGGGAGAAGCGATTTTTCATCTTCTGTTCACACTTAAAAAAAATCAAAGATTTTCTGAGAAATTTGTGAATTGATCCACAAGACACGTTTATAATTCCAAACTGTTGCCATAACTTTTCGTCGTAATGGAACCGTATTAGCCCGTATTTACAGTAGTGGATCTAGATAAAAGTTATTAAACGGCGTTTGAAGTCATTTTAGATGTCTTGTTTTGTTATACCTTTTGGAAATTGTTCCTAATAGTCGTGAAGTGAAGTGTATTGTAGAGTTAGTACAAGTTGATATCTTAAACTTTATTGTACATTTGAAACAATAAAGAATTCTAAGATCATACAAATCGCATTCGTTGTGCGCGCACCCAACACATAATATATGATACATTAGTGCGCTTATACTATACGTCACTTCTATTCAAAATTAATATCGAATTAATAGCTCACTTCCTTATTTAAATGTATTATTAGGTCATGGATATACTTACATATTTCTTTACAATTCAAATTCTTTATAATTTTTTAGTTTTTATTAAAAACTGAACCTAACCTAAACAAAACGTAACAAAACGTAAACAAAAACAACAATCTCTTATAATAGAATGGATTGTGTACGACGGCTGTGTATGTGCGTTTAAGATCATTTAATTAAGGAATTAATTATTTATATATAAAAGTGAATTTAAAGAATTTTTAATAAGAATTGATACGTGATATGGCATTCAATAAATTTCTTGTTTGATTAACCCATTATAATTATTAACAGTTGCGGAAGTCGGCAACAAACTTGTCGTACTCGAATACGAATTCTTTACTTAGTTCATAATTTTATATATGAAATGTAACGACGATATTTCTAATCATTGAAAAGGTGGTTTTTGCCTATCACTGTCATTGCAATGTTATTGACTTTCTTAGAAGTCTCGTTGGGCAAATTTTTAAAATTTCCTTTTGCTGTAAAATCGAGGGTGGAGTGAAATGTCTGATAATAAAATGAAATAAAGAATAATATTTTCGGCCAAAATATTATTTTTCTTATTCTAAGCTCGACTTAGGTCAACGTTTTTCCATCTTTGCGATTCCTAAAAATAATACGATTTCTCAGACCTCTCAAAATAGGCGTTTTCGATGATCTCCTCATTAGGGCCGAATCTCTGTCCGACAAGTCAGATCTTAAACTTCGGAAATAGGAAATAGTCGCAAGGGGCTTTGTCTGGAGAATACGGCGGACGTGGAAGCAATTCTAAGCGTAATTCATCCGAATTTGCATACTATCGAAAAACAACCACTATCGTTGTACGATCACAACGAATATCAATAAACCACCAGTGAATCATTTTAATCGATGGTAAAGAGTCCTCTTAATATTTATCATGCTTTGGTTTGTTTTGCGTAATGGTTTTTCGACGCAAAAAATAATGTTGCTGTTAAAACTGAACCAAATGACAGATCTGCCTGAAAATTTTAATTTGATCTAGTGATAAATGGTATTGAAACATGACATCTGAGATTTGCGATAGTGGCGCCCTCTGTTGCAGTTTTACCAGATTTTTCATTCCGTCCTCGTACATACATATGTAAATATATTCCATAAAAGAAGTTTAATGATGAGCTCATGAAACGGGTTCAATAAAAACCGTAACTTCCACATTTGTAAGTATCAAAAATCCACACTACTTAAACTTCTAATCTCATGCCATGGCGAAACCCTCGATTAGTATAGTGCACAACACTATCCACATTATACTACACAATTTCTCACCACTCGTTGACTGCATATAGTGTGATCTTATTGTACATTTTTTTTATACAAAGTTTCCCATTTTGAAAGATCACATGTAGCAGCTATAAAGTTAATGTAGGAAGACAACGTTGAATATGAATTTATTAGTTTTTTGTCCTAAGTACAAACTATATACACACAGTATATAATGTTATATATGTAGTGTGTAGTATGCGAGATGAGATAAAAATCCAAATTTGAATATGTGTACATACAGTTTTTTTTAAAGATCGGTTACAAAAGAGTAACATGATATGTTAAGAAAATATACATTTCTTTAACGAACGTCTTACAGTAGTCTTGTTTATTTCAGTTGATGATCTTGATTATCGGTTAAATTTAATATGTATAATATGATATATATGTCTTGTGTAAGTATATATTGTGAACAGTATATATCGGGCCAGTGATGTTTTTCTGTAGTAAGGAGTAAATATAAAGTTTTTTACACAAAATAATTTCCCGAAGACGTGCTTCGTCACCATAGTGTCCGAGGGCTGTTGTGTACCGGTCTACCTTCCCTCATATTTGACAGTGTCCATTAGAGCTTAGTGGACTGTTTTCTACATATATGTTATTGTCAAGTAATCATCCGATCTAACCAGATCCTCAGTTACTTGACTTCCGAAGAGAGTCAGATCGTATGACCCCAATTTTTGAAAGACTTAAGTATCCCAAAGTCTAGCGTCTAGTGAAATGCACCATTCAGTTTTCCTAGTGTTGATTGGTAGTCCCTGATCACTACACCGCAGGCTACAACTATGTTAATCGCTATTTGCATGTGATCACATATAGTTCACCCGTATATATACCTACCAGTATTATGGCGAATGTCATCAACAAACCCCTGGCAGCATAATCCGTTGTCGTTTGGTAGGTCTAGAATTGGGTTGGCCTCAAGTCACCACAAGAACGGAGACAGAATTCCACCTCGTTAGACATTTCTTTCGGATAGAGGACAGGCTGATATGTAGGAACTATTTGCCTGATCATATCTAGGATTCCCATCATTCAAGATGAACACTATCCTGGAGAAATTCGGCTCTATAACAGATGGTAAAGAAAACAATATATACTGTTCATTCCAAACTTTCTCTACCTTCTAGGTCGCTTCTAGGAACCTTTTACAATCATAACTATACCTAAATCTCCTAACGTCAGTTACTTCCAGTTGAACTACGCTGTCATTGTTCACTATTTAGTAGATGGATATTTCATGTTACTCTAACCAGGATCAGATGATGTAAATGCATACATAGTTCAGTAAATAACAAAACTTTTGAATCCGATACCAATGAAAATACAAGACACTTCACTAATCCACTGTATAAAATCGTTAGGTAAAATGATGAAATCTTGACGTTTTCGTTTTGAATCAAAATTTTTTATTAAAAAAAATAATTACAAGAAACATGAATAAATTACATTCAAATTAAAGATTGTATATGTGTATTCCATTGTCAAACAGGAACGTGTATGATGGATAACAATGACATTTCAATAAGCATAATGTCATTTCAGTTCAATATAATTCTAATCGAAATAAGAAATTACCGCGAATCATATATTCATTATGTATAAGAGAGGCGTGTAACTATTCTTATTCTTATCTCGGCTATATATATATATATATATATATATATATATATATATATATATATATATACATACATATATATATATATATATATATATATATATATATATATATATATATATATATATATATAATATATATATGTATATATATATATATATATATATATATATATATATATATATATATATATATATATATATATATATATATATATATATATATATATATATATATATATATATGTGTGTGTGTGTGTCGATGTTATATAAAATTCCCCGTTCTAGTCGTTTGGTTATTTCGAACACTGATAGCAATCGATATGAGAATAGCACGTTCGTTCCGTTTTGTTTCGTATTTATTTTGTTCTATCAAAATATTCGTATTTATCTTGCGGTTCTATATATCGTCTAATTTATAACAATAAGACGTGACACCGAGTATAAAAATACAGTTATTTAGTTTTGTATGCTATGTACGTTTATTTTGTGTATATCATAACTCGGTTGACTTGGGGTTTAAAATCAATCAAAAGCCGGACTCTTACCAACTAAAACCTGAGTCTTCGCTGCTCCACACGACCGGATCGCAAATTTTGCATAACTTCAGGCATTGGATGTCCATGTTCTTACCATGTTGTGTTTTAATTTTTTGGCGTAATATCGTCGTTATCATGGTACTTATGGTATTCCAATTTCATTCCTCTGGCAGCATCTTATAAGGATAATATTCTCATGGGCGGATTGTCTTATCCACGATACAGTGTCTGTGCTCTTCCGTCGTTCCCGCTGAGTACTACAACTTTGTTTAGCGATTAACGTAATAGGTGGCATGTCTGATATTATCAAGGCTGTCTCTTTCAAGATTGGCCTATAAGCACTGAATACCCGGAGTGAAATAGTTCGTTGTATGCGCCTTAATTGATCATGGGCCTTTACAGTGACTACCGATGAAAGCAATTTTATCTTACTTGCGGTCGGTCAGCTAGCGCTGGTCATTATTTAAATAAAGCCGGTTGTTGTTCTATTCGCCTTCAGCACCGTTTGTCTAATATGCTCTAGATAACTTCGTTAATGGTTCAGTCATAGCACCAGGTACTTAATTATTGTTGTTGATATTACTCTTATTTCTCCTATGTTAAATTTATGTTGCGAAAGCATTATAACTACCTTTTGCTCTATACAAGTTGCTGTTCATATCTCGCCGATACCTTGGAGTCCTCGGGCAACGAAATTTTGAAAACACGGTCATACAGAATATTCTAGAGTAATTGTCCTAAAATAGATCCTTGAAGGATACTTCTTGTAACCTGCATCTGAGTGACTACGTTCGCTGATTCCACGATGATTCCCTGTTCACTGCTCTGAATAATTCTCCTGAGTCAGGCTCACTTTAGATTAGTTAAGCCTTTGCTAATTAATCCCAGGCTGCACTATTGAATACATTTCATACGTTCAGGGATATTCTACTACTATAAATACACCGCAGTAGCTTTATCGACAAACTTCATGACTTCCGTTATACCATATACAGTTCCTATCTATACCTATACCCGAAATTCAAACTGTTTCTCTACAAGTCCCGATCTGTCGACTTCGTCTTTTAATCGGCGACACAGTAGTTGTTCATATAGTTTCCCAAAGGTGTCCAATAAGCAGAGTGGTTTATATAAAGCAGACACACCATCCGGTTTCCCCTCTTCCACGACTTATTTCGTAAAGTTGTAAAAGCTCTTTAATTCTGACGGTGATAGTTTCTACAGCAATAGTGGGCATTATTTGGCCAAACTTCTTGTTAACATTTTTTATAGGTATCTCCCCAATATTCCTCTTCTACTTTACTGCAGAACTTTTGTGAGCATTCCCATTTTGGTTTCAAAATGACCTTCGAGATGTTGTTCCTCGCACATTTTAACCCCTGTTGGATATATATATACATATATATACACTTGACCATACGCCGGTTTTCTCACAATAATTTTCTTCTTGTGCAGTTGCAGTATCTGCCCAATTCTGCAATTTCCGGGATCCCACAGTACACTGTCCAACCTCGACTGCCAGTCTGTAATACCTCCTCACATGTCTTTCTAGTCGCATCTAACCCAATTCAAGTGTGGATATATGGTTCATCTCGATCTACCCGCAAATTAATCACATATATTACTTCGTTTACCTTGAAATGAGATGCGCGCTCGCGATATACATACACGAGTATGTACGTGTGGAATAAAACCACAAACTATGAATAGATAGTTGTTATTTGAAATACAAAACTTAATGTTTTTAGTTTGATTATAAACAAAATCAAATCTAAATTTATATAATTAACATACACAAATAGTAAATAGAATTGGAAATTTTCTACTTTTATTGTTTTTGTGTTGTCGTGTTTGTCATTGGAATGTCAATAGATTAGTTGGTTTTATTTATTTATCTAATTTTTTTTTGCTCAAACTATCGCTATAGCTATATCTAGCTAGAGCCAAGAGTCTATATACAGTATATAAAAACTCATACACATACACAATTGAACAAAACATATATTTTGATTAATTGAATTGAAGAAATAATATCGTAAAAAGAATTTATGTGCAACAGGTATGGGGGTAAGGTGGCACAAATTAAGAAACTGTGCTGAATTGAATATTAATTTAAATGAGTTACGAAAGCCCTTTCTAAAATTTGTATCTACATATATAAGTATACGATATAATGGTGGATATGGAAAAACTATTGCCCTTTTGTTCGTATCCACTAATTAAGTTGTAAAATAGATTTCAACGGTATGCAAAATTATAAATTTGTACCGCGACTATGTTCACTCTTTATTGTGTTTTGAGAACAGGTTGGGTAATTTTCAAATGTGGTGATTTCTCACGCTTATTGTTTACGATAGTGACGTTTAAAATTCCAGATGCTGTGGAATATATGATTAATTTGGTTGTGGATTGTTTATACGAGGGCTGCCGTAAAAGTTTTTTAGAAAATGGTGACTAGTGTTTACGAGTCAAAAAGTGTAACAGTTTTTGAGGTTATGTTGCTTAGAAGTCATTTGTCGAAAGGAGCTTATACTCGACAACAGTGCCTCGAATCCTTGACTAGTGTTTATCATTAGTACAATGAATTTAAAAGTCGTCTAAAAATAGCAGTTGTGCTAGGATCATTGTGTGACTTATCGTGAAATTGAGGCATGACTAAGCATTAGCAACACACGCGTACATAAGATCTTCATGACCTCAACGATGGATTCTACATTTGTTCATAGACAGACAATTAAAGGTTCCTGTGGATCCCTGTTGCCTAATGTTAAAAAAATTCGTTGGAGGTATTTCCAATAACCAGTATACAAGATCTTTATGACGAGTCATGTATATGTACGTATGAGCCGGAACAAGGGGTATTCGAATGTTTAGGCCTTCCAAATGGTAGTGTGTTTCTTCACGAAAACCGGTCATGTGGCTTCTGTGAAAATCGAAAGACCCAACTTGGTATATACGACCTTTTTTTTTGCCCGGGAGTTTTCATTAAATTGACAAATAAGCAAGTAAATTTGAGTAATCCAACGATCAAATTGATGGGTCATACACCTTAGAAGGTGGCAAAAGTTTTTCGATTAATGGTTTGAGGGTATACAAAAGTGTATAGATTTTAATGACGAGTATTTTGAAAAGCAATAAATTAATTTTTGGTGAAAACTTTTACAGCAGCCCTCGTATAAAGGGGAACTACAATATGGTATATACATTAATCATTGAATTAATATTCTATATGTACATACAATATAAATAATCAAATTGTTATTGATCCAACAAAACTATATTATTATTAGGGCCGTATATATATAGCATAAACAATTTGGCAATATTTGATCTACCTCCTCACATAGTTCACCAAAAACTCATGATAATTCGAGGTGTGTGTGCGATTAGTCATTTATCTTAATTTGGACTCGTTTATATAAATTTACTGTACAAATAGCTTATATATTATGTGTCTTTATGTATATAAGTGTATTAAACTGTAAAGGTTTATTGTACTTAAGATATAGGCAATGGTTGCCCCAAAAAATTAAAATAACACATTGGAACATCCTTGTTTCCCCGCAATCGGTCATATCCACCTGCCCGGTCATACCCACATATTCACTTGAATTTACTAGCAGTTTAGGATTTCAGTTACATTACAATGACAGGTGTCGTCTTTTATTGATAACTCTGTCACAGAAGTGAGGGTGATTTATTCAGTTTGGAGCAATTGCTTTTCTTTTTAACAGTGTAGTTTCAAGATAGTATTTTACAGATTTGATGTGTTAAAATTCGAGTCCAAAACTTATTTCGTGTATAGACTAATAAAATGTAAAATATAGCAAAAGCGCTCCTTTACTCATAGTAACTTCACAAATTTTGTTCAGTGTGGAATCATAAAGTACCTTCAAAAAATTTAGTTGCTGCAAAAGGGCTTTCTCGTTCTTTAAATATTTCACAACATTCTGGGCTTACCAACCCCAAACGTTTTTTATTAGGTTTAGTTCTGGCGAATACGAAGACCACTGAAGTAAATCAACAATTTGTTCTTGTATTCAATGTTTAACTGCAGGAACTGTAATGGTTGAGGTGTGTTTAGACTGAAAAGTCGAATTTATGGGCCAATGTTATTTGAAAATTAAGGTAAATTCCTTTCTAATATTTTTTTGCAATATATCACAGTCATTTATGTTGTTTAAAACTCTAGTTGCATATTACGAAATACCTCAAACCATTACACTTCCTTCTACACTATGATAATGATTCTTTTCATCCCTAGATACCACGTTTCACCACACATCATGCCATGTCATTTGACCGCTCAAATGGCGCAGTGGTTAAAGCTCCGGTAATTGAATTGAGAGATACTGGGTTCGAATCCCGATAATAGCAGGATGCAAAAGGAATTTTTCACCATCTGATGACGATCAGTGGTGAGAATGAACACATCCTCCTGTTGGGTTTAGAATCCATGGGCCAACTCATCTTCCATGTCAGTAATATAGGCTGGTATGGAGCTATGCATTGTGCAGATGAATCCACGTAAATCAGACCTATAGCCGCATGTCGTAGGGATGTCACAATGTGCCAATTGAGCCTTAGTGACGGAGGACACAACAAAATAAAGTCATTTGAAACCTTGATAGTTATAACCGCAAGCGACTGTCGTAGTTGGTGGTATCTTTTTAATTGTTTACCTTGTCAAATGACTGGCGCTATTTATCACTGTTTTAACTCAACAGTTAGCAGCTGTTTGTGGCTTCGTCACACGAATTGAAAACAAGCCGCACTATTGCTCTAAGAATAAAATAAATGTTAGCTTCGTTCAATTTTTTCCGCTATATTGTGCTCGGTTAATCCTTGGTCGTTAAGAACTTAAATTTATTAATTGGCCATAATATTAAGGGTTTCTGCTCTACCCATTTTTTTACAAATCTCATTTTATTAATTGGTTTTAATCTTAAGGCGTCAACCATCTCATATTAGAATGGTAAAAAACATTGAATTTCGCGAGCTTTATGGGATGGCACCGAGTTTTGTTGTAATATAAAGCTTTACTTTAACTCCTTTTTGAATGAAAACAAGTGGGGAGCCTCCTGTGGCAGTTAACGCGATTCAAACCATTAGTGATGGCGCTTGCTTTTGGTGTTGGTCTAAATTTTTCTGTTGATTTGCACTATAACCAAACGCGGTCGGTTTGTTTTTTTACATATTGCAGAACTGTAAAATCTTTGCTCTTGTTTTCCAAGCTGCCTTTTGATTAACTTTTAAATCTTGCAATTTTTGTATTTTGTAGGGCGTCAATCGTATAGTTTGTATTGTAATATGCGCTCTAAGCTACTAGCACATTGCGATTTTTCGCTCATAAACCGCGGTTTGTTGAGGATTACGTTAAATTGTGGCTTTTGTATTATTTCTGGCGATGTTGCAATAACACTAGTGTTGGAATTCAATTTCGATAACTAGGCTTGTAAACAACATAATACTGAAAACAGATGGTCAGAATTCTAGCAGCTGCAAATTGGAATGCACACGTTTATATATGAAGTGAATTATATGTATTCTGCTCGACGTGTAGAATTCTGCTTCATGTCTCTATTTCTAATTTCGCTAATCAGAATCAGGGGTGACACTACATAAAACTAAAAAAATATTTAAATCGTGACTAAGTTCAGTTTGATTTTTCATTTAGTTTTCTGTTGATAGAAAATATTTTTGTATTCTGTCAAAACAAAATGGAGGAACAGAATAATGTATTGTAAGCAGTATTCGGTAGAAATTCTGAACGTCTGTTTCCAGCATAAAAGACTAATTAAGTTTGTCAAAAAATGAGGTCAAATACTTCGACTGGTGACCCCTGGAATTTATTGCCAACATTCATGTTTACCAAAATAGTGAATGAGTAAAGTAGTAGACCTTTCCAGAAAACACCCTGTATTTGGAAAACAAAATAAGATGCATCGTGTACACATTAAATCACATCAACCTGCTACACTATATATACATACAGAATGTGTGTGTGTGCAACTCTGATTGAACCAATTTTTTTGTTGATCTCGTTATAATTTAATTTAGTTAATTCTTTTTTATTGCTACATAATGGATTTTCATAATGACCTCGTTGATTTTATATATCATTTGTGTGTTCATAGCTGGTCTCTATAGACATTCAGATAACTCGTTTATTTAAAGACATTTTGTAATTTATATTTGTATAATTGAAAGGAATTGTATGTTACACGCACAGATATACTCTGTGGTACATTAAAGTGGTTATATATGAAGTGTAATCGGTATATGCACACTTAATTCAATTTGGGTATTTATATAGGGACATGATACATTGTTGTCTTGTTTACTATAAAATTATGGTAATGAAATTGTAAGATTACGACGATTGCACAATTGTATATGGTGTGCTGATGAAAGTCAACATCTTACGTCAATTTTTTGTTAATACTTTTTGAATGGATCATTTCACCGGTTTGGTAATTTATTACTTTTAATTTCTTTTTTTTTTTGGAAACTAAACGATCGATATTATTTTCACTTTAAATCAATTTTTAGTTAAAGATTCGCACAGCTGTTCTGAGGTAATCGATCTGATCTATTCGCACAGAGGCATTGTTAGTGAACGAATGGATGGCAAATCAATAACAATAGCGCTTATGTACATATACGAGTATGTATATGTACGTATAGTAAATACGCGATTTATGAGTCAATTTGGAAAGTTTGTGTTATTAGTTAGTCAGTCGACGTGTCGGACGAGAGAGGTAAAAGGTGATATGTATATTGTTTGCGAGACCGCGTATACAGGTGAAATTTTTTATGCGTCTCATTATAATATAAAATTAACATTTGCACAAACAAAACTGAACAATTTTGACAATGCATGTGTTGTGACGTTTTGTACTTCACTGAAATAATACATGTTCGTTTCACCTCAAGTACACGTGATCTTTACAGTAAATTGTTTCATTTTATTTTTATCGTAATTGTGATCGCAAAATTACAAATCATTCATTATTTTGTGTATAGCTAAGTAGTGTATACTATGCAAGTATGAAAATAGTTATGGTTTAGTTTTTTATGTATCCAGTGTTTGTGCAAAGGCTGTCATGCGTGGTGATCATTTTTCAGAAGTCATCATATCGAGTAGCGCGCGATTATGGTTTAATAAATGACAAAACAATTATTTGGTCATTTGTTGCAAATTGTGTGTGTACACAATAATTTTAAATGGCGTTTTCAGTGGCCTTGCTTTGGTTTATTATTTTGATTTTTTCAATTTATTAATTCCAGTGGTGGCGGATTATAATTTTATTTGTGATTAAATATTATTTTCAAGGTGTTTGTCGATATTCTATAATTCTGCTATAATCCTTTATACATTTTTCTATAGGTTACTTTTATTTTATTGATATTTAAGCTAGGTATAATGAAACCAGATTAATGTTCCTTAAGCACAACGTATTTTTAGACCTAGTACAGATATAATATATTTCGTCTACCTTTGGCTCCAGTTTGAGCGCGTCTTATATCACAAATATTTTATTCTATGTCAACAACAAATATAAGTTTATCAAAATCATATGTTGGGATGTCGATTGGACCACCCCTTTGACGAGAGAGTTATTGATTGTTTCTAGTGATATATTAGTAAATATATACATTTTGTCGACTAAGTTTGAGTTGTATGCCGATTAAATGAGATTGGGACGATCGTCTAATGCGTCAGCTTCATTTGTACTGGTCATGTTCATTTGATAACTTAATTCTGCAGTATTTGAGATATCGGTTTAAACTTTGGTTGTATAACAGCTGTTTTTTTACTAAAACGTTAACCACTGTCACACGAGCTATCATGTAACTATTTGACGTTTATTATTCCGTATATACTATGACAAATCATTATTAATAGACTTACGCTTTTAAAGCAACGTTACTAAATTATTCAAATTTACTTTGAAGCTATGGTTTCTCAAAATTTATTAAAAACGCAATCGTTCGTCTGAAAACGCTATCGACAAGTTGTGAATAGATTTCGTTTATTAAATACTTAAATGATGCAATAGCTTCAACACGTGGAATCTGTGTGGTTCGTTGTCGGTTATATCAACAAGATAGCGCTACGTATCGACTTTGGGTCCGCAACCGTATGGGTCTCAAAGCTACTATACGAAATCAATCGATTATTTCGTGTATAGGGGCACGTGAAATCACTGACTCACGCTGATAAACAAGTAATAATTGATTCTTTGCCGTTCCACATTTGTGGTCTGTGACAAACGATCATAGCAGTGCTCGAAAATTTGAATCAAAATCGGACATCAAGAATGTGCCATAACATGTCTTCGAAATAGAAACTTATGTGTTGACATAATTATGAGCACCGGCGTTTTAATCATAACTTTCAAGAAAGAAAAGAGTCTCTTGTCTCTTATGATATTTTTGTGTTAGAAGGTAATGACGTAATATTGCTCTATAGACAGGTCCGTAAGAGGTCACCATTTTAGAAGTCTTTAGATAGCTTCTGAACAAGACTCGTGTACAATTTGTCCACATTTACAAGATAGTTTGATTTCAAAGTGGGCGTAGAGGATATAAATCCCGATGGCAAGTGGCCAGGCGAACATTGATTTTTACTCATTTTTGCCAAGTTATTGTAAAACAATTGTATGTTTTGCTAAGGTGACCTATATTGCAATAGCTTACATTTTTGTAGAAGGGCAGGATTGAAATGGGATTTTTCACCCCCTGTTGGAGTGCAGAATTCATAGCCATCAGAAAAATTTGTCGTAGTTGCAGAATTAAAAGCCAATTTGTTTGGGAGAGCGCTGTAATATTGCGTATTTTGTACAGTCCGCAGGTAAAGTATTTGCAGAATATGTGCTATCGGTATTGAACTTTATGATCCATAGAATGATGAGAGCTTTCGTTTGAAATAACTTTGAAACCGATGAAATAAACTTACTATATAGGAATAGTAATCTGTATACGATGAAATATCCAAAATTCAAAATCAAATCATGACGGATTAATTAAAATTTGGTTAATTCCAAAAATTAATCGGGTAGATATATTTTATATAATTTATACGGCATCAAACACCCGCCATCCATCACATGTTCGCATGCATATATGTATGTATATGCCGCAGACAAATTTGATTTGAAAGCGCTAAAATATAATTAAAGAGAAAGATGTTTATCATCTAAATGAGATATACGCGCGCAAGAAATGTGTTAATATTTTTGTTGTTGTTATTGTTTACATACGTAAAAGGTTAGTGACATTAATTATAAACCACTGTGTTTTTCTCAATCTAAATCAATATCTTATATACAACATATGACTTTGTACATAACTTTCTTTTTATAAATTTTTTGCTGTCGTTTATTTCCAACAATCGAACACAAACTTCTTAAATATTATTATGACAGAAAGTTATATTCATCATTAATCATATTTAAAATGGAATTATGTAAATTATGTTACGAGAGAGACTCGATCAGTTAGTTATTTCAAGGTAGTCGAAATGGCTAGTGAATGGACATTTAATATTTGGTTTTATGTGTGTAAATATAATTCAAAATATTTAGTATAAGGTTGAATGTCAAGTGTCATGATTTAGTTACCTTCAGTCTGAAAATGAAAAATCAAATGAAGCAATTTGATTTTGTGTTTCGACTTTCTCAAACAGCCGTGATCAGCTCAGCATGCAAAACAATCGATTATTAATTAGTTTATGCGAAAAAATTTCAATTATTTTCAAATACAAGTCGAACCCATGCACAAGTATGTATAATGTATATGCTGGGCACGTGATTACTAAAATATTATATAGAAGCATAAACCAAAGTACGTTGCATATACAGGATATGTCAATCATATGATTTTTTATGTACATATATAAAACTGTGAGAATAATCGAAATTAACATATTATATGTGCGTACACATCAAAATGCATCTAAAAAAAATCTGTTTACTGGTTGCGGCAAGTGTTTTGTACTGCTGCACTGTATATATAATCCATTCGATACGCGCTTAAAGCTACGACTATAAATTAAAACCTTGTGCCTGCATATTTAATGTCCGCAATTCATCGCTTTTACCACATTTTAAAAAAATCTACATTGCATAATGCAAATACTACAGCACATTTTACAAAATGTATACAGGTAAGCCTCGCTCAACGAAGTAGTTTGGTTGAAATTATTAGTTTGGTTCCTGTCTTGTTTTTTTCTCGATATCGTCAAACATTTTGTTTATAACACAACATATTCTTTTGCATTGAGTGGATCACAATGCTACCTCTGTTTTGATTTTTATCGTTATCATAATCTCATAAACGGGATTTCACCCATTTCAAAAAAATGCTTTCAGAATGTGGTGGCTTAAATCTTTTTGTGGCTCTTCATCATCTGTTAATATCAAGTGATCACGTTCTACGTTATTCTACTAGTATTTCTAGAACATCGCCAGTAAACATTTCTGCAGGCTGTTCATTTAACCATATCGAATGTGGGCGAAGATCCCGTCAATATCGACTTACCTTGCCATTAAATAATATCGGTGGTTATGCTGCTTGTATCTATTACATCAGGATCTGCGTCTCGAGCCATAATTTACAGTAAAATGCATGCAGCATTGTTTTATTTCTGATCTGGATTCTGGAACCCTCATTAAAAATGAATCGCCTAGCTTCTATTAATTAGTTAATTAGCTATTATTTTTATTAGAGGGTTAATTAGCTATTATTAGATTCAATTGCATTATTTTAATATTAGTTTCAATTGTAGCGGTAACAGTAGGTGTATAAGACTGGTGAAGCAAAAAAAAATGTCAAAAGAAAATCAACTTAATGTTTTCGACAATAATATCGAGGATCGTTTTTTATTCGTTATTATTGCGAGTAAATGATATTTGTAGATCCGAGGTTTTGTTCAGCGAGGGTTCGTTAAACGAGGTTTATCTGTACACTTAAATGTATGCAAATTTTTTTGCAAATTCTTGATAAAGTAAAACCACTGACCTCAATACATGTATTTCGAAGGTAGACCTTTATTGTTCCGCGTGTCTTGCCATACTATACATATAGCAATCCCACCAAAATCGTATAACGAAACCAAAATATACAAAAACCTTAAATTAATTAGACCGAAAAATCATTGATAACGACACAAATTATAATAATTTTTAATCGCGAATTCATAATGAAAACTAGTATAACTTACATTTTCTAATATAGTTTGGTTTATACACTATATACTAACATACATACATACATATACGAGACCTAACTGTAGGTTATAGTTGTGTTTAAACGTAGAAGAGAAATACCATGCTACCAATACCAAAACCACGAAAAGCTATACGAAGAAATAACAACAACGACACGACGACGTTAAAGAAATACTCGTATATAAAAACACTTGTTGCATTTTCTAAAATTATTTTCCCAATCCATTCACCAAGCATTTGGAGTTGTGTTTTTTTGCTGCTGCTGTTGTTGTTGTCTATACAATTGTGTGTTTATATGTATTTAATGATTGAGTGAAATGAGCAGATGTGCCAAACTGATTGAGGATATTTTATTCGATGTAACGTGGCTGGCTGTTGAATTCTTTCAAATTAACACCAACATTTATGTTAAAGGTATTAAATCTAACCTATTGTTACGACTCTCTACGGTGTATATCCTAATTATTGACGCCTCAGATGTTGAACAAAATTAAAACGACCAGAGTTTAGTCAAACTTTTAACTTTATTTATTTAGCAATAACCTCTTACCACTGATGTCGGCTATGACACTAGTAGAACACGACTTGTCCGATAGAGCGATTTAGTACTGCTTGTATACAAATCGAATGAATTCTCGATCTTTCCATTATAAGTATAGTGGTGCATAAATTTGGGTGAAGTATATTTCAAAATACGTCACTGTAGTAGTGTTTACAACTTCACAGTTCTCAATACTATATATACCGCGTACTCCAACCACTCAACAATTGACTATTACTCCGTTTACTGATTACTGCATGTTTCCTCTTCGTGGTCTAACATTTTCTGAAAATATTTCTGATTCGCAACTATAGATTTTTTGACGAATTGTCTTTCGATTGAATATAGGAGATCTATCACGATATATCACTATTTTTTCATTAATTAGTCCGAACAAAACACGATCGATGAAACGATGTTGTGACATAAGGCTAGTACTCAGATCAGATTTTACCTGAACTCAGAAATTCAAAATTTCAATTCTGTTTTCACTAAGCAGTACTCATTAACTACAGTTCATTAACGCAAAAACTATAGTTACCTCAATGTACCAAAGATGGCGCGCATAATTCTACAAATTTGTTTCACGCGAAAATAATGATTCGAACCACTTTTTTCACGTGAAATTAGAATATTTGAACTGTTTGAACATTTGAATTCTCCAAAAAAACTCATTTCTATTTCACGTGAGAATAAATAAATTTTTGGAGACCGCGATAAAATTTTATTTCACTTTGAACTGAGTACTAGCCTTTAAAATGTAAATGTAACTAACATATGCTATACTTAAACAGGTTAGCAAAAGGGAGTGCCGAGCTGATGGATGTTATATTTAAAGAAAGATTTTATCATTACGTTAAATATGGCCAATCGAGATAATCAAAGCCTTAAACTTCAAAAAATTTCTGTTATTCATGATGCATTTTGCTATTAAAATGCTTCATCGAAAAAATGAAATCCATCTCACCATTCATTACAACAAATTATTGTATGGTAGTAAACCCTAAATATTACTTCCGCCTAATTTATAATAAAATAAAGGAATCTGACTTCACCCAATATATTGATTAGGATTGTCGCGGCATGAGATGAAGTTTCCGGCAAAATCTGTACCTTGAGAAGAGAACCACAATTGAAAGAAGGCAGATAATTCCATTGTGACCAGTTATATTTGTCGTTAGGCAGATAGTGTTGGTATATATCTTTGTGTCACTATATAAGTTATAAGTTTTAACTTCTATTGTTATATTGATTATTTTTACATTTAGGTTTTATGCTGTACTTTGATTTCATGAAACGCGTTTTTGGCTATATACAACATGAATGTTAGCTTCTCTCGAATGTTAAAATAAATCTTTCATCCCTGAAAGTGCAACACCCACATCCATTCATGACATCAGGTCCGAATAATATTCCGTATTATTTCGGCTTATTCACATTTGTAAGATATTTTGATTCCAGAATATGACGTGAAGGATATAAATCCCGATTCTCCACAGGCAAGGCGGAGCTTCATATCTCCAACATTATTTTAGTGAGTATTATGAGAAATCCAAGGGTTTTGAATCTCGTCACTATTTGGAAAGAATTGTCCGTAATTAGCAAAAAAACCTAATCGGTAACTGATTGAGTTGGACGGGAATACTTTCAAAGATAATGCATATGCTGTGCACGGGAAATCTTTAACGTGATAATTTTTACATATTAAACGATCGCGCTAATGTTACACCTTCGAAGGTTGAGTTCTGAATTAATGTAATCAACTACCGGTGAATAATTATTCTTTAATCTCTGCATGGTCTTAGTGACTCATCGGTCGATGACGGTTTGTATTTGAGAGTATTTAAATACCACTTTAAATACACTGAGGTTACTGACATCTTAACAGTTAGTACAATTCGGTGACTTCTTTAAAGACCTGTATGTGGTTGTACCTTAATTTCGCTTAGCTGTTCTCGTAGCGAGGACCGCTTTAGTTTTCCTTTTGATTGTAACTATTTTTCCTTCTGATCGTGTCATTTTTAATGAAATAATTTTTCATTTATAAAGGTTTATTTGTTTGATATCTTAATAGGTGAAGTGTATACAACACACCCTACAGTTCTTTGAACCTACATGTCTTTTCTATCGATGTGCAACTTAAACCTGAGGCATTTTTCTTATTGGGAAGCGAACTATAGATAAAAACTATAGATCAATAACTCTATATAAACTTGCCTATTAGAATACTATATATAGTCTTATAAACAATCTCAATACATTTTGTCGAATGATACTTGATCCGCGTTAATCCTTAGATAGCAAACGACCCATGTCTCAACTTTATCGCATTTGAACAATGGAAAATTGGCCTATAAAGAAATGTACTTACTTGTTCTTTTTTCACTCGATTTTCTTATCATACGATATTTGTATCTAACTATGGCAACAATAAAACCTATTCGTTGTTAGATTGAATATGCGTATATTGAGAGTTTACCAAGTAGAAATGTCATTAAAACATGTAACTGCTGTAAACATTGCAGTTGGCTGACCTTATAGCACCTACGCAGAGGACATTAAATATTATGGAAATTTCTCCATTCAGCAATTTAAAATATAAATTACAAAAAACGAACTACTCAACCTTTCGAACCTTGACAAACGTCCATGGAAAATTAATATGTAATTGATTGCTTGCGATGTCATTTCATCGATTTTTCTGTATATACAAGTATGTACTTTAAAAACAATGCAATAAAAAAATAATTATTGCACACAATGTATATTGTAAAGCACATAAGCTGCTTAATTGAATTATCATATACGTTTCCATATGCGTAACTCTAGTGGGTTTTCGTAACTGACGTGGAATGATCAAAATATTTACATACAGCTAGATGCCCGTATAGACGATGTATGAAACTATAAAAAAACCTATATATTGTGGAATATTATCATTATCAATAATACCGTAGCATACTTAGCAATATTGATAAGAAAAATATTTTTTATACATAGAGAGAAAAAACAACAAAACTAAAACGTATCACTGATAAGAAAATGTATAGAACACAACATGTCAATAAGTAGTAAATCACCACAAACAATACAAAACCAAATCAACTAGGAACGCCCTAATATTATTTCTATAAGTATGAAACTAATACATAGCAATCTCGTATTCTGATATGGTACAATATTATTATTTTCCACTCTATAAATTTTAATGAAAAATTATGGTATGAAAATCGTAATGTCACCTAAACTTTTCTTTTTCCGTGTGTTCTCTTTCTTTCCATATCAATTTGACATTCAGATGGTTAACATAAAAAACAAAAATTATAATTTTTCAAGTGTAACGTTTGACATTGTTTCACCACCATTAAGTCATCATCATCATCATCATCATAAATAATATAATTGGCAATGTAATGAGGTGTGGTCATCTCAAAATTTGAGACAAATCATATTTTGTATTGTAGTTTGGCGTTTACTTCCGTTTAACCATCATCTCAATATGCGATTGTGTTGCAGCACTGCAATTAATTGTTTGCGATGTTATCAAATAGCGCACAAAGTAAATATTTAATTTACATTTTGATGTGTTGTATGTAAAGTTATAACGTTTTATTTATTTAAATGATTTAGATAAGCGCGTAATATCAAAATACAGTTTTTTTTAATGTTATGACGGCAACATTGTACTTATTTGTACACTTTTGAAAAATGTGTCTAATCTACGAGTAATAATAGTTATCTATGTGTAAAATTTTTGGGGAGCTTTTAAACCCCCTTTTTGGAAAAAAAAAACTGGAAAAACGTTACAAAAAATGAAAAAACGTTAAAAAAACATAAAAAAATCAATTGGTATTGTCTAGCCGAGGAGTAGAATGAAAACAAAGGAATGAAACAAAAAGTATAGCAAATTTTCCACACTTGTTTCAATATTGGTTTGGTTTTTGCACAGGGGCCAATGAACGCGATTTTTTGCGATTTTCTGTGTTTTTCATGGTTTTCCATAACACATATATATAAACAAAAAAGGAAAATAAGTTATATTGTTTTATAACAAAGTTATTGCTATGGGTTGTTGTATGGGCGAATGAAATATCGTGTTGTGTATTTGCCTTGATTCAATTGGTTTTTTTAGCTGGACTAGATGACATGAGGTACCCTCGATAAGTTTTAATAAATATGTACATTGTGTCGATTATTAAACTTATAACATTTTATTACAACTGTTTGGTCAATTCGACATCTGTACTCGACATCATGTGTTCGACTTTCGTAAACTTTTATCTTAAAATACATTTTTTTTATATAACCTACATCATGCAACCAAAAAGAAAAGTTTTTTTGGCTCCATATTGAATCTTCTTGAGAAAGATACAGTAAAATCTTAGATGTAGTCAAATCTTACAAAATCTTAAAAAGGTCTAGAAATGAGCGGCTTGTAAAAATACATCGATGGATCTAGCTAGATTTCTAGACGTAGAGATATATTAAATCTCTAACTAAAACATTGCGGCATGTCCTAATTCATACTGGTATATTTCACTTCACTGATGAATCGTATCTGCCATTGGTTCGATGTTTTCTTGATTGCCGTTCTTTGCCGTTTTAGTATATTGAATGAACATTTGGAGATCCACAACTAAGTACCATATGCCCAACTAGGTTTTATTACTATTTCATCCAACAAGTCCTTGCAGTCTAATCTCCAATTAACGTTTGGATCGAATGTGCTTTATCGATAGGTACTTATAAGGTTTTAGATATTGTCTATAAATTAAGTCCAGCATTTACGATCTTCTGTATCTAGTAATAAATTGGTAATCCGCTATTATAGGTTTGTTGATTTTGAAATAATATAAGTAATGTGGTTAATCCATAAGGATGGAATCTGAAGTTTCATCTGGTCAAAGATTGTGTTAGGACACTTTAAGCCAATTTCATAAAGTTTATCAATTTAAATATGGTAAGTCTAGTTTATGAAAGATGGAACAAAGACAGGGTCGAGATTTCTCGCCAATCTATATCTTACAGTTACAGTCACAAAAAACCGAGTTTTCGTACAAAAACGGGTGCTTCTCATAACGATAAACATAGGTTTCAACAACAAACATAGCGATGTCTGAGATGTGACTAAGCCTATAATTATGTTATGTGTTCATTTCTGAATCATAACATAATGTCGTAAATATAAATTGGTTTAACTGCTCATCTGTTTAGATCTAGAGAAGACCTTTACATATTCAACTTTAATGGTATCTTACTTACGTGTGATGTTCGTTTGTGCCGATATTTGCTTTCATAATTCAATAACAAAGCAAAATTATAAGATAAGATTGATGTTTGATATTCTTAGATAGAGGCAAATTATTGTGAGCTTTTCTTTGTCTTAAAGCTATATAGATAATTTCTCAAATTGGAATTGTTAAATAAGAAAAGTACAAAGAATAATAATTAATAATTAGAAATGTTTAATCTTGGAAATAATTTTGATTAGGTTATCAATTTTATACAGTAGGAAGATAGATTTGACACTCGTATATATATATATATATATATATATATATATATATATATATATATATATATATATATATATATATATATATATATATGTATATATATATATATATATATATATATATATAAATATATTTATATATATATATATATATATATATATATATATATATATATATATATATATATATATATATATAAAAATATATATATATATATATATATATATATATATATATATATATATATATATATATATATATATATATATATATATATATATATATATTATATAAATATATATTAGCCGTAGATAACTCGAGACCAGAGACATTCACTTAGTTTTCAATATAATTTTTTGAATAGTCATTTATAGTTCGTTGTGGGAGCTCCGCGTATAATTTCTTCTTCAAATAAGCACAAAAATTGTGTCCAAATTCTGAATATGGGTGGATTTCAAAGGAACTATTATCTGATTATGATAACTTTATAATCTCGTACTAGACTTAATTCATTGGCCGACCCATTGTTCATATCAGCACTATAGGATGGCGTGAACCAATGCAATTTCCAGATGGTCTATGTTAATTAGGTCTTCTGTAGTGGATCGTCCTCAGTTGAGCCCCAAAACATATTGTAATTATAGGAATCAAGCAATCAAACTAAACCAGTTATTTTAGTAGAAACTTTTGAGCCACACTGTATCATCATATAAAGGAACGGTTTTCAATCACTTTTAATTATTTTTAAGTTTTTTAAAAACTTAAATAAAAAGCTGAAGTTTAAATTGAAGCTTAAAACTTATCAACGATACATTTTTGACTCTCTGTGGATTTGGTTGGCCAACGATGGTATGACGTTATTGTTTGAGACACAAATGTCCTCAAAAATATATGTTTATACTGAATCAGTGTTCCAGTTCATTATCTCTTAAATTTTTTGAATCATCATACAGTTCATACTAAAGGTCCTCTTAAGTCAACAACACCACCTACGTTTACTTGTTATATTTATCCTTAATTATTTACTAAACAATAACAAAATAAATTTATTATTGATCGATACCATCCCGTTCGTTTTCGATCCGATTATTTATTCAACATTTCCTATAAGCAATACATAATAACATAGTCCTACGCCGATTCATTCTCACGTTACGAGTAGGTTTCTTAGGAATTTGAAAATAATATTTATTTTGTGTATGTATACATATACTCGAAGCCCAAAATCAATATATATTTGTTGTTATCGAGCGCGCACATACTCATATATAATAATGTTAATCAGTCACGTGGTGTAAATGAACGACAAAACCAAAATCGCTTAACGTGATAAGATAAAATAGAATTTGGTTCAATTTTTGACGAAGGTTCGTCATTATTTGTACTTCAAGTTTATATATGTATGTACATTTGTATCGATAAACGACATTGAATTGTTTTTCTTACGAAGTGGGGGAATTGTGATAAAATTAGTAACCAAATGCTAATTTTTGCTCAAAAATATAATATATTTTTTAGACATTTGGTATTTGTACAAAACTAATTTTTTCTACTCAGTGATAAATATTTTTATTTTCTTATCACAATGAACTTGATATGAAGGTTTTTGGTTGCGAAAATATGGCGCAAAATCGTACCGAATAGAAAATAAAAATTTAATGTCGCATGCAATATGGTTAGCTTACAATAGTTAGCTATATACGATAAGGAACTGTATATATGATCACAATATGTATTCATAAGTATTTAAACAAAATAATGATTCATCTGATCAAATATAATATAAATTATCCATTTCCGTATCATAAACCTTATGTAAGACCAATATATCATCGCAATGCATTTGTAGCTCATATAAATACCGCGCCGTTTATTATAAAATGGAACAAATGTTTTACAAACATTTTCTATTTTCGACTCGGTTATGATAAAAATAGTTTTTCATTCTACTATACAAGACATAAAATTTATTTGAACGCATAAATTAATCCGATTGCATCACGGCATATACACAACGATCACGTATAAGTTACGCGCGCGCCGTTTTTTTTCTTGTATATCAAATGTGAAATATTAGTCGACTGTCTATTTATCTATAAAGACCTACTTACACGAGCATATATATGTGCGAGTATGATATGGGTTCAAAGAACGATTCTGTATGGATAATAATTTCGAATGAGCACGATTGCATAAGTTAATTAATAATAGTCATTTAATGCCCCCGATGGGGATTTTAAAGTTTTACAATTATTTTATGTCATTGGAATTGTAGGATATAAGTTTTAATTGGTTTTTTATGTTTTTATTTCGTTGCAGGTAAAAATCTAAGATGGAAATTAATTATTAATGTCAATCTATTTGATGGAAGTGGAATGCACGCTGAATAATAATATAAAGGGTTTGTCTACCAAAATTTTGCTTCATTTCTTTTGGACCGTTCAATTCGTTTTGGTGCCTGAAACCAATTGTACCACAGACAGATAATTTTTCTAGGGTCTGACATGGTACAATTGTGCTGAACATCAATCACTAGCGTACATTAGTATGTTCGAGCTTAATCGTGTGGATAGCACATTTCACTTTATAGGGTTGATACATAAAAGGAGGATAGAGAAATATACCTGAACCTCATAACAACCGCCTACTTACAATGGTAACGATTAAGACTATAGAAATTATAGTGAGACCAATGACCAAAACTGGAAACTCCAAAGTCTAGTTATACATTGGCAATTATAACTGTTTGAAATTTCCATGGCAATCGACTAATCCTTCCCATTGGTAACCATTAGGACAAGAACTATCAAAAAATTATAGCGAGACCGATGTTCAAAATTGAAAGCTTTTACACACATTAAAATGAAGTGAATGTTTTCTGATGTAGCCATATATAAAGCCTTTATGGCTGTTAGATCTCCATAGCAATCATCCAATTCTTTCTACTGGTAACGGTTAAGACCAGAACTAGCCAAAAATTAAAGCGAGGATTTTACACTTTTGTTACGTTAAAATTCATCTAAATAAATATTTTGATTTAATTTGATTTTCAGCCAAATAAATTATATACATACTCCAATATCCATACTATGTTGGCCTTAAGGGTTATTAACATACAAGTACATATTAAAATTCATTAATTAATGGAGAGTTTGCGAACGATAGAATGGAGAGTTGTACTCATCTAATGGCATTAAATGTATCCACAAATAAGTGATGAAGAAAAATTTGTTATAACTCAACTCACTCTGAACGGACTCATACTCTGCACTCATAAATTTTTATTTAGAGAAAGTTGTCCATACTTTTATTTTGAGAATGAGGTAGAAGAACATATTCGTTATTATGAATTTATATGGTTTTATATTAAACATATCAAACGTTTCTCTTTGTAAAATTGAAATCTAAACCCCATTACAACATTGCAAATTGTAGAGTCTTGTTTGACAGAATAATCTAAAATGTTCAACTGCCTATATACAACTCTTAGGATATCGGGGTTTTGTTCTCATGTATAAATAAGAAATTTAAATAATTATGAAGCTGACCAAGAAGCTATACCCAAGTGGAAGGTCGTTACCCCTAAATATTCATACGAATTGTTGTTGATAAGTTGGTATGGATTCGGGCTCCTGAACCAACTTCATAATTGTTTGAAGTTGGTTCAATATAATTGTTTAAATATAATATAATTGTTTGGTTCTATATCAATTGTACATGAGAATGAAACATTTATGTACTAAGTGTAGTATTCTCTGAATGTTCTAATCTTTATTAGTTTATTGTATGGAATCCTCACTATATCCAATGATTTGCCTTGGGTTCTGTAGCAAATGAATAATTATATAAATGCAAGTTAGATAACTAAATTTATTATTTATTACGAAATTTTATAATTCTTTGAATCTAACCCATTCTAGCGTGAAGTTTGTCCATGATTCATAATATTATAGTTCACGCGAATACATGATTATGATTAATTGATAATTAATTTTAGCATTATTACAAACCTATCTTTTTATATTCTGTATCTCCAATTTTAGGAGCAAAGAGCGTTTGCCAGGCTGACCATTCTTTTTTATTAAATTAAAGATGGCAGAAATTATTGCAGAACTCAATGCCACTAGAGCCCACGGTTCAACCCACATACACTTACAGATTAAAAACAGCCAATCGAGATTCATGTTTGGTCATCACCCCGAGAATCGAATCCGAGACTCCCGAATGACAGAGCAAGCAAATTACTTTCTCTGCCACGAGAGTGACGACAATCTTACTCTGTTGGAGTTTTTTTTTATCTCTTTTCATGATTTACTTTGTTTTTTTTTGCTTAAGCTAGTGTTGTTGATTCCTTTTCCCTTACGGGTTCCAGTCCAAGGACATCTTTGTTATATCACCTGGTGATTTCTTCGGCGTGTGGCCAATCCATCTCCATTTTTGTCTCTTTACTTCGGTCTCTATGTCTGACTGATTTGTTTTTTATGTAGTAGATGTTAGATCTTGTTAGGCCAGAAGCATTTCAGTATTCATCGAAGACACTTGTTTACGAACACCTGTAGTTTCTTTTTCACTTTTTCTGTGTGTGTCCTTTTCTGACAGTCAAGCAGTAGTACTGCATTCACAACACGAGTTGAACATTCGTATCGTGGTCTTGCGTGACTGGGCATAACAATGTAAGGCTTTATTTATGCGTTTATTTGTGTCTCTGTCGCACCTGTTTTCGACATTATGCTGGCAAGGTATACAAACTCATTTACATTTTCATGTGCTTCGTTTTGTTATAGCGGCATATGTCAACTGCATACTCCAGATCATTAAGTTTACCGGTTAATCTCTATTGTATGCTATTTGGAGATGTGACATTCAAATTTCGCATTACATCACCCAATACGACCAGGAACAGCATGGGTAAGCCTTACTTTTCGAGTATTATAGTATTTTTCACTTATTTCCATCTCGATACATTTCCGGTGAACAATAAATTTCTTTGGGATGTTCATTTCACAAAGTGTCTGCCATATTAGGTTCTTATTCGTTGATATAAAAACAGACTCTTTTAGCATTTTAGACTCAAGATACAAGCATAAAGTAGTAAAAACATTCTGCTTGTCCTCAATTATGTACTTAATTAGTTTGTCCACCAATTTTCGAAAATAAGTCTATAATTGCGCCATTTTGACGTTTTATGATGTTTATTTATACAAAATACGTGACCTGAGTTACAAATCAGGTGAAATTAATCAAAAATAAGTACATTTTTCGTCGTTAAGATTCAATCACACTTATTTTACATCTCGACATCTATGCATATGTATCATAAATTAGAATTGACTGCAAATTTTCCGGAAATACAAATTTCTGAATGACATAAATTAGACATCATGAGACATTAAAATTTCACTTTCATAATAAATAATCGTTTTGCTTAATGCCTTTTTATGTTTCTCTTTTTATTTTCAAAGTCAATTAGCGGAATGCCCCCACATACACACACATACACACATGTCGACACATAATGAAGCTTGAGAAGTTCAATAACATCAATAACATGACACTGGTGGCTCTACGACGTAAACGAAACGATCGGCAAATTAAATATTTTCACGATAGTTTTGTTAAATTGAAACCAATTTATAGTTTTAATTTATTCATTACATTAAACATGCCTTTATTAATGCTTTTTAACACTTTGATGATGAATTATTGTTATTATTATGATATAGTGACGCTAGAGTGTATGGGGTTAAAACGATTTTAATTACATTTTTGTGTTGTCAATTTAGAAAAAAAGAGAAAATCTAATTATCTTCCCTTCCAATTTCTTTGAAAATTAATTTGCTTTTTCTTCATCTTACAAGTATATACAAGTATGTATATAGCTGATTTGTGGTTTGGTACGAGGACGGTGTGAGAAGTCTGGTAAAAACGATCCAGGAATAATATTTTCGGTCAGTACAATTTATTTTTCAACGTAGTCGCCTTTGGTCCAACGTTTTTCCAATATTTCGATGCCTTCCGAATAGTACGATTTCTTTAATAATAGAAAGTAGAGACCTAATACTGGATCACCAGTTTGGATTCAGATGCAAACATTTAACAATTTATCAGGATCACAGATATTATAGAAAATTAGGAGAGTTAGGAGATAGATTTGTTCAAGGGTTTGATATATAAACTATATGTTATGCTTCCGGAATCATCACCAGTGGACCAAGCGATGCAAAACCAAACCTGAATTGAAATCTGCTCATGTCAATTTTACGAATAAACCATTGGTTCAAACTTATACAAAACTTGCAGAATAAAGTACTTTCGGAGAAGTCGATGCACCCTGGTACATTCGAAATAGTGATTTGCAGATTCGGGATATAAAACAAAAAATAAAAAGATTTACAATGAAGCATGAATCAAGGCTAATGGAACATGTCAATGTGGTAGCCTCTCGGCTACTGGATAATGTACAACTTTTTCTTTTCAAATGCGGTCGTTTTTCTGCTATTTAAATCCACTATTTAGACTGTGTTTTGCTCTCCGGTGTATAGTGATGGATCCATGTTTCATCCACACACAGTTATGGAACGACGCAAAAACATCTTTTTATTTCGCTTGCCTAGCCAACCTGCCTCTGAAGGTGTTACATAGTGAATAATTACTGACAGATGGTATTGACACATGACATCTGAGAGTTGTGATTGTGGCATCGTCTGTTGAAATTTTACCAGACATCTCACTCCACCCTAGTGTGATACACAAATTAGTAAAAATATTTATGTGTAAGTAGTCAAATGTCTAAGTCTTCGTCTTACTTTAATTAATTAAATTATTTAATTAATTAATTTAAATTAAAAAAAAACAGTCATTCAACAGTTTTCTTATAAATACTCGTAACAAGTTATGGTTTAAGATATTGTTTTGAATTTCTTTCACTTGACTTTCTATCACGTGTTGATGACATTTTTTTTACATATATACTTGAATTAAATTCGCGCAAAAGACGATGATAAATAAGACATTATTGGGGGTAAAAAAATTATATAAAATTGGTTCTCGAAACAAAAACGGTGAAAGGAGCTACCAATAACATCTATATATACAAACATACCATATCTAATGTGCTTCTTTACAATTATATCCATCGATCAAATTTGTGATTAGAAAACGAGAGTATTTTTGGTTCACTTTCACCTTGACTGAAATCTGATTACACAAATAACGCAACTAAGTATGTATATAAACATAAATTATTGTGCGAAACGGTCGCATAATATTATAGAAACACCAAAAACGTTATTTTCTTCCAGCAAAATAACTTTTTGGCTGTTATGAGTCACAAACCATAACAAAAGACGTTTAATTAAAATATAAATTGTCGAAAATTTATCCACTGAGGCGGTATATTAGTTTTATGTAATAAATCACCGATTACAAATTTGATTAGAAAAGGATTAAGATGGTGAATTATTTTGGACCGTTCGTCTTTATACAGGGTGTTCTTGACTTGACTACATATTTTAAGGGAAGAATTTTGAGGCAAAAACTACGCAATTCACGTGATTTCTTTAAAGGAATCACTGGATTGCGCCATAACTTAAGATTTCAATCAACTGCCATTCGGGACCAGGATGGAAACCTCTGTGTTAATGCGATGCGGTATACTCGATGTATGGCGTCAACATTTTTCAGTCCTACTTAATGTTCCACATGTATCACAAGCTGTATTTGAATACTTTCAAATACAGACTGCAGAGATGTTCATTGAGGATCCATCGTATGAGGAATTCATCATGTCCATGTAGAGACTAAAGAAAAATCACCTGTAGTTGATTGCATTAATTCAGAGCTCTTGATATTCGGATAGCTACCTTTGTGAAACTGTCTTCGACCTTGTTCGATTGGTACTGCGAAATGAAGTTAGGCTAAAGAATAGAAAGTAGCCGCGTTATGCCCAATATTCAAGAAGGGTGATCAAGTGTTCTCGCTACGGTTGATTATTTCCAAGTACTTTGAAACATCTCGTGATGTACATCGGGTATTCCTAGAGTCAAGCAAGCTTATGACTCGATCAATCGAGAGAGACTATGGTATGCGTTTGAAAATTTAGGAATCATGATATCATCTATATAGCGAGTTCTTTTCAATCAGGAATTTAATGCGAGTTCCTGATATTTTGCATGAAATCAAAGGACATCGAATACGCTGGCTCAGTCACGTTCTGCGTGCTGATCCAAACCGAATGATACAATGATATTTGAAGGAAGAGCCATCTTTCTTTAGGCGAAGAGGTCGCTGTCGGAGCGATCTGGTATCATCTGGTTGCTTGCAACAGTATGAAGAACTCGCTATATATCATCGACACCGATAGAGTCAGATTGTTTGCATGGTACGGGTCAACAATGCTCTGTAGAAGCCAGTTAAAAAACTTTGACAACTTTCTTCGGGTTTTATATTGCAATACCATTACAATAACTTCTCATAGGATAGCTCCATAATTGTCTTCCAGCGATCTTTATTTAAGAGTATTTAATAGCTTGTGAGTCATTTTGTAAATCATAAAAATTACTGCAACAAGTACGAAGATTTCTATTTAGGTTCCGAATGTCAGTTGAACAAGGTTCAAAGAATAGTGGAGTCCGGTAACTCCTATGAAGAAATCATGATCATTGTGCTTATTACTGAGTTGATTTTCATTTTTGCATACATTCGGTTAGACGATTTTGAACTCGGTTTACAACAAAAATAGGCTTCAATACTGAACTTTGAGCAAAACAGCTTGATCAATCTTCTACAGTGCGTTTATTAAGTAAGCTTCCTATATAAAATTCAATCTAGTTTATATTTCAGTTGGCGGCTTTAATGTTTTGGGCCTGAATCGACATACATTCGTTACTTTTCAAGTACCAGATATAAAGGAGGTTTAGGGAGCCTATAAAAATCTTTGCTTGCTATATAAGATTGCCAATATTGCCAACTAGATCAAGCCTTTCCCTCAACTGTTTGATATTCAAACATCAGCTCCCAATTTGAAAATAAAGAAATGAGATCATTATCCAATACCATATCTATAGTTAAAATTATATCAGGTTAAAAATTAAGATCAATCAATGATGTACTTACTATAGAATGAAGGTATTAAACATTGGTGGTGGCTTTGTATGGCCATCTCTTCGGTAACATATTCAATATGTACTTAGTAAAACACAAACGTTTATTGTCAAATCCATCTGCTTCATTTGCAGTACATAGGTTCCAGACACTTCATAAGCAATTTTTTGCACAATTTTAATCAGGGGTCCCATCTTAATACTCAACTCCATCACACCCTGTTTCAAACAATTCATAAAATACTTTCATGTTTCATTTAATTTTGAAGATGCTTGTCTCGAAGAAATGGAATTATATTTTCTCATAAAATTCTATTCGAAGGGTGCGAATTGTGAGAAAATTCTATTTATTTTTATTACGTTTACGAATTTATGGGTCGTGACATAAGATGGAAAAATTATTGTCCTTTTCTATATTTATATGTGTGTATGAGTGTATATAAATACATTTCTTAGAGGCGAAGGGAAAAACAAAATTCGGGGCTTAAGATCGATTTTAAAAAAAGTATTTCTTTTCCCGGATTAGATGTACATTATTTGATTATCCTGAGAGATATATTATCTCGACTCTCGAGACACATGCATCAAATATTTAATATATTGGTCTCGCACTATACTATCAATACCGAACCGGAAATTAAATAAAAACAGACGTCTAACCCTTTACACACACAAAATAAATAATTCTCATTGTTGATATATCATAATTTTATTGGTTGTACTCGTATGTATGTTGACATTTCAAGTGCCTGGTATTTTATATATATATATATATATATATATATATATATATATATGTATATATATATTTTTTCTCGATATTGTATCATACACACACCCATTTGTCATTATCATGATTACATGACAATTTTGAACACAATGTACATTGTATGGAATGCGCGATGCTCTTTAACAATTAATATGGTGAGATGGTATCATTTTATGTATAACTCATTCAAACGATATATACAATACAATGTATTCAATAGGACACAATAAAACAAAACTTAATTCATATCAGTTAAAAGAAGCGTGATACAGTAGATAAGACAACTTTCTTTTGCCACATATTTACTTTAAACTATAACAAGTGTATAGAAATTAAGAAGAAGTTTTGTGATTCATAAAATGCTGGAAAATGTAATTAGGAATTTATTATTTCATTGGAGACGACTTCGATTAAATTATATGATAAGATAGTGCTTATATATACGAATGGCTTATTTTGATGTAATCGTTAAAGGTGTTGACCAGGGTGCAGTCCAATAATATTTATAACATACCATACTATATAACATTTATAACATAGACTATATATGTTGCACAAAATTGAGTAATCGATATGATTTATAACTTCATATTTGTCACCTGATCAAAGGTCATAAAGTAGAAACATAAATGGCTCAGCTACGAGCTATCCTACATCTTGAACGATTCTGATGTAAACCAGGATACATTGAACTTAGAGCTAGTTGATTCAGCGAATGCAAATTTACTTGTCAAGTTCAATTTTGGCAATAGAACAATGCAGTCTCCTCTTGATCATGAAAGTTTCGTTGTCTCGATTTTTTGACCAACCACCACAAATTTGACCAACTTTCTTAATTTGACCAACATGATCATTTCGTTTTGGATATACATGACACCTAATTAGTTTATAATATTAATGAGCAATTTGATGTTCTGATCAATAATTTGTGTTATAACAGTTTCGGTTATAAAACACATGTGCTAAAATATATTATACAGAGTAGTTATTAGTTTCCCATTAGTTCTGCATATCGATCAATGAGTATTGGTTTGAAAATTATGATACGTTGTAGTTCAGCATATCAAGAGTTCTGCATATCAAGTTCTGCAGATCATCTGCATATAAGAACCATAATCGGTTCTAGCTTGTTGGGTAGAGTTTTTTATCATACAGCTGTCACCGATGTGCACCAATAAGTATTGATTCAAAAGTTAAAAGGTTGCAGTTCTACACATCAAGAGCTCTGCATATCGAGTTTTGCAGACCATTTGCTGTTAGTTCAAGAACCATAATCGGTTCTAGCTCACTGGTTAAGAGTATTTTTTATCACACACCGATGTGCACCAACATTGATTCGAAAGTTAAGTAATTGTGTTTCTCCATATCAAAATTTCTGCATATTAAGTTCTGCAGATCTTCTGCTTATAGTTCAAGAACAATAACCGGTTCTAGCTAATAGGTTAAGAGAGTTTCTTAACACACTGCTGTCACCGATGTGCACCAATACTTATTGGTTCGAAATTTGAGGTTTTGGTTCTGCATATCAAGAGTTCTGCATATCGAGTTCTGCAGATCATTTGCATATAGTGCAAGAACTATATCCGCTTTTAGCAAATTGGTTAAGAGAGTTTCTTATCACACAGCACAGGTGCAATGTGCACCAATTGGCTCGAAAGTTAAGAGGTTGTGGTTACGACCTTTTACACATATATTACTATAGTCACCCAAAGTCACTTGATGTATATGTATATGATGCATATTTGTGATCTAATATAGATTCACAAATTAAATGCATTTAAGTAATGGTCCCATTACCTTGAAGTTTTGTCAAAAATCGCACCGGATATGACAAATAAACGAAACAACTTAATTATCACATTTTATTCGATTTTATTGGGCAAACGTGTTGACATTCAAAATAAACAAATCATCTACAAAATACGCATTTGTGTGAATCACCCGCACACAGCACACCACACAATCAATTTCAATAGATTTTCTTGTAGTTTCAATAGATTTTCTTTGTAATAATAATAATTGAACGATTCTGATGTAAACCAGGATACATTGAACTTAGAGCTAGTTGATTCAGCGAATGCAAATTTACTTGTCAAGTTCAATTTTGGCAATAGAACAATGCAGTCTCCTCTTGATCATGAAAGTTTCGTTGTCTCGATTTTTTGACCAACCACCACAAATTTGACCAACTCTCTTAATTTGACCAACATGATCATTTCGTTTCGGATATACATGACACCTAATTAGTTTATAATATTAATGAGCAATTTGATGTTCTGATCAATAATTTGTGTTATAACAGTTTCGGTTATAAAACACATGTGCTAAAATATATTATACAGAGTAGTTATTAGTTTCCCATTAGTTCTGCATATCGATCAATGAGTATTGGTTTGAAAATTATGATACGTTGTAGTTCAGCATATCAAGAGTTCTGCATATCAAGTTCTGCAGATCATCTGCATATAAGAACCATAATCGGTTCTAGCTTGTTGGGTAGAGTTTTTTATCATACAGCTGTCACCGATGTGCACCAATAAGTATTGATTCAAAAGTTAAAAGGTTGCAGTTCTACACATCAAGAGCTCTGCATATCGAGTTTTGCAGACCATTTGCTGTTAGTTCAAGAACCATAATCGGTTCTAGCTCACTGGTTAAGAGTATTTTTTATCACACACCGATGTGCACCAACATTGATTCGAAAGTTAAGTAATTGTGTTTCTCCATATCAAAATTTCTGCATATTAAGTTCTGCAGATCTTCTGCTTATAGTTCAAGAACAATAACCGGTTCTAGCTAATAGGTTAAGAGAGTTTCTTAACACACTGCTGTCACCGATGTGCACCAATACTTATTGGTTCGAAATTTGAGGTTTTGGTTCTGCATATCAAGAGTTCTGCATATCGAGTTCTGCAGATCATTTGCATATAGTGCAAGAACTATATCCGCTTTTAGCAAATTGGTTAAGAGAGTTTCTTATCACACAGCACAGGTGCAATGTGCACCAATTGGCTCGAAAGTTAAGAGGTTGTGGTTACGACCTTTTACACATATATTACTATAGTCACCCAAAGTCACTTGATGTATATGTATATGATGCATATTTGTGATCTAATATAGATTCACAAATTAAATGCATTTAAGTAATGGTCCCATTACCTTGAAGTTTTGTCAAAAATCGCACCGGATATGACAAATAAACGAAACAACTTAATTATCACATTTTATTCGATTTTATTGGGCAAACGTGTTGACATTCAAAACAAACAAATCATCTACAAAATACGCATTTGTGTGAATCACCCGCACACAGCACACCACACAATCAATTTCAATAGATTTTCTTGTAATAATAATAAAATAAGTAAAAAATCGGTTTAACCAAATAAACAACCAACAAACACAAAACACCGTCTCTCGAAACGCGAACGGACATATTAAAATAATCAAGTGTACCAGACCAGTATTCATAACCACTTCAAGTTGTATACATATGCCCGAATTTTCTGTCTTATGTAAACTATAAGCAACCGTTCGCCACGGGTTAGATTAATCTTGGAAAAGACAACAAGACTAATAATAAGACAAGAAACAAAAACGATCGTTTTCTAATTTATCAAAAAATGAAAAAAAATAAACTAAGATGCGATGACGCATACAAAAAACATCGAATTAAAATAGGTTTTCTATATGCTTAAAACAACATAAAATAATAGATCTAAATACACACACACACAAACACTGATTATTATAAGATTATAATAAGATTAATGATGATTAGTCATCGCGTCAAACACGCATCATTACAATATTGGGTATTAGAAATACATAATTTTTGAAATGGTTCCGCGTACTGGCACGTAATACAGAGGTACACATTCCACAATCACAAATTTTGTTTTTCGTGAACTTGACATCACGCGGATACAGAAACGTGCACCAGACCATAAATCATTACATTTTCCTAATCCGGTATATATGTATGTATACCGAGTATATATACAATTCCGTTTATGGTCACCTTCGCGCGTTTGTCATTCAACAAAATTAAAAGACAATTAAAATTGACTTAATATAAAACGAAATAATTACATTTTAAGATTCACTTTTGGTTGGGCAACACTTTTAATTTTCTTAAAGTGGTTTGTTATTATTGTTTTGTTCTTTTGTTTAGTTTTTTGGCGCAGCATTGTGTATTCCGCGCAATTCCTCCTCAGTACAGTTGTTGTTTAATTAAATGAAAATTTTTTTTGGTAGTTTTTGTTTCGGTTAACTGGAACATACATTATATACTTAATGATAGTTTTGAAAATACAATATATGTATTGAAATTATATATACAAGAAGTTTCCGAAATTGATTGTACGCGTAACAACTATTTACTTTCGCTTATAGATGTAAGACAGATTAATGGAGTTTCTGACATGAACTATGCGCATATAAAGGGAAAGTTTTAATTGTATGGCTTCTAAAGGTTACGGTTAGAATATTGTTGGAAATTATTAAGAATAAGTAGGGAAATTGTTATGCACGTCAAAGGGTTCTGGCTTTATAAAGATCGTCTATAACACAATTATCTCAACTCAAAAAGCGAACTTAGAATTTCATAATATTATTTTCTGGTTCCGGACGTCACAGTAGTTCCAGAGCTTTTTTAACTACCTCGTTTCGACATGTACTGCGAAACATCAACAGGCACTAATCGCTCTTCAAGACACTATTCAGGACAACGTCATACCATCCGCACGTAAATGATATGGTTAAACGTTTCCGTCGTTAGGTTAGATCTACTCAGATGGCCAGAGACAACCCACTCATTAGTATTCAGAGATTAGAATTATACTACTTGGAATACTCGCAACGGTGAAAAGAGATCTGAAATGTTCACTAGCTGAAATTGTTTATGAACAAACCCTCTAGCGCTATCCGGTGAGTTTTAATTGAAAATCATCTTCCGTTTTGCCTACAACCGACACAGTCATCTGTCATTCACAACATCACAACAACTTGAAAAACCTTATATTCCCACTGCAACACGACAAATCAAGACTAATTGTCCTATAATTTCGATTATGCTTTGATCAGAGTCGACAGGATACGAACAAGATTAAAACCTCCATATGAATGAGTCATCAATACATAGAATGAATGCAAGTCAGTTATACTGACCAATACAGCTCTGAATTTCATATCGCTTTGAATGATTTTTAATTTGAACACACTTGAAGATGTTAAAGTCAGTTTTTCCATCAACGTCTGTTAGATGAATTCAATTAAGTATACGACAAAATTGATTCTTTGGGCGATGAAAAATATAGTATAATAGGTAATCCTAGAGATTGGCTGCATACATTTGAGTATGTAATAGTTTTGAGTCGAGCTTAATGAATTTGGGTAGAGGTTTAATAATTGGCGAAGACAAGTCAGATGCTAACAGCCCCGATAACTTTAGTTTTTAACCGTGTAATAAATCCAAAATATTTTTTTGACCGAATTTTGGCCTAAAGCGGGCAACCGCTAAATTCAAAAAATTCAGAGTTGTACTGTTGTTGGCCAACACTTGGTAAAGAAAATGTATCTACTTTAAAAATATGACGTCTCTTCTATTGTCAAAATTCGTAGACCGTCGTTAGACTAACATCAGTAAGTATGTCTCAAAGATGTTAAGATTAATCAAAAACGAAAGTTAAAGGTTCGAAGCTTATCAGATGCCACTGTAGCTGCTAGAGGATATCAATTCCCGACTTTTTTTTGTTCCCGGGAAACGGGAATTTCAAAATTTATTTCCCGGTTCCCGGGAATTCCCGGGAACTGGAAAATTTTATTTCTCAAACAAATATAAAAATTTACATCAACTAAAGAGTTTCATCGGACTATGCACATACTATCGACGATTTGTGCTAGGAATTGCCAACATCGCAAGGAGTTAACACGAGCTGACACAGAATAACAAGCCGTTCCAATGGAGTGATAAACACGAGGAAGCGTTCAACGAACTGAAACAGCGATTATGTACAGCACCATTGCTTTCGTATCCGGCTCCGAATAAACGTTTTATTCTGGATACGGATGCTAGTCATTATGGCTTAGGATGAGTGTTGTCACAAGAAATCGATGGACAGGAACGTGTCATCGCATATTATTCCAAAATATTATCAAAGCCAGAACGCAACTAGTGTAACAAGAAGAGAATTGTTGGCCATAGTGAAATGTGTAGAACATTTCCGAAAATACCTCTATGACCAATCATTTCTGTTAAGAACGGATCATGGCGCCTTGACATGGTTACTGCAGTTTAAAAATTCCAAAAGAGCACGATGGATTGAGCGATTGGGTATAGTTTTGTCTACCAAATTCAAAATCGGAAGGGAAGCGCTCATGGAAATGCGGATGCATTGTCAATGTGACCATGTCGAGTGGATTGTAAACATTGCGGACGGGTAGAAAACAAGGAAAACATCGGCGACATCAGACTAACGTAGGTGTTGCCTGCTGATGAATGAACCAAGGATGTTATCTACAAAGAGTAACGTAAGGATCCAGATTTGGCAGTATCTACAAAGAGTAACGTAAGGATCCAGATTTGGCAGTCATTACCAAATTCATGGAGGAAGAACGTCATCCACGTGGAGCGATATTTCGGATAAAGGCTCAACTAATAAGGCTTATTGGGCCCAATGGGATAGTTTAATTATGGAAGACGGATGCCTAAAACGAACATGGGAGAGCTCCGGTGGCACGACAAAGCAATCGTTGATGGTAGTACCGAGGATCAGGATTGCAGAAATATTGGAGAAATATCACGGAGGGGCAAGCGGAGGCCACATAAGGATCAACAAAACGCTAGCCAAGGTACGTGAAAGGTTCTACTGGACAGGATGTAGACAAGCAGTGGCTGAATGGCGTCAAAAGTGTGACCAATGTATGGCAGTGAAAGGACCTGCAAAAAAGAGCCGTGGAGCGATACAAAAATATAATGTTCGAGCACCATCGAGAGGATTGTCATAGATGTTGCAGAACCATTTCCAACCAGCAAAAGCGACAACAAGTATGTGTTGGAAGTTATGGACTACTTCAGTAAATGGCCAAAGATATACCCTATTGCAAATCGAGAAACAACCACAATCGCCAATGCAGTGGTATACAATTGGATAAGCCGTTAAAGGGTACCCATGGAACCTCATTCTGACCAAGGGCGGCATTTTGAATCGGTTGTCTTCCAGAAGATGTGCCAAATACTGGGAATTAATAAAACGCGGACAGCACCTTATTTCCACACAAAATCTGATGGCGCGTTTCAATGCCACATTGGAAAACTTTATATAGCCAAAACAATTGATAAAAACCAGTGGAGTTGGGATCAAGGTGTTCCATTGTACTTAATGGCCTATCGATCTGCGGTGCATAACACAACAGGAGTAACACCAGCGACAATACTTTTCGGCAACAATTTAAGACTGCCAGGCGA
Organism: Tipula lateralis; assembly: GCA_963932295.1. Taxonomy (NCBI): domain Eukaryota; kingdom Metazoa; phylum Arthropoda; class Insecta; order Diptera; family Tipulidae; genus Tipula; species Tipula lateralis. Next base: position 186,649,845 of record OZ010737.1, on the reverse strand, counting down.
TCACAAATTTGGAGCGGTTTGTTCCATCATCAGCTTAATGTGGACAAGTATGTGTGGACAACTTGAAAGAGGAGATCAACAACAAACACGGATTTGTCAGAGAGAAAATCAAATTGTGAAGTGACCGAACAAAGGCTCGATACGACGTACGAGCGAATATGACAGAAATTACAACTCGGCTAAATCGTATTTAATCAAATTTAATTTTTTTTCCCGGGAAATAATTTTAATTTTCCCGGGAAACGGGAAATGTAAAAAATTGATTATTCCCGGGAATTCCCGGGCGGGAAATACCGGGAAGAACTCTCTATGTAGCTCTAAGCTTTTAAAAATAAATACTCAAAAAACCCTATCCAATGAATTTCTTTGACAAAGATTTGACAATCTAAATATTAATTAATTATTAATAATTGAGGTAATATTATCTATCCCTCTTGGAAGGTACGCTTAAGTATTTTGGGAGCAGCACTCTATGTAAAGATAAATTGCAGAGATTGTTATACTTGCATCTTTTCAAAGAAAACATATTGACTGACAAATGGGTCCGATTAGGTGCAGCTTTTGTGGGACCTTAGTTACTCTAAGAGTGCCCTTATTATCTCTTACGAGAGATATCGACTGTCACATTGGTGTTCTGCACCAGATGGGCTGGGACAGCCTCATATCGTGTCTCCTATCCAGAATATTCTTTGGAACAATAAATCAGAAAAGATCCCACTCACTCTTGAATTATGATAGACCCACTTTGAGGTAAATAAAAACCATGTTAGAGTATAAAGTGAACTGAGGAAGATGAACTATCGAAATCGATATTCACAAAATAAATAAATAAATAAAAAATCACCACTATAAGGAGGAATATACACAAATAAACATTGTTTTTATTTAATCCTCTTTGAGGATTGTGCTGGGTGTTCTTACGGGAAATTGTTGCCTGAATAATAATCACATTTTTTGAATGAAAATTAGAAAAAACGCAGTCTTCGAACGGTGAATCTAAATTGAGCTGTGTATATATTCTACTAAAGTGTTACGTAAGTGTTAATCAATGTACGATGGGCCCAACAATATATTCGCATAAAATCAAAATGAATCAGACGATGGCATTTAGTTTTTAGAAATTAATTTTTTTGGTGACTTAATGTTTACTTTTCCAGCTAACAGTTCATTATGCTTATGTCATTACAATATATTTGACGCTATCTGACATTTAGTTGACTTTTTCGTTCACCTAATCTTTAATGGAAAACGTTATAACATAATTAGAACTGATAAACATTTTCTAAGTTGGGATTATCATCATGATAAACTGATAGATTAAAATTATCGAAACCATTCAAATGGTGGATAAATTATGAAAGCTAGCGAGGTGAGCTTCAGATCTGGGCAAGCTATATACTTGTTTGCTTTATCTGTGACTAATATGGTCGATTCTATGAGGGTTCAATTGTCTATGACGCGTTCGGTGTTATTTGGTCAGACTCGAGTAATGTTGGCTTCTAATTCCTTAACCATAACCGGATTATCCATAAAGATTTTGAACTTTGTGTACCCCTAAAGGAAAAAATTAAAGGTAGGATATCACATGATCTAACTGCCCAATTCACTGGTCCGAAACATGCAATTAACTGTTCATCGTATTGTTCCCGCAATAACCGGCCTCATTTTTGAAAAAATATGAACCGACGATTTTGTCTTGATGTAATGTTGGCGTCTTAAATCGAGTATAGTGCTATTGGCAAACAATTATGGCTCTCTATCAGCTACTGAATATTACAGCATAGCAACTTGAAAGTTGGTGTTGAACCAAAGAATTCTTCTCTAAATTACTCTACATTCCAATTTATCGTGTATTTGACTTATTTGTTATCATTGAAGAATGCCGATAGCTTAAAAATTCATCGTTATCAGTATGAATTCTAATAATAAAACAATTAACAACAACAGTATGAGTAGATAATAAGTGAACGCCTCTCATAAATTTATGTGGATTGATATCAAAAATAACAAACAATCATAAATGTAAGCCAAGGAGATAATGATGGATCAATATACAAGGAAATGTATACCAGAGGTGTACCCCACTAACATAAATTATCAATAAATTTTTGAAATTTCTGTATATATGGCATAATATGTTTTCAAGGTCCCGCGCCTAAAGTCAGCTACATACACACAATGTAATTAGAAACAATTCGCGATTTTTTTTTTGGATTTAATGAACAATGAAAATGATTATTTTCGGTTCTTCTCCTTGAGAAAATTTATATAAATTTTGGGGGCAGCGCAAAATGACATTCGATACCAATTTGGTATTTTGTAAATTACACTCATCGGAAGTGTATCTTCGTGACCGCCTGAGATTTATTTATAATAATTTATTCGTCTGTAGCTGATAAAGAAAATTTTCTCGAAGACAGGGCATCCGGTCCATGATATACATATAAATGTATGTATGTATATACAACATTAAACAGATATCATAAAACCCTATGCTATGTATGTAAATCAGCATGCGGACATTACATACGTAAACATCGTAATGAGTTCAGTGCACCTTTTGTAACTATATCTTTCGACACATAACCCTTGTATATAATTATATATCAATGCCGGTGCGCTGGCTGTTATCGAAATAAATATTTATTTAGTATTTAGTTTACGTTTATAAAAATTATAATTAGTTATCGATTGATAATGGTTTTGTTTTACTTCAAATGTCGGTTCAATAAACTTGAATGTGGGACTCTGTATCTCGCAGACACTAGTAAGTAATCCAAAAAGAATTTTTGATTCATTATTCATGGCAATGTATAAGCTGCTACTATACAGAGAAAATTGGATAATTGCCGACTATACTGGTACCGGTATTGATCCAATTTTCATGTCCTATGTAAGTATATAAAAAAATCGAGATCAGCTGATGTTGAAATCTTATACTGTTGACTTAATTACACAGCCAATATACTTATACATACAAAAGTCACTTATTTCTATAATTTATTATATTCTGTTTGTGGTACAAAACCGCAGCATCTTATATACTGACAAGAATAAACTAAAGAATTTTGATGTATTGTTTTACTGCTAAAAATGGGTGGTGTGTGGTTTGATATTGCAAACAAAATATATGTTTTTTTTTTATCAACAGACATTCCAAGTATTAAATTACATTTTTTATGCAATCTTTGTTATAGTTTTGTATTTGAAAATCTGATCAGCTTAAGATGACTATTATTATCTTAAAATTAATTGTTGTATCGATTCATACAATGGACTGAATTATTAAGACATTGTATCGATTAACACATTCGTATCGCGATGACCAAGATCAAAGTATTCTGTTCGAGTTACTCCCAAACACAGCCAGATCAATTTGCGAAAATTTATTCGTGGTAAAAGATATAAATGTTTGCCTGGCCGCGGAAATCGGACTTTATGTCCTCCTCTACGCCTACTTCTGGAATCATAATATCTGAAATTGTACAGAGTGTTAACCAGACCCGTTGTCATGTTTGGATGTGAGAGTTGGGCCTTGACGGATGAGTACGATATATCACCCAAAACGCAACATTGATAGCACATACCAATTTATTTTCAATCACAAAATACGGAAATGAGACCAATGGAAACTAAATTTATCGATAGTGTGTTGAGATCTTTATTGATTGAGTTATAAATTTGCTTGTAATCTAAGAATACCTGGTGTAAATCGCAATAAGATTTATAATAATCTATGGCTTATAGAGGCCGTAAACGACCCTTATCGCGTCTCAACTGAGACCTTACGAACCAATTTTAACGATGGGTGCACATTGTAGGTGGTCAATCCAACGAATGTTTTTACACACAAACGCATTTTATGCCATCCGGTGGCATGTTAATTTTTGGTCAACGGCGAGAATCGAACTTGAGACCGCGGCGTGATGAGCAAACTCTTAATCATTAAGCTACGACCGGCGACTGATAAGATTTATAGTTATTGGAAAGAATCATAGTGTAGCGAAAAAACTTGATCGGTGACTGACCGATTTGGACGGAATCCTCCTTGGTATAGTCAAATTTCAATCATAGCTATCAGAACGTACCAATAAACCATGTCGTAACTATACGTTTATGTATTTAAGTAAAATAAAGAACATTAATAGAATATTGTCAAAAACGTTTTAAAATCGTGTTTCCTAAAAAGTGTCTGGCTATACGTCACTGTTTAACAATTAAGTACTGAATCTTGAGGAATACCTGAAGCTACCTTTAAATAAGTGATTGAGAACCAACAAGAATCTTACGCAAGTATGTAGTCTGTGAGAAAAAATTTACTTTTACCTAACACATCGTAATTTTGCCATAAGTGAAAATTACAATGTCCCATAGTTCGATATTAGTGGTAAAAATTCATAATAACGAATATTATCATATAAAATGTTGTTTAGACCATTTGAACTGAGTTATGTGTGTTAGAAATATTTTTAATTATAATTCTCCAGAAATTCGTTACTTATTCATAATAACGAGTAATTATCAGAAAATTCATAATAACGAATATGCCCATTTTTAGTTAATTTTAATTTATCACTCTCTGCCTCATGACAAACAAAATCGTTCACTCCGTTGTAACTTAATTCAATCACATATGTAACATTTGCATTTATAAAAAGTTAATTGGATTGTCGGAATAAGATTTTGTTTTGAGTCTTTTACGAAAAATGTATTTCAACATGAAATTAAAAGTTATTAGGAATAGCGTATCTCTTTGTCTACCACCAGCACTATTTGAAAAAGTTATCACAAAAGTTCATAAACATTCAAGCGCACACTATAACCTCTCGATTGATCGTCTTGATCAGAGACTGACCGATTTGGACAGAATTCAACTTCGCAGTGAAGTTTCAATCAAAGATATAGCCAAACTATATCCGCATGAACCATCTTATCGTAATTCAAAGGGATATAGAGCAAATCACGGGAAACATCTGAAGAATCTTGAGCAGCTTAATTTGAATAATTATAACTGTGAATGATCCGAGGATTGATTGACAACCATAACAGTGAAAGTGACATGTATTTTATGCAAGTATATAGCCCGTAAGGAAAAATTTACTTTTACCTGACACATCGTATGTTGTCATAAGCAAAAACCAAAATGCCTCATAATTCGATATTGGTAATAAATCTTTATAATAACGAATATATCATATAAAATGTTTAGACCATTTAAACTGAGTGTTTTGTGTTAGAAATGTTTTAATTACAATTTTCCAACTTTAAGAATAATATCAAAAGTACGTCACTAATTCATAATAACGAGTCATTCTCATAAAATTCATAATAACGAATATATTCATTTTTAGTCCATTTAAATTTATTTTTCTCTACTTATTCACAAACAACCAATCTCAATCATGACTAACGACTTTTTATTTTTCTTATAAGTAGTTGACCTAATTATATTTGGTTGTGCGAGCCGTGCACAAAAGTGAAAAATCCAATGATACTGACGAATCACACCGGACACAAATTGCATTTCAAATTTATGAACAAATTTTGATTGGTCTCGCGGTTATGGAACACTATACAAAAAAAATATAATAAATCGCGCTAATATGAATATCAAATCAAGGTTGAATTTGTTCACTTGTTGGAAACAAACAGTTTTATTTCGCGTATTATTTGGAGGTTAAACTCATTTATCGAAATATCAAATTTGTTATTGTTATGATTGAATTGTAAATGTGCTTTTGTTATATATTACTTGGTCAATTGATAGACACAATCGATATACTATCATTCCATTTAGACCGCACCAATCGATTATGTATCGATTTATTTGTATATAAAGCCCATAAGCTTATAGAATACGGAGATGCTTTTGGTGGGAACTGGAAATTGACCTACTGTTCTAATGAGTTTGTATATATATATAGAGTGTCGACATTTATCATTATATAACACTCTGGCACTATTTATTAATCACTTAAATGCATGTTATGGCTTAACAATAAAATTAACGTAAATTATACATCAAATTACCTGGCATTACCTAATTCATAAAACCGTGATTAAGACAATAATAATAATAGTTTCTCGCGAGTTCGTCTTAATAGTTCTTATATATACGAGTGTGTACGTAACTTTGTTGAATTTTGGATTTTTTTTTGTGATTTTCGATATACGAGTATAATAACCGTTAAACCAATTAGCGTAAGTCTGTTAAAAACAATACGCATGCATCACATAAGTCACTTTATGAAAGTCGAATTATTATTTAGTTTTGTTGGTTCGTTTCTATATAGCTACCTTAATTTCGTTAATTTTTCAGTATTAAGTGAAAATTAAGAGATTATGTAAGACAATACATCATAGTAAAGGTGTTAGGCTTGAGAATTATTTTCAGGTATATACAATTTGTTGGTATAATTTGACTCTATGCGGTATGGAACGATTTAATTCGTGTAGTCGTTGTCCGGATGAAATTTGTACGTTTTGTTTCACATTGAACGTAGAGTTCCCGTTGGAAGTTGTTTAAATCTTATTAATTTTAATTTTTCTTTATTTCCAGGTAATTTGGATAATAGTGTATGAGAATTGGTCGAAATTGGTGTAAGTAAACAAAATATTGTGTCTGACAGAGTATCTCTGCGTATTTCTCTCGGGAAGGTTAAGGTTTTCATTAGCTTAGTCGGATGACCTATTCAACAAAATTCATCCAAATAATCAATGTTAATGTTATAACTCCTTGAAGTTGTATACGATTGCTTGATTTAGATGTTTTCCAATAGATAAGAGGTTAGTCATATAAATCGAGGTTAACATAGTCGAAAAAGCACGAAATCATCCGAAAAGACTCATCGATATACTTACTTAAAACAAATTGTATGGCGTATGCCTTCAGTCCTGTGCAACCGAAATAATTGCGTCGAACGCATACAAAACTAATACATAATGGCTCCCAAGACGTCCAGGAACAATTATGTTTATATAAATCAATTCGTTGTTGTATAAGTAATTGGACTTTATAGACCTAGACTCCAAATATCAATATGGATTTATGACATTGCCAGATGGCGATTTTAACTGGGTGGTACACCTTTGAAATAATAACAAAGGTATTCCAAGGACAGCTCAGTGAGGACAGAAACCACACATTGAGTAAAAAGGTATATGTTAGCTTAATCTCGATGTTAAGTACACATAATGACTGCAAAAGCATGACCTATCGTTTCTTTTGACATTAAAGAAGTTTTTGTGGTTGCGATGTCATTCCTGTATAGTACGAGATGAACCGCAGGTACGGATATTGCTCAATACTTGTTCAAGAGAATAGTGGTATGATGCAACGTACGTTGGATAATGTTTCTGAACGTTTCTAAGACCGTATCTAAGCTAGTCTGCAACAATAGAAATAGGGCATTAATTACATTGTTGGGCTTATTAACTATACAGGTTTACCTTCAGTTCGATAATTTATGGTTAAATATATTCTATATAATACCTTGCGCATTATATAAAAGATGGGCAATTATGAGGTCTTCGATTTACTAAAAGAATTTGAATAGCGTTAATTACACTTAACTTGTTGGTAAACACGGAACAGAGTATTCCAAATAGATGGTTAATAGTACCACCACACAAACAATAATTTATCAGAAGCTTAAATTAATTGACCCGAATTAGATCAAACGCACAAACCACCAAGTACGTGATGCTCATGCGTCTATGTCGCATAATTACTAATTAATCACATATTTTGCTTACCATATAGTACAGACTATATACAACCGAATGAATCATTTTCCGACTTAAACAAAGTCACATATTCATACAGAGTGTTAGATTACCAATTCGATTGTTTTTTTTTTCAGAGTCACAGTTTAAGTTATAACCAAACTATGTATTTAATAGCACATAACATGTGGGGACCACATATTTAAATAAAAATCGCGTATAATGAACCCCCAAATATGGCATAAAATTCTTGAATGGCATCATTCGTTCGATACGTGCCGAATTAGCTAAACAGGTGGTTAGCAAAGCTATGTCGCGCACACAAAATGTGTCAAGGTGATAATCGAACTTGTCATATATGTATATGATACATGATTACACACCAACCTATATGAATTATATATTCAACCAAGAATTTTCTTTAAATTAGAATTAATTAAATTTATTTCGAATTCAATTGAGCCAAATTGAAATGAACATATTGTCCATTTGTACTCTCTGATGTAATTGAAGGGAATACACATATTTTCATGAAACATATATGAGGTCACCTTTTGTAGTTTATCATTATAATATTATATATTGTGTGTATATAGTTGACCTCGAATTCTGTGAATTATCTTGTATACTTATATAAGCATTGTTAATTAAGATGTTCCATACCAAAACCGATCTCCGTTCTATATAATTTCGCGCAATTAGACAACTCATCATCGTTGTTCATATCTAGATAATTGTATATATGTTTGTTTGTAATACCACGATTGGCATTGAATATTGCACCGTCTTAAAAAAATAATGATTAATTATTATTTTTTTAACATCTTGGCTACCAACAGTTTTAGAACATCCAGGAAACATGAATTAATTATCTACTCTCATAGTGTGCTGTGTACCGCGTTGTTTTGGCGCACTATAAGTTATAAGATTTAATCTTTAAAAATCACATAATTATAATTAACCCTATATAGGCGAACGATAGGTGTGTATATAGTATTATACAGGGTGTCCCAGTAAAATCGGGCTAATACATTTTCAAATTTAGTTTTTTGTTTGAAAGTACAATCCTCCTGGTTATTTATGGAAAATTATTTCATTTGAATGAAAGCCAGCGAACGATAGGTGTGTATGTAATACAGTATTATACAGGGTGTCCCAGTAAAATCGGCGTAATATATTTTCAAATTTAGTTGTTTTTTGAAAAGACAATCCTCCTGGTTATGTATGTAAAATTATTTCATTCGAATGGCTGACCTTAGCGTACTCATTCGGTTGATCCAATTTCTCAGCACAGTTTGGATTGTGTGCATATCTATTTCGGCAATGGTTTCTTCAATGTTGGCTTTCAAATGCACAATTGTTTGCGGATAGTCCGTGTAACACTTGTCCTTCACGACACCCGAGAAATAAAAAGTGAAAGGCGTCAAATGATAGTTTCTTTGTCGGCCAATGCAGCAATCGAATTTTTAACGCAGTTTCACTATTGTTACGCCTGATGTGTGGCATGACGCAATATCTTGCTCGAACCAAAGTTCGTCCAAACCAATTACTATACAGGCCGCACTGGCCTCGTCTTCGAAGAAATACCACTCAATAATGCCGCTACGCTACAAGCCCCACCTAACAGTAACATGCAATGGATGCATTGGCTTCTCTACATATCCTTGTGAATTTTCCGATACCCAAATGCCATAATTTTGTTTGTTTACGAATCCACCGAGATGAAACTGAGCCTCGTCCGAAAAGATGGTTTATTGAGCAAACTCCTAATCAATTTCGAGTTTGTCGCACTCACACAGCGAATCGATATCGAAGCGGATATGAACCGGCTGATGTTCATTTCCCATGGCGAATTGATGGTTTTGGCCATTGGCGCACATATTCGGTCACTGCGGCGATATTTCGGCTGAACGAACACGATGATAAAGGATTCGTGTTGAATTGTCGACTAGAGTTTTGTTTGACATTTTCTTGCGATTTCGCACGAATCGTCTTTGTTGTGGAAGTAAATTTCCAACATTTCCCACTTTCGACGAATGCGACTCTGCGTCAACTAGAAATAATATACTGAAGTTCTGTCAAAGTGTACCCAGAGCTAAAATAACGATATGTGAAATATGAACCGGTTATTGGGACACCCTATATGCATAGTGTCTGTCCTATAAAGGGTTTTCAAATCAAAACAAAAACTATAAAAATTAAAACATCATCTTCTCGTAAGACATTTACAACAACCATCTGGAAAATTTTCAATTAGCTAAATTTGTTTTAACATTTTTATTAATTTTTTTTTTCTTCTAATTCTATTCTAATTATAGAATTATATTTTATATAGTAAAATTAGATAGACATCTAAAAACTCGCGCGAACCCTATATAGTTTATACGAGTCATATACAGTATATACGAGGAAAATACCAGATGTGATCTCGATTTTCATCATCACCATCGTCTTCATCAGTATATTTGTTATTCTTACATAATTCTTTGTTTCTTCTTAAAGACTCGCGCCATATATAATTTTACTCACCATCATCCAGTTGCGGGCATAATTGTATTATATATACACGAGCATAGTTGTAAAATTGATTATTTTGTTTATATAATTTTTTAATTAAGTTAATTAAGAATATTAACACCTTGCGTGTTTGAAGTATGTATATAGTATACCACTTGAGATGTACTTTATTGAGTTTCGGATACATTATATGGAGTGGTGGTAATGTGATAAGAGATTTATTTAGATGTTATGTGTATATTGACAGTGAATTAAATTAACTCGCTTATAGAGGTTATTATCATCTCGGAACGGGGACCTCGATGTTAACCATCTAACATATACATTGTCGTGTTTCAAGGTTAGAAATGAATACCTCCTTTAAGTGTTAATTTGATCATTTAAAAATTTAATTTTTGCAATTGCCTAAATTATTCCATTTTTGCTTGAGTTTTATGTAGTTAAGATAACCCAAGCGGTTCTTGGCTGTCTTTTTTACTTGCAACGACCCCTAATTTGCGATCTAAGCTAAAACTAGCATCCAAATTTATTAGGTGAATCATTTAGGTATACAAATAAGTACATGTTCTTGGAATTTTCTTTCTTAGACCATGTCTCAGTTAAACTCGATACTTTGTCGAGCTCAGCAAATTAAAACTCTGTTTCGGTAATCACCTCCTCGTTTGACATAAACCAATTTCCGTCAGTCATTTTTATGGCTTTTGGAAGTAAGTAAATTGCAGATAGATCTATAGAATTACGAGGTTGAGACTCCAGTTTGAATAGTGTAATCTTGCTGTGAATTCGGCTATAGTCTTACTGTGACACTTATCTCGCCGATTGGGTTTCAGTCAGTAATCTTTCTGATATTCACCCAACTGTATGCTAACATGATACTATGAATTTTGTGAACAATATCGTCCGTACTCATGTGAATTGAATGGGCTAGACGCGCTTTATCAATAACAGTGAGACACCGTTTTTATAGTAATATTATCAATATCTGTTAATTAAATTGGAAAGATTAGCCGCTATATGCTGGGGGCTATATAACTAGTCTTCACTTCTCCACTTTAAACACTTCGCTGGCTAAAAGTAAACTGGTCCGATATGGCGATTTAGCACTGCTCTGTGGGAATCTCAATCTTTCTATTTTACTCGTAACAGTCAATGTAGTGATGCATAAATTTCTGTGTAGTATTGTCGAGATGTTTCCATACATCACTGTAGTAGTATTCCCAACTGTTTTTTTTATTCATTCGCTATATTCTCCTGATGTTGATTCGCTCGTTTACTTCTCCAGCTGAAATCGACTATCACTATCGCTTGAGACGTTGAAGAGATAAAATATCGTTCAATAAAAACTAATAGCAGAATAAAATGCATAAGCACAACTCTCCTATATTGACGGATATAAACGAAAGTGACGTCAGAGATATTTAACGTAGCTTACACCTCAGACAGACTATTGATTAGCTAAACGCGATTCGCTAAGCTCGATTAGCAAATCTACCAGTAATCCAATATCTTTTACGGACATTAAATTAGTTTAATAAAAATGCTACAGCAGAGTTATTAGTGTGCGATATCTATCCATACGTCAGATAAAATATTCATTCAGCACTTGGATTCGTTGAATAATCATTGGTAATTCGTTTTTTAACTACTAGGTCTTATTTTATATTTATTATTATTTATTAATTTAATTTTTTTCATAAATATAAAGAAAACCGTAACCTCAAACTGTCAATGTCTGGCTAAATAATATAATGGCGCTGCGTATACTTTTAGTAAAATGTTTAGTTTTGTCAAATGGTGGCAGCACTTGTATTATTATTATTATTAAAGTTGGTTGGAACCCTATAAGGTTCCGCACTCAATGCCACAAAGGGCCCATGGTGCAAACCTATGATTACATCAAAGCGTTCTGCAACCTTAGCAAACTGAAGCAGTTTGAACCAGGACAGAAAGACAGTAGATTTACAGGAATAAACCTGCAGCTAAACACAAGAGATATCATACGGTCGAAAACTGGACAACTGCTGATGAAGTGTAAACATCTTCCAGACATTCGTCACATACGGCATCATTGGCCAGTCCTATGCGATGAAGGTGGCTTTTGAAACGGCCATGGCCAGTAAGTATAGAGACTAAAATTCTCAAGTTGTCCTTTTTCAATGAAAGAACGTAATTTGTCCGGTTAGAGTTAATCCCTCTGATAAAGTATTTCGCCTTACGACAAGTAGCGGTAGCTGACCACGGCCGCTTTAGATTCGATAGGGTTACTGTTTTAATTGTTTTTTTCACTATCGCCGCAGCTGGTTCAGGACCTACGAAATATAGGTGAGAACCAGTTTTAGCCAAACTGCAATTTCGTTGCCCTCAATGTAACAATGGGCAGGAACCCCCATGACCGTTACCTTGACACATGACCAAGGAGATTTAAGAATTTCTTACAATCCAGTACCAGTTTAGAGCTAGTTAGAGGGTTGCTTAAGGAGTTAAGGACAGTTTTACTATCCGTACAAAATATAATCTCTTTGTCGTCGGCCACGAGATTAAAAGCTGAAATCACGCAGTGAGTAATCGCAATTAATTCCGCTTGGTACAGTAGATCCCCAGACTTCCAGAGATTCTCAGATCTTGTAGATTCTCACTTGTATTGATATGATGTTTTATTTTTGATTTCTTCATTTATATTTTATTTTATTGTTGAAGATAAACTTCAAAAGATATTTCTAATCGTGCGTTTTGGAATGAGGATTATACCCTAACCCTACCACTAGTAGAAATTCTTCTCCGTCCGCTAAGTTTCCAAAAAAAACATTTCGGGAGAACGACCCCAATTTGCTTGAGGATGTGTCTTCAAATCTTACATTGGTTACTTACATGTATCCACCATAACAGTTAATTGGCAATTGTACCACTATATGGCCAATTTGAATGATTTCAACGCCAAATTTAATTTTCTCCGACAATATTAGTCACATGACGCACATGTTTTGCTTCCCAAATTATCAATACACAAAAAAAAATCAAAACACCGCGTATTGTTTGTTGTTTTGCTCATGTACTCAGATTTTAAAATCCAAAACAACAAAATATCAATTTATGCAAATTTATTTTAGTTTGTAGGCGATAGTTTTGCCATATACGAGTAATATAGTTTTTGTTGTGTTCATTATATACACATTTTTAAAAGAGGTGTACCACCAGATCTTATTATGTATGCATCGTGTATACACCTCAATATACACGGTTAACATTTATTATGTGGATCGATAAAATCTGTAGCGCGCATACCGATCATATCGAGTGATTACTGTAATTGGTTTTCTTTCCTCATTTAGTTATGTTTCTTATTGTTTTGTGTGTGTGTGTTTATTTATTTATTCACTCATTGGGTCAAATTAGTAATTTGCATTAGGTTAGTTGATTTCTTAATATATTCTTAATGTAAATATGAGGAAACAACCTTCAGCTGACCCAGAAAATACGGTTTAATGAGACGATGTTGCTGTTTTAATGTCTTTTTGGCTTTTAAGCAAATTTGAACTGAAATATAAGTGAAATTTTATGAAGGTGGTGGTTGAAGAAATTGAAAATAAGAAAGAGTTCTCTTCTATATACATAGATGAGCCTTTTTATATATGGTATATAGGTCGTGTTGAATCCTACACGCGATTATATGGCAATATATGATGAGATCAATATAAAAAAGTTTTTATATGGCAGATGACATCAATTCGTGTATGTGCTGCAATATGTCGGTTCTATATGGTCATAAATATATTGGTCATTGACATAATTGTGATGATATAGCTTTGGGTTTGGCCACTATTTACCGTATTGCAGCGACTATTTAGATATATATTTTCGTTTGGCACGATATACAAGTACATATAGTTGAATATACTCATTCAAGGCTAGATATGGTGTATATGAGTTAGGCGGTATCTAATCTATCAATCATAATTACAACCAAATTATCAACCGATTTCGAGATTTTGAGTTATTAAAAATTAAAACAGTTAAATAGTGAAATTAAATTAAATTTAGCTCTTGAATCGTGGTCGTAGTGATAGTGGTTTAAACTGAAACTTAATCAGTTTATAGGCTTTTCCAAACCCAACTTGATCAACACTATACATGCAACTTCTTATAATGTAATGTGAATGAGTAAGTAATTGCAATACATGATTGTATATATGTGGCTGTATTCTGCCATAAGATGTGTGAGCCAAAAGTGTTCTTTGTAACTATCGTGAAAACAAATATATGCGCTGTATGCCAATGAACACATCCCACTTAATTTTAAAGTGTTTGTAGGGTTTTCTACTGGCACCTGCATTATTTATTCAATAATATACATCGGAAGGAAGATCTGAAAATTTGATCTTCGGGAACCATCTGTTTCTAGATCCATTCATTCATATAATTGCAGATGATCTAAAATACTTTTCTCTACTTCCTTCCTGAGAATGTTATGATCTATAGGATGAAAGGTCTATTACTATTCTTTTGACATAAGTCCATTTTCGAAACCTAAATAAATTATTCTAATGGAATGTTGGTAGTTTACTCTTCAAATGCAATTAAAGATGATTTTGTATATTCACAGAATATAGATTCTGTATTAGAAGTTACACCATGTCCTGGTCCAAATTATTCATTGATACGGTCAGTATTACCGATTTGGCAATAGTTAAATTCACTGGTCTAGGTATATCCACCAATATACGCTCTTCTTCAGAGCACTGAAATCGAAACTATAAGTCATATATCGATCTAGAACCTATACCATGTGCTTATGATCTTTACATAAGGTCATGGTCCAACTTGTACTACGGTCAGTATTAAAGATTTGGCAATAGTAAAATTTTCATTCTACCCGTATCGGCCATTCTTCTTTCGAAACTATAAGTCATATCGATCTGGAACCTGTACCATGTTTAAATTGTATATTGATATACCGTCATGTATTACCCATTTGACAACAGTTAAATTTGCTGATCTAAACTCCAACCATCGACAAAAACGAGAAAGTTCCAACGAGTAGTTTTACAACACCGAGCTGAACTAATAAAATGTAAGATCGTGGAAAACATAATTCGATTGCTTATATAATAGTTCCAACCATGTTTCCATCCTATATATAGTCCAGACTTCACGGGTTTGTTGAGCGAAAGAAGTTTTATCTTATAGAAAATTTTGCATACCTATGCGAATCTTAACATTATGTTGGCCAAGAATATATCCTCTATTCGGTATTGGTTAAGGAAGAAATTGGTGTGAAAAGCACCGAAACAAAGACTAAGCATCTGAACAGTACATTCTAACATACTCAATCCTCAAAAAATCGTGGTCGATCTAATCTTGCATCAAGTTCTATGAAAGGCTAGATCTTTGAAATCACATCATGATAATTCATCAGCTCGTCACTTTATTGTTTGTTCGGTTTATGTTCAAAAATAGCCGCAACTTAAAAGGTTTTCTTCCTAAGTAAAGCTAAAAAATATTGTGATAAGCGTTTCAGAATTCATTTGTAATACATGGGATTTTTAGGTGGACTGTAATTTCGACGTCACTCTTTATGTTACACTGTCCAGTTTCGTAGGTCTCGTTACCAATGCTTCTATTAATATTCCAATGTGATAAGGAAATGATATAAGGCACTCAGGGTCTCCTAACAGGATTATTTTAATGATGATTAGTTAAATATTAAATTACTAATAACAAAACTCTTACTGTTCGATATAAAAAAAATCGATCCTGGTGCTATAAAAAATTCATTTGAAACGTTACACTTTTCTCACGTATAATTGAAATAAAATTAGTCTTCTCCCCACACTATATATACTCACGTATCGATTAGGATGAGAGTTTCCAAATCACGTTCGTATTAAGATTGAAATTCCCCCTAACAACCAAATGGTAGAATATGGATACAGCTACGTTAGTGTTTGCTTTCGGTCGATGCGATTTTAATCGATGTCTCAAATAAGCACATATACGACATCCTGTACGCACCAACGCTATCTATCTGTTGCTCCTTGGCATTCCTTTTGAAAAAAACTGGTTCAGTAGAAGGTTGCATATTCATTCTGTTTGTACTCCGGATGCAGTGGCAGCTCTTAGTGAAAGTGTTCGTAATGAACCAAAAACATCAACCAGGCATCGTTCACAAGAAGTCATTACGTTGTGTTAATTATCATACACTTCTGTTCCATATCCTGTCCACTCCACTTCTGTTTCCAAATTGGAATCATGATCCTAAGCAGTGCAGTCTATGGGGAGAGTATTAAGAATAGAAGCCTAAAACGTGCTCATGAGTACTGCACCTCAATCAATTTTTCAGACAATATGTTTCCTTTGGTAACCATGTGACAGGGTGAAGTCTAACTTCATTCTGCCAAGTCGATTCAAAGCAATTACCATCTCCAAAAAAAGCTTTAAAGAATCCAATCGCCCTTAGGGCAACCAGGCTAACAATTTACGCCTCAAATGCAGTAGTGTATCTTTACCGATGGAGATAGATAATTTCATCTCACGATTTAGCATGTATAACCCGACGTCAGACAGATTACAGCATACTGATCAAGTAAAAATTATCATATCGTCACCTGAGAAATAGTATACGCTGTTAGTACCATTTGTGCTTTTCGGGAATAATTACACAAAATAGTTCCCTGAAAACGTGCTTCGACACCATAGGTCCGAGGGCATGTCGGCAATTATGTGCCCAGAAGGGCGAAATAGATCGTTTCTTCCTTGTAGACGAGCGACTGTTTCCCTGTACACCTTCTGACTCATATATCAAACGGCAGCAAACCCACACTCATATCAAGGACTGCAGTGGATGTCGTGCTCATATCTTTCACAATACTCAGACAAACAAGTGTTTGAAGACGGTTTAAAGGTTTCCCTGTAGGTCATATTCTAGGCCATTAATATTTCATTTCTGTTCCATCTGTTTTTGCCAGGAAATGTTTCCATTGAACTAGACCGCCAGATACTCAACTTCTGATGAGAGGAGGATGGATCTGCCTATAAATGCTTAACGTTTATGCTTTCAATTCAGGATAAGTGTGAAAGTAAATTAACACACATTTTGTTTGTTTGAGGCCCAAATTGAATAAATTGCGTGCCAACGACTCTGGGTTACAACAAGACGCAGTAACATGCCACACAAGTTTTACAACAATCCATTAATTGCCAATAAAGTTTACTGATACCATAATTGCAAGACATTGTGTAGTTCTACTTCCTCATATTTACAGAGACATATTTACAGACAGTTCCGTCATATAGGACGAAAACAATCAATCTGTTTACAATAATAAATAACAAACATTTCTAATGAAACAACTATTTATGTGATTATGTATTTTATCGTTTAACAATCCAACTTAACTATTATTGTTAAACATAAAAAAAAGTTACAACAATCATAATTATAAAAATAAGTTACTTCAACTTTCTTTTGTATTCTAATTTTCAATGTAAAGATTCGAGTAATTTAATCAACACACACACACATACACATGGTACCTATATAGTCGAACACATATACAATTTACAATTGTATTGTTATTGTTCAACAGAGTTTTGTGTAGTTCAAACTCTATAGGTAAGATAGCCTTCGGGTAAGTTTACTTACACACATTACAATGGCGCAAATAGCATTCAGCTTTTGTTTTATTTGTATGTAAAGTACAATCTTATGTTTTCAAAATAGCAATAACAATTCAAACTAAATGTTCCCTTTCAATTATTATTAAATTGTTACTATTTTATTGGTCGTATATTCAACGTTGTTGACTTTATCACGTTATTTACACTATGAAGGGATTTAATTCGCACGATCAGCATGAAATGGGGTTTGATCAGTAAAATACAATTTTTTGTTCTGTTATTCTCTTAATCGTGTCAGATCAGATATTTATGATACATCTGTGACAGAACTGTTTTTTGGGGAACTCTCAGTGTCCTAACTTATATCAATCCTGGTTAAAAACTGATTTGATAAGTCTGTTGGTATTTTGAAACATTGGGCTTTTTATTGCATTATCTTTCAGTAAACGGCCTTTTCAAGTCTATATAATACAGAGTCGCTCAAAAGGTCGCTTACTCGTTTGGAAGAATTTGTATCAAAATATATTGGTGGATGTAAAGGGTCATCCAAAAAACGCGCCTACATGTTTCTTTTAAATAAAACACAAACTATTTGCAATTTTTTCAAGCTGTTTTTTTTATTAAAAGTATATGATCCATTACAATTATACGTGGAATAGAATATCATTCAAGTGTCCACCACGACTGCGTCTGCAGGCATCAATCCGAATATCGAAATTTTCAATGACTTTCCGACATGTTGCTGGTGTTATTTCACGAATTGCAACTTGAATGTTGTTCTTTAGATCATTAATTGTTTGTGGCTTGTTAGCATACACTCGACTTTTCAAAAAACCCCACAAAAAAAATCTAATGGTGTTAGATCACATGACCTTGGAGGCCAATTGAAATCTGAATTTCGTGAAATTACACGTTGAGGAAATTTTGATTGCAAAAACGTAATGTTTTGTCGAGTTGTGTGACATGTAGCACCGTCTTGCTGGAAATAGACGTCAGACACATCAATATGACTCAACTTTGTCCATAAAAAGTCTCTCAACATTGATTGGTATCGCTCAGCATTCACAGTAACAGCATTTCCAGCATCATTTTCGAAGAAGAATGGCTCAATGATTCCATTTGCCCAAAATGCACACCAAACAGTAACTTTTGGTGGGTGTAGATATTTTTCATGAATAACACGAGGATTTTCATCACCCCAGATACGACAATTTTGCTTATTGACGAATCCATCCATTGTGAAATGAGCTTCATCACTAAACAAAATTTTGCTTGAAAACAATGGATCTGTCGTTCGTTGTTCAATAATCCAACTAGCAAAATTACGACGTTGTAAATGGTCTCTTTCTTTCAATTTCTGGGTTAATTGAATTTTGTAAGCGTGTAAATGCAAATCTTTATGCAAAATCCTCTATAAGGAGCCATAAGATATGCCCAATTCTTTGCGAACGACGCGAAATTGATGTTGTCGGTTCATTTTCTACATTTTCACTAACAGCAGCAATATTTTCATTTGTGCGTACAGTTTTTGGTCTTCCACTTTTTGGTTTATCAGTAACACAACCAGTTTCATCGAATTTTTTCACTAATCTTTGAATTGAAGATTGATTTGGCCGATTATTTACACCAAAAAAATCACGAATTTTGCGATGGGTATTTTTCAAAGAACGCCCATTTTCATAATAAGTTTTAATGATGTAAACGCGTTGTTGCAATGTGTACCTGTCCATGGTTAAAACTGTACTACCTTCTAATAAAACAAAATGGCTTATGTCATTTGAAAAGATGTCACGTGTACAAATTATATACTGCTGACATCTAGGCGTCACATTTGGATGACCCTTTAGTTTTTTCTGCACAAACTTAATATAGTCAACAATGAGATAATGCCATAAACATCTGGACTGACATTATCGTTAAGACGTCTTTAATAATATTTTATGAGTTTTGGCCATCTTACGATACAATTACTTTGAATTTTGTTGCTGGTCCAACCTGGACCAAGATCTTATATTTGCGCCATTACTAGGTGGTGTAGGATACGGTTGATCTGTGGACTTATAGTTAAGATATTAGTATTTCGATTTCAGTGGTTGAATGAGATGGTTGGGTAATGTGGTCACCGTATATGAATTATGTCAATATCGGAAATATGTGTCGTATCACTGTCCAAGTTTGACCACGATGTTATATTTGCGCCATTACTAGGTGGTGTAGCATACAGATCAATATGACTTATAGTTAAGATTTTAGTATTTCGTTTTCAATGATTGAACGAAATGGTGGGGCGAATCCGGGTGCCCAACATTTTTTTTAATATTGTTTTTGGTTAACAGGTGTCTTTAGAAAAAAGTAAGATTTAAAATTTTATTTGCATCCACTTGTTCAAATCTATAAGTTTCCGGATGAAAGATTATTTTCGTTGCTTAAGTGGATGCACTACATTCTTTCCTCCTAGCATTATATGTATTGCTTCTAGACTTCTCTTTTCAAGAGAAACCTCAAGTCAAGCTGATCATAAGTACGGCTCACTCCACACCTTGATTCGCCCTCTTTTTAGAGTTTATGGTTGTTTTGCTCATGCTTACCACTCATCTAACAAAATCTTTTCGCAAACAAATCTGAACCAGCCACTTCATCATAGAAAATATTTAACTCAGTGAATTGATTTCCACATTCATACTACTGAGCATGGTAATTGCAGCGCATAATTACAGCAAATAAGTTTTCTTTGATCGTTTAATTGTAAGAACCAGTATACACAGCAACATTTATTATTTGAAAGTGAAAATAATATGAAAGATTGGAATTCTAAGATAATTAAGGTCAAATCCAATTGTAATTCGTGTTGCGATTTTTTTTTTATAATTTCTCAAATCAATACATGCATTATAACGATTGATTGGAAATAGCAATCAACTATAAGATTCGATGTGTACTCAAAATGTCCTATATCTAAATTATGACTATCCTGTTTCTAACTATATAGACACGTCTGTATAAGTACTTCTTATATCTTATTGATATTGACATTTTGAAGTTTTCAGATAAAAAGGTATTATTTATGGATAAAATTACAATATATCTGTCCAATCTATATACACATAAGAAATTTATCTTTTTGGGGACTCTGAATAATAAACTGAAAAAGGCACAAATCCAAATGCGATGTCGTATCGCGCTCATAAATATTTGTTCATATCTTGTGTATGAGTTGCTTAAGGTGACGATAACTTTTGTGTCAATTTATTTATTTTTTTTATCGCACATCAAGATTTCGATAAAATCAAATTTATATTTTATTTATTTTTGGGTTTCTAATGGATCTAATGTTTATAGTCACTAATCGATCATTTTGATAAAAATTGTATATATTATGTGATTGTATATGTTCAAGAAATTAAATGATTTGAAAAATATCAATAAACATATAAGTTAGTGATCCTCGAATTGTTCAAGGTTAAATGATCGTAGACATTTATTAAAAGATATAACTTAATGTGCGATCGATTGTTTCTTATATGTCAAAGCGAGCAGAAGAATGCATCAATCTTATAAAATATTTGCAAAAATATTAATTGATCGTTTGTAAATGATATAGTGCTTTGCGAAATGTGATCATATTGCAAACTTAAATGATGTTTTTTTGTGATCATTGTGGGTTAGAACATAATTTGTTTTGGACAATTTAGGAGTATACATACGCTGTAATTGAACAAAATTCTCGAAATGCACCGACCAAATGGCGCAGTAGTTAAAGCTGCGGCAGTTGGAGCGGGAGATAACGGGTTCGCATCAACACATTTATGACCCTTGTTTTTCATGGGCCAACCTATCTTCCATGTCACTACTATAGACTGGTTTGGAGCTATGCAATGTGCAGATGTTTAAATCGGACCTATGTATATAGCCGTACGACCTCGATTTAGCTGTAATCGCCTTACAGTATGACGTAAATAAGCGAACCGTGCAAGAGTTGAGAGTGCCTTGACCCCAAAGCAGATTAGAAAGATAAAAACAAACAAACGAACAAATCTCGAAATGTTTCAGAAGTGTCGTAATAACTTCGTTCTTTACCTTAGAGCCTAACCGTCATCACTTTAAACTGGTCATGTGGTCTCCCTGGTACTGTAAAGGCAGGTTGCTGAGAACGACGTTGAATTGATTGATTTTGGTCCATGCTACTGAGTAGAGAGTGTATCGCTTGTTCGGTACGAATAAATCGACGTCTAACTGGATGCGTATTTTTATTAAGAGTATACGTGGTGCGAAAACGATCCATAGCTAATAGAATTAACCACCCTGACGGACGATTATGATGACCGTAAAAGCAAATAGAAACATTATTTTAATAAAATAATTTCTTAAATTTGTAATCATTGTTCAGGAAAATGAAATAGAAAATCTTATGACAAAGCACATGTCAACTGTCAAATCGGTTGTCAAACAAAACAGTGTTGCCAACTTAAAGATGTAAACCACTAAAAAAGCATCCTAACTTAAAAACATTGGCGTAAAAGTGCTCAAGTTACTTCAACGTCGAATTGCAGTTGCGACTTCCACAGATATTTTTGAGCTCCACTTATTCCTGGATTCTCTTAAACATTTTAATCTCGATCTATATAAATAAACTTATAGAATATAGGATTGATAAAAGCAAAATTTAAATCGTGTCCTCAGTACGACCATCAAACTTATCACTCTCAATGCCATTAGTGTAATAGTCTAAGATATTTGCCTTGTATGTTGAGTATTATTCTAATACCAAGAAACAGTCGTGTGTAATTTTAATTATCTTGTAAGATTGCATGTCAGTCCTTAATTTTCAATAACAATCAAATTACTGAAGGTTTTTGCGTCTACACATATATTTGTACATCTGTGATATCTTAAAATAATGACATTAAAAATACATTACAGTCTCACACAAAATAAAACCGCGAAATGATCTCCAACCGATTACAAATTCTTCTTCACTTGTCTCTTGTTATATTACAAAATCTAACAGCAATTTGATTACACCTTTGTATAGTTCAAACAATGGTGTGAACAATTTATTTTATTTTCACTTTTTAATGTTTAAATTTTTGTTTTGTTTATTCTTTAATTGTAGATTTATCAAAAGCACAGCGTACACTATCGAAAAGTTTAGAAGAATTTAATTTCGAATGCATTGGCACAACACAAACCGATGACGAACATGTAATTGTAAATAGTTTAAAACAATTTGGCCGATTAATTGCCAAAATAGAAGATGAACGTGATAATATGCTGTCGAATACTCACGATCAAATTGTGTTACCATTAGAATTATTTCGTAAGGAGCATATAAATGGGGTGCGCGAAAATAAAAAGAAATTCGATAAAAAGACGGCGAAATTTTGTCAAGCGCAGGAACGATTTTTAAATATGTCGTCAAAAAAGCCGGACAATACGATACAAGAGGTGAGTTAAATACATATATATTTATACTATTCGTCGATAGATGGCACTTATCAAACGGAATAAAAAAATGTCAATATTGATTTTTTGGATTGTGTCGAGTGTGCGCGCCAGTCGGTTAATTGGGTTACACATCAATGACGCCATTTTTTTACTGTGCACGAAAAGGAATTCATATTTCTCCTACTCCCATTCATATATATGGTATATGCACACACACACACATACACTTATCATTTATTGTTCGTTTATGAATAATAAACAAAAATCTCATGCTGATAATGTACACAACTAACAACCCATTCATTGTTTTATTGTTTTGGAAAAAATTGTGAACATTTTTCGTTTATTGATGGAAAATTGATTCATGCTGTGTGAGGTGATGATGATTTAAGGGGGTTGTGTGTATCCAGCTATCGATGTACGAGAAATTGCAGTCGCGGAATATAGCTTAAGAATCACTGTACCATATCTCTGTACTTACTGAACTAATTGTATTACACTTGATCAACTTTCATAAATTTATTGAATTAAAAGTATCTAAATTCGAACAAACTAACTTCAATTCAAGGTCCTCAATCTAAACAACAAAAATGTTACATGATTAGAAGAAATCAATGTGTTTTGTTGTATACGAGTAAAAACTTATAAAAGTTTAATTGAAATATGATCGTGAAGTCGTAAAAAACTTTAATTAATCACACTTGTACATAATACACAAATGTTTACAAGGAATGGAGCTGGTTTCAAGGCTGCAAATATATTGGGTCGTATAAAAAGTCTCCGCGGTTTTTGACACTACATGGTGATGATGCCTGCATGTGGAATATCGGGCAACACTCTCCCGATTATCTTAAATGTACGTGCGCTTAAATGGGGACATTTCAGCTTCCACGCTTGTGAAGATGGTTTTATTATTCCGTGCTTGTAGAAAAATAAACCTGGAGGGGTTTGCTCGATTCCATTTCGGAAATTTGGATGATTTCACGACAGCTGTCAGGAAATAGTGTTGGTATTAAACATCAACCATGTGACACTTTGGACTCATTTGAAAATATTAGGCTACAAAAAGAAGCTCGATGTTTAGGTGCCACATGAATTTTAACGCAAAGAAATTTGCTGCTCGGTGAAATACGAGAATTGTCAGTGGCAAGCGCTCAATGTCAAAGACTGGTGACCCTCCACAAACGACTTCAAAGCTTGGATTGACGGCAAACAAAGTTATATTGAGTGTTTGGTGGGATTGGAAGAGTATTGTCCATTATGAGTTGCTGCGATTGGCTAACAGAAAAGGAGTTGTGTTCCATCATGAAAATGACAGCCACACACAACTTAGATGACTAGGAACAAATTGGCGAAACTTTGGGAAATTTTGATGCTTCCACCGTAAAGACCGGACCTTGCACCGTCTTACCATTTGTTTCGATCTCTGCAAAACTCTCTTGTTGGTACGAAATTTTCGTCCAAAAAACCGCGATGACTTTTTATCTGACCTATTACAATATAACGTTACAATACATAGACGAAACATGTACACAGTAGGTCAATTCCTTCTCTACTACTTGTAGTATACGGTCTGATAACCAAACACTACTACAATATGCTGGTTCTTATCTCACTATGCTAATATGTATTAGCACAACATAATTATAATAGTTTATGACAATATAATTTATTATGACAGTTAAAATGAAATTATTTAATCGCGACACACCGTAATTTTCATTGCACATTTTGTTTTGGTTTACGCAACAAATGTTGCGAGTTAATTACTTAACTGGATACATATTTCAATGGAAACATAAAAAATTAACTAACTATAAGGTACATAGATATACATAGTTATCCACTATACACGAGAGACTTTGCGTTCTAGTTTTTTGCTTGTATTATAATATGTACAGTTTTGTATTTGGGGTCAAAGTTGTTTGTCTTAGTCGTGACTCTCACTTTTAAGTATATGTTATGGGATTTGGCAGGTTCATAGCGCATTGTATGTTATTACACAAAATCATTAAAGTCATGGACTTAATAATGGTTGTAATGTAATTCTAGCTGAAGACTTATTTCTGAGATGTTGCAAATTTTGATTGTGACAGTAAAGCAAGATCGGAGGTAATCCCTATAGTCAACGACTTAATTTTAGAAATGAAAATACTATTTGATAAGGACTGATTACATGAACCGCTTCAAGTAGTAATCTAAAGGAATAATCTCTGGTGGATATATTGGTAGAGTAGACATTTCCACTTCTACCCATCCAAGTGTATAGTTATAAACAAATTTTGAGTATCGCTGTTGAAAGACCGTTTACATTGCTCCATATCACCTTAGTGTTAGATTTTTCGTCTATTTAAAATTTCGTGAAAGATAAGTCAACCTTTATTAGTTGAAATATGTCTCCTCTCAGACTAACACTCCCAGGTCCTAAATCTGTTCGCTCTTTTAATAAATTCCAAGGTATAGTCAGTTCTTCTAATAGAAATCGTGATCTAAAGTAGTACAGTTTATGGGGAGAATATGAAGGACAGGATCACAAGAAATTTTGTCTCCTCCTCTACATATTGTTCGCAGTTAGATAATGTGATTATTCAGGGAACAATGTCCCGTGACAATATCCAGCAAGATCCTCAAAACGCGTCTATCATAATTCAAGAAGGACTATAGGCGACAAGAGATGAGGTTGTCCCATGGTTTCTGATGCAGACTATCAATATCTCTCGCACGTGATATAACAAAGCTGCATCCACTTTGACTATCAAAATCTCACGTAAGTGATAACAAAGCTGTATCCACTTTGGCCCACGATTTTGAAAGTTAAATTGAATGCAGACTCACGTTTACCAGGATATGATGGAATATTGCCTGCTCTCTTACATTAAATACTTAAAACAATTCTAAATCACACTTCACATAGTTAAGCTTTCAAAATGGTGAAGAAAGAACAGAATTGAGGACCCCGAATGATGGAAAGCCTATGTAGATTAGTACACTGGAATTAAATCCCATTCAAACAGCGTACATACCAGAAAGGAAACCTTGGACCGTTTTTGGATATTAAAAGTGCGTTGGATAACTCATAATTTTATGCTATGACCACCGCACCTGAAAGACATGGAGGTGTCACTTAAAATGTGGTCTAGTAGTCACATCCTTAAGTCTCAGGCTAGTCAGTAATAGAACTACGATGAATGCCTATAAAGGGTATCTTATAGGTGGAGTTTTGTCTCCGCGTGTTGAGGTTAACACACTGGTATAATCCAACTAAATGACTGTTAATGACAGTAATGTCAGGTATTGGTTTTGTCAGGGCCTATTAGTTAAACATACGAAAAGTGCGCTGATTCATGACCAACTGTAAATTGTTGAAGCCACTATTTGAATGGTCCAATCTGTAAAAATCTCCTAAAGATAACGAACTTATTCATTGATATGAGGCAAACGAAAAGCGCTTAAAGAACATCCTACTTTGTATCGAAATATATGATCAGTTTAACATTCATCATATATGAGAACCACGTCATCTCATCATCCACGGTTGATATATAGAAATACCGATAATGCATGTATAAATAAGAGAGTGCGATAAAAAGATTTGTTGATTCCTCATATGATTATAAGCTGTAAGGACAAGGGTAATACGATCCACCAGTTGTTCCTATATCCCATCATCAGGATAGTCACCATAACCTAATCTCACCTAGTTACGGTACAAACAATCATTTAGTCATCTTTTATTTCTATAGTGCCACATACAATTTAAGTGTAAAAAACTATATAACATTAGTAAATATTTAAGAGACCAGATTACAACATATGGATGACTTCCCTTATTAGTGTCCTGTAAGTATCCTTATACAACCGCTCTTACGTTTTGTTCTTGTAGTAAAATAGATACAAGTCTAGGACCATTGGACCAAGTTGGTTTTGGTATTTTGCACGTGACATTTTTGTCTGTTCAGTTTTCAACTTAGACACAATCAGAGGCCCATGACTTTTCTAGCATCAACTGAATGAACAAATATCCTATACCTAGCTAGTTTATCTGCTCTTATGTTTTGATAGGTATGTTCCTCATCTCAACAAGATATGTATTAATCTATAATGCCACCCTTGATGTCAGTACTACCGACGACCTCTTGATTGCGTCTTGGACTCGTAAACCAGAGATCAGATATTTGGTTTTAGATTCGTTGATTTTGAAACCAACGGAAGCTGAACACTGTTCTAGTGGATCAAGTATCTCTTTCACTCCGTTGCCATTTAATTCAATCTCATATTTTCTTGAGGTGTTTCACAGGGACAGCGAATCTCCTTGTCGAACATCAGAAGTAATTGCAAAAGTTCTCGATAGCCTGTTCTCAACTTTTACACAGCATTGTGACTGCGTTACTGTCATTTTACACAGATGTACATATTTCTTTGGTATTCCTTAATATTCAAGCGCATATCATAGTCTCTCTCGATTGATCGAATCGTAGGCTTGCTAATTGAAATCTATAAATACCACGTGTACAGCGCGAGTTATTTCGTAGTACTTGGAAAGAATCATCCGTAGCGAAAAAACTTGATCAGTGACTGACCGATTTAGACGGAATCCTTCTTGGTAGTCACCGATAATTTCCTCCGCTAGAGGAGTAATGCTTCCCAAGATAATGTATGACAGTAATTTGTATGGTGTGTAAAGATGAGCTATATACTGCGATAATTTTCCCATTTCAAGCTATCACCCTTCTTCGACCACTTTCCATTCTTTAGGCATAACTTAGCCTAGTGAATAGGGGCATCCATGCTTCCTAAATAATTCGAACGAAACATAACACCCATAGAATAACACCATAGAATCCAGAGCTTATCGAAGGAGGCAACTAAATTTTCTCGTAAAAATCGTCCGCTTTGCTTAACAGGAATTAACTTCTAATCTACACTTGAGTAAAAATTGAGAAGGCATTTTGTATCATTAATTATATTTACCCTAGCTTTAGGCTGAGACAGCTGTCGCTATACATAAAGACATGGAAAAAGTGTTTTTGGGTTTCTCAAAAAGGTTGAAAGTGTTGAGGCGATAGTGACAGATCATAGATCCATTTATGATTCGTGAAATCAATATCTCCGCATTGTCTCGAAAATCGTTTCAAAACAGTAAACTTACTTTAACGGAATATTTGGTAATGTTCAGGTGTTTCTTAAGCACGCGCCTACCTCAATTAACAACACTTAGATCAATTCCCATCAGTCCCATAAACAATCACAACTTGTCGATCATTTTCATTCATCTATAGTGTATGTTGTCAACTTGTACATAAAGTGTGATATACGACTTACACACTTATTGTGTATAGTTTTATACCACCCATCGTACTCGTCGTCTCGCATATACACACACGCACAGCATGAATGATAAATTTATTTTCAGTTTTTCTTCTCGCTATTTTCATCACAAAATTTCATTTCAAATAGAATCATATTTTCAGCCGTCATCCCCATGGTATAAATATATATACATACAACCCCCTTGGTTTTCCCATTTCCACCCAAAATATAAATATATTTCGAATATAACTGTGTGTCGCGCATAACACAATTCGTTTGTTTCTGTGTTCGCACCCACCCTCTCTCGTGCATATATACAACCAACGTTGATGTGATGTACATACATACATTCAGTCGTGATTATAATTTTCATCATCTTATACATATTTTCCGCACTTCATTCAATAATTTGCTTATTGTGCTGCTGCTGCTGCTGCCGCTGCTTTGAATCATTTTTATTTATATTTTTTTTATATTGGGATCGCGCGCGCATCATTCCATGCTCACTGTGTGGAAAATTAATTAGTTTTTAATATTTTAATTAAAAAAGAAAATTGTTTAAAAAAAAAGGAAATCTTGTGACGCAATGTATGTATAAAGGGGAGGCAACCTAATGTTCGACTTTATATAAAATTTACTAGTATTTGTGCGATTATATACAATGTGTTTTCCAAACGACGTCATCGTTTTTATTCCATTATGTTCGATGTGTCGTCATTGAGTGCGCGCAAAGTGGGAAAATTGTTTTTTTGTTGTTTGTGTATTTTCATAAATTTTAATGTTTTTTTGTGAAAAGTTCATAATTCGTGAGGGCGCCATATAGTTGTGGCAAAAGGTGGAAAATTTGTTTGAGCTGTGTGTCGATTTGATTTTGTGTGATTAACACACTCACACACATGCACAATATACATATATTGGAAAAACTATTATCGATCAAATACAAAAAATTTGTGTACATGTATTTACTAATAAGTGTGTGTTAGTGTTTTTTGTGTACCCGTATACAAGCATTAAATCAGACAAGTCGACAAGAAAATTGTCTTTAAACAAATTATTAGTTGTATGTTAGAAACTATTTAATAAATTTTTAAATCACGAATTTATCACATTTCGATTTTAATTAGTGTATGTACTATGTGATATACAAAAACAAGTGTTACAGTTTTAAAGGTGACCCATTTTCTAAGTGAATTGTTTCTTATATGCACCTGTATGTGTCTTAAGAATGACTTTCGAATAAAATCTTCAACCAAACATTAATCAATTATGATTTCCAATACAATATGTAATATATATGTACATATTATGTATGACGTCATCACCGAATGTATTTTAATTCTTTAAGATTAAGACGTCAAAATGGGACGAGAAGAAGCGATGCAAGTATCTTGTAAGTTAAATGTTTAAAACAATTTTTTTCGTGTATTTTAGAGTCCAAATTTATTTGTGGTTCTTCTCGATATGGATTTATGATGTCCTTGAAAATTAAAACTGTTTGTATATGTCTTATGTACATATGTACGTGATTGATGTGGGTGAGCCATATAGTCAAGTTCAAAATTTAGTTTTTTTTTCTTTTATAATTTCAATTATCGTGTCTTGTGGTGTTTAATTCTTAGTATATAGATATTTTAAAGTTCCAGTGTATTGTTTGTTTTTTTTTATGGTAAGAATGTGTGTGGTTTTATAATAATGTATCCAAGGGCAGATGTAGGCCATATAAGATTTTTGATATTATAAGCGATAGCCTTGTTTCTTATATCTACTTACAGGTGTCATATTAAATAAGATGGGCACCTTAATATAAAGTGACATGTCCAAGGTCATAGAGCTTTTTTAACACCGTATTAAAATACCTTGGTTTGTATTAATAAGTTTGTTCGGTGATAAATTCCACCCTAAACCAAACCTTCAAAATCTTGCTATATACAATCACTTGGGACATATAATAAACGAGATTTACAGGCTATTACTGTGTTAGTCTCCGCATTGTATCAACAAACTGGTCCCACCGGTGTGTACGCTGTGAGGGCACTCAGACAACCACCTATTCATCTAACGAATGGTAACCCCTGTTTTGGTAATGTACAACAGTACATTACCAAAACAGAGGACTGTATTGTTTCATTCATGTATTCAGGATCATACGTCGCATTTTGGGCCATATATCACACATATAATTAAAGGCCACATCTCGTTGAAACAACCCTGTGTATAGCTAAGAACTGCTCGATTCGATCTCTTTTTCCTGATGGTAGAAGAAATCCCTTTCTTATCTGGGTATTGTCGAAGTTATGCACACCACACCTTCTGAAGCTATTGAGATGGCTGCTGCTGCTTGATATTTCGATCATTGCAAGGCAGAAACAATCTATTTGGCCCTTCTGAGCACTGCCAAATGTAGATGAAGGTGAAAGACACAAAAGTGCCTTCATGTTCCCAGAAACTATGGTGTCGAAGCTCGTTTTTGGGAAATTATTTCGTGTAATTACCGAAAAGAACAAATGGGACTACAATAGTCCATTCTAGCTCTCCCATTCGTGATGATATGATGATATTTACATAAAAAATCCTGAGGTCAAATTATCTATCCTCTTTGGTAGGAACACTACCTTTCAGGCGGAAATTGCTGCAATTTTGAGAGTAGCACTCTGTGCAAAGAATATAAAATGCAGAGATCGTTGTATCTGCATCCTTTCGTTGTATGTATCTGACAGCCGAGTTGCTCTAAATGTGATTGACTCTAATACATATTGTTTGCGCTAATCTTGGTTTTGAGATGGTTATTGCCTTGAATCGACTAGGTAGTCTGAATGCAGCAAGTCTTCACTGGATGCCCAGTACGATGGGATACCAAAAAAATCGTATTGACGTCATTATCTCTTAAGAAAAATATCGTCTATCACTTTGGGGATCTGCCCCAGAAGAGATGGGACAACCTAATCTCTTTCTTGTCTTCTATCGAATCTTTTGATCATTGTTGAATTGTAATAGACGCAGTTTGAGGTTCTTGATGGGAGTTCTCACGGGACATTGTTCTTTAAATAATCACATGTTCCGAATAAAAATTAAGGAACAACGTAAACTGCGAACAGTGTGGGGGGAGGAGAAGATGAAACTATATTGAGCACTTCTTGTGCTTCTGTTCTTCATACTCTTCCTGCACTACTTCGGATCACGATTCCTGTTTGAGAATCAACTTACGACCTTGACGATATCGACTATCTTGAACTTCATTAAAAGAGCAAACAAATTTCGGGACTGAGAGCGTACTTATGGGAACAATTGCCACAATGAGCCATCGTGGCCTGAGTGAGATAAAAAAATGTCTTTATCTTGACTCGCTTGCTATCGACATCGCTTTAATGATATTTGTATAGACAGACAAATCTAGTCCTAATTGAAATTGTCTGGTAACCAGACGGGTCAGATCACGGGTACGGGTTTTTACACCTTTATCCAGTTCATAAATTAAACTTGTTAGAACTCACATCTAATATTTAGGTCGTTGCCTATATCCGACACAGGTTTTATGGACTATGGGACTAATTTACAAAAATAAAGATGTTCTGAGATCAAAGTCATTATGGTGATATGAAAATTGTCAGAGAAGCTTAGTTGGTACTCGCCATCCTAATAAATTTCTTTTAGAAATCCTGTCATTATGAGATCTTGGTGATCGTTCCGAAGAATTCTGAACTATAGGAATGGTATAAATAACCATGTCACTATAAAGAACCTCGCCACACAATTATGAAACAGTAACCTATATCCCACATCGTACACAACCCTTTATAAATTTTATTGCCGATATGACACAAAAGTAACATAATAACAAAAAATATTCAACGGCCATTAACTTTGTATACAACAACAACAAGAACGGCGTCAACGAATCTTCACCATATATACACATATATGCATGTAACATTGGGAAAGCAAACCGCGCGCGGTATATCGGTATCAATGCCATTTAAATATTTGCGAATCATTTCGTCTTACAGAAAATTAAATTGCATTAACCTTTTTGTTTTTGTACTGTTGTTCATTCCGTTCTGTGGTTTAATATTTCTGCCATATCAGCATATAAATAAAGAAATTGTATGCTGTTGAATTATAAGTTTATAACATTTCGAATTTCTCACTCTAGATTTTATGTGTATACGAGGGGAGAAACAAAAGTTCGCTTGCATAATCGCCATTGACTTTAATACATTTCTTAAGCTGGTAGATCCACAGATCAAAACAGTCTTCAAAAAGTTCAGCATAGCCGCATCAATTATCTATCCGTTCCGTTCCTGTTAAAGGCCTCTCCCATCAAATTGGTTTTAATATTTGGCAATAACCAGAAATCACGAGGTGCTAGATTGGCGGAATATGGTGCTGGTCGTATTTCTTCGATACCAGAGATCGAAATCCTCTTGCTTCCGATTTTCCAACTAATTTTAGAATCTTTTTGGTAAGAAGTCTCGGTATACCATTTTGTAGTTTCTGACCCTTTATCAGCTACAATTTTTGATCGGATGACATCATTACGTTCGTTGCTTAGCTTTTACGGGTAAATTTGCTCCGGTTGGGTTCCAAAATTTAGCAAAATCTACTCGAGCCTCTTTATGGGCCTCATTTAACATTCGTGGAACCCATGAAGCAGATTTCTTCGTGTACCCAGTCGATCATTTAATATTTGCGATACAGCCATTGCATTCAAAGCCAATTCATCAGTAATAATTTATTGTGTCAATCGTGGATCTTCGTCAACTTTGAACTTCACCAGATCAATGGAAGATTTTGGTCCACCTTCTCCGGAACCACTTGGAAATAGTCTGTAGAAACGCTGTTTACGAATCGCCTACTTAGGGAACTTTTGTTAATCCCCTCGTCTACGATTATGTACTCCTCGTACATACCATACATACATACATATATTTATGTATTAAATGTAGCATAAATTGATCGTAACCATTCTTTTTTTATTGTATATTTCCAGGCCGATGCATCATTAGGAATGTTAGAACGTGAATATTTACGCGAATCGTTAGGTTATGTATTACGAATACAGGAAGTTCAAGAACGAATAAAATTTGAATTTGTTGAAACTTTATTACGTAAGTATTTTGTCTTCTAGCCATACCGACTAGTGTTACATTATTATAATACATTATTTGTTCTATTTTTAGAATTTATATCGGGATGGCTAGTTTTTTATCATTGTGGACATGACCAGTATGAGGATTCCAAAGAATATTTGAAAGATCTACAGCTTAAAGTTCAAAAGGTATATATGATACAAATTTTAGCACAAAGACAATATAAGTCATCTTTTAATTAATTTCCAAAGGACTGTTATGAGGAATATGTACAAATTTTTATGTAATTTTTTTTGTTATTTATATATCACTACACGTGTACATCGTAACACGTACGATGTTTATATTATCATCTAGCTTTTCCATATCTTGTAAAATTGGCAACCGCTCAAGTATGCTAAACCGCTCTTCGTTTTCAGCATCCAGACTACGAAACGCGTTTGCCTAGAATCATTTAAAATAGTGGCAGTATACTGACGAGACTACGTTCCAAAATTTCAATTTCGTCACCCATTGGTTGCCGCAGAGAAGCAGCGATGATGGTGAGACGAAGACTGAACGATTTTTTGGTTAGCTTCCGTTAGTTACGGACCATGAATTGTACTTTTTCTGCTCGAAGAACATCCTGAGCTCTGTAATTGGGTTATATTGCGCTCAAGAATCCTTTGTCTAATTTATTTACTTCCATTCAACCTATTCCTTTGAACACTCTATCGACTTTTCTAAATCTACATTTTTTTTTATTATTTAGACAAGAGACAATTTTACCGAGACACAAGCAAAAGCAGAAGAATTAAAAGCAAAATACATGGATAGTAAAATGGTAAGAAAATCTTTGGACGAATTGACGAACCCTATTTATTCTATATGATTGTCTTTTTCACTTCTAGAAAATCGAGACTGAATATGCAAAACAAGGTTATTTATTTTTAATGGAAAAAAGTAAGATTATTCGAGACTAATTTTAAAGAAAGTACAGAAATTAATCAAGTGTTCGTTTTTGTGTTATTCCAGAGGCCTTCACAGCAATTTGGTCAAAATACTATTGCACATACAAAAAACAGGACAAATCATTTTCCATGGTTCAATACAATCAAATATCTGGACGACCTGATAACAACGGTGACCACTATAATCTGGTTTCGTGTACACGTCGCGCATCTGATTTTGAAAAACGTTATTGTTTCGATCTTATGCTCGAACAGAAACCAGGTCAAGTATTTACGTTTCAAGCGCTAAGCGAAGAAGATCGCAAGGCGTGGGTGAACGCAATGGACGGAAAAGAACCAACAAATTTGACAACAGCGGGTATTATAACAATTAACGAAGATTTTCAACTAGATGATGTGGGATTTGCTTTCGTACGCAAATGTATTGAAACGTTAGAGAATCGCGGACTCGAAGAAGAGGGCCTTTATCGAGTGGGTGGGGTTAATACAAAAATAAATAAGCTATTAGGTTTAGGTGTTGATCGGAAAAAGACTGAAAAAGAACGTTTACAATTTTTTACGGACGATAGCTACGGTGATTTGATGGAAAGTAAAACCATTGCAAGTGCATTAAAACAATTTCTAAGACATTTAAACGAACCTCTAATGACGTATCGATATCACAATGGATTTATAGCGGCTGCAAAGCAAGATACTCCAATACAACGGCTTAGTGATGTTCATACTCTGATACATCGGTTACCCAAACCTAATTTTGAAATGCTGGAGACGGTGGTGAGGCATTTAAAAGCGTAAGTATTTCGTATTATCATTACCTAGATTAAATCGAATACTTACTATGAATATTGTTACAGAGTTTCAATGAAGTCACAAAAAAATAAAATGTCCATATTCAATTTAGGCGTTGTATTCGGACCAACATTACTCCGGCCGCTCGAAGATACTATAGCATCAATTTTGGATATTAAATTTAATAATGTCGTAATAGAAATTCTTATACAAAACTACGATGTAATATTTCGGCATCCACCAAATAATATGAAGCCAAGTGATTATTTAGACTATTCGGCAGTAACGGAGCCTCGGGGCGAACAAATGATGGGTGGAAATCTTTTAAACAGCAATTATCATAGGCGCACGTCGAACAGCAGTAATACAACACAACCGGTAATGAGAGTGGTAACAAAATCAAAACATACTGACCCGATAATGTCGTCTAGTTTACAAAATATTCCGAACGGACTAGCGTTACATTCGTCCTCTAGTAATGGGGGTACGGGAGGTTTAAAAAATAATCATCATCCAATATATGAATCAATCAAAAGTTTAAATAGTATGAACCAATCGACACCGTCACTAATACAGGATGCACATTTATCCCCACGCGAACTAACCGCTATTTCACGACTAACAAATGTTGCGGGAAGCGGCAGCGCTAACACAACAAACGAAACACCATACACATCACTGATACGTGCTGCCCAGCAACAAACCATATACGCGGTAGTAAAACGTAATAATAATAATGATCGACCGAATCTTATTAATCAGCATACGGAAGGATTGTATGGGGCACAAAAATTGCACCATCCTACTATATATAGTGAAACAAATTTAGTTCAACAACAGCGCCAACTTGGCGGTGGTGGTAATAGTATATCCGCTGTTGATACACAATCGTTAAACGATCGTATAAATTCGACAAGTAGTTCGAACGAAAGTGTTTGTTCATCGTCGAGTCGCGATCTAATATCGTCGCCATACAATATTCGGTACAATAATCCGGCAACGGTGACAACACAAAATTTATACAATACAAATACGTACGCAACATTGATACGTGATAATAATGATGCTAGTCAAATGTTTTCGCCGAAAAAAATTCAGCGGGGTAAACCGGTCGGTAAATCGAAATTTCACGCGGGACGTGAAAATGTGTAAGTGATGCTTAGATATTCTATTTGTTTTTTTTTTCATCATTCATTTTATTTTAACCTCATTTCTCTACCATGTATAATATTCATTTGGTTTCGTTTGGCGCCCAACCTGGGGACATTGATCTAATGGTTAAGTTAATAAATGGACACTAATACTTTGAATTATTTATAAAATTTGACTATCTTATAAATCTTTTAATAACTAGGTTCAGCAGTGACCATAATATCGTTCAAATTATTTTGTATAACGAGTTAACAAATTAGGCGCCCAACATGGGGCAGTGATCTAATGATTTAGTTAATATGGACACTAATACTTTGACTTATTTATACAATTTGACTATCTTATAAATCTTTTAATAACTAGGTTCAGCAGTGACCATAATATCGTTCAAATTATTTTGTATAACGAGTTAACAAATTAGGCGCCCAACATGGGGCAGTGAATATATTTATTCAACATAACAAACTTTACTGTCTACAAACTAATCGAACTAAAATACTTTCTGTTTTCTTTTTTGTTTGCCAATTTCATTTATATTTCATAAATACAACTAAAACTTTGAAAATATTTAATTCGTCCTTTTTGCAGCAGAGTTCGAACGTTATATGCATGCCTCGCAGAAAACGATGGTGAATTATCTTTCGAGCCAAATCAAATCATTACAAATGGTGCGTATTATTATTTATTTTGAATTATTGTATTTTATTACGAATATTTATTACTTATAGTTCGACCATCGAACGAACCCGGATGGCTTGAAGGGACACTGGGTGGTAAATCTGGTCTAATACCCGAAAACTATGTGGAAGTATTACCTTAACGTATAGTTAAAAAATAAATAATTTAAATAACAAAGAATCATTCTCTAATTATTTCTAAATATTATTGTATTACCTAATTCCCTTATAAAATTATATAA
The DNA here is from genome assembly GCA_963932295.1 of Tipula lateralis. NCBI lineage: Eukaryota > Metazoa > Arthropoda > Insecta > Diptera > Tipulidae > Tipula > Tipula lateralis. Next base: position 186,612,337 of record OZ010737.1, on the reverse strand, counting down.
TTAAGAATTAAAAATTAAAAATTGTATAATTTTTAAAGGAACCAAAATAATAATTCGTAACAATTTTGTATAAATTTAATGTATAAAAAATTAGTAATTTAAAATTACTTAAAGATTTTAATTTAAATTGGTGGCCATATATTAAAAGTTGAGCGCTAAATTTATGAAACGTTTGCAGTTTTTGAGCAAAAAAAAAATTATCCATACTATATAATTATATAGGTTTATAATTTATTAATTTGAAATCCATTTTGAAATATGTAATAAAGCAAACAATTTATATGGGTAAAAAAATTAGAAATATATGTGTAATATGTATATGTAGACGAACATATTATAGAGCAACCCTATTTCGATGCCATTTTGTAAGTAAATTTTTAAATAATTATAATAATTATTATACAAATAATAAATAGTGAATAAAAATATAATTAACAAAAATGAATAAATTTAATTTAATGATAAAACACCAATATATGTTTATAAACAATTATATACAAAATATATTTATATATTTATATAAATATATAATGAATGCTATAATAATCATTTTGATGGTAGAAAATCAAAATGAAAGCAATATTTTACACCTCATTGTATAACCTAAATGTATATTTCTAATTTTTATCTCAAAATAAAACCAAAATTACTGATGAAAAAATTTAATTTTAATTAAAAATCTATATAAATGGGGGAAAAAACTATTTTTTTACATATACATACATAAAACATATATAAATCACCTGTGATACTTTCACATTAATATTTGTAATATTTTTTTTTTTTGTTAAACTATTTTATCGATTATTTAATTATATATTATATTATTATTTTGTTTTTAATATTTTTTTTCTTTGTATATAGATAGCTTGTAGTTTTCAACATATAATATTGTATAATAATCAGTTTTTAACCGCCTAGAGTAACGATATTGAATGTTACATGCCGAAAATATTTCTTGTCATTCCATTTAAGTTCTCATTTTATGAATATTTTGGAGGTGAATTGAATCATTGGGGCACCTAAATTTAACACATTTCAACAATGTGTTTAGATTTTAGACTATGGTTTTTAAATTACACTTTCTTGAGTTTTGGCGCCCAAAGTGGCGTTTACGTTACATGTTTTTAAAATGATAAATTGATTGTTAAAAACTAAAATCTAGTATTTAAAATTAAGAATCAACAGCGTATAACTTTAATTCGATAAATGAATCGTTTCGTTTGCGTCTAATAAACATGTAATTAGAGTTTTATTTTTGGGCGCCCAACCTGGGGCAATTTCTGCATTCCTTCCTATTTAAAGTTAACAATCAACAAAAACCTTATCGATCATTAATTAACTGCACACCAGCACTCAATAAAACCAGTTACATATAGTGATTAGTTTAACCTATCAATTTTAACATTCCATATCAACAAAATAAAATATTTAATTACTACTATATATATTTATATTAATTAAGATTAAACTACAAATAAACCTTGTGCACACAATCATCTCCAAATACATAAATAATATAATATAAATTTTAAATCAGTCCAGTAGGCAACACCTGCATCTTATAACATAAATATAAACATACATAAAATGGGACCATAACCAAATTGCAAGCACCGATATAATTAACTTTTATATACAACAACAAAAACCAGAAACATATCGTCTTAATTATTTTATTTTATTATACAAGTATATTTGTTATTTACTTATGTATTATTTATAATTAATTATTGTTCAATACATATATACAATATTACTAAAATCAAAATCTATATCACTTATTTACTATGATCACCATAAATATATACATATATAGATATTTTGTTTTAATATAAATATTAATTAATTTTACAAATTAAACATTTAAATTAAATAAAAATTATTGAGTGTTAAAAGTATTATTATTATACACAAATTTGTTTTGTATAGTTTTCTAAAATTATTAATTTCTACTATCTGTTGGTTTTTGTTTGATTTGTATAATATTGTATTATTTTTAATATTATTTTTAATATAACATATAATATAAAAATATTGATTATAATTTATATATAAATATAATTATTATATAATATAAATATGTAAAACACACACGCCACACAACTTATAAAAATATAAAACCAATTAAAAATTAATTTAAATTAAATTTTAAAAAGAAACAAGAAAATGTAACTATATTTGTATAAATGTGAAAAATTATAAATGAAGAAAATTTAAAACAGTTGGTTTTTTATTCTCAAGCCTAGAATTCTAGAGCAAAGACAATTTTTTGATATTTTGGAACTGATCAAACAACGTATTTCAAAAACTACACCAACGACGTCAATAAAACTGATTTACATACAGTACTCAGTGCAAACCTGAAGATAAAATCTGAACACGGCAATGAGTTGGAATTAGTAAAACATCTTCAAATTTATTTATTTATTTGTATATTGCTTATAATTTTGATTAAGAAGGAAAAACGCATATGGAAGCAACATGTCAAAAATTATAACTTCCATTAGGCATAAAAACCTCTTAAATTGTTTACTGCAAAAAGTCAACACCATTGATTTAAACGTATCGGCAGATCTCAAACTTCAAATACTGAATGAAACAGAATTCCATAGAGAAGAGAAATACCTCTAGCAAAAACTGTCGAATTTAAAGACCTAGAAGAATTTCGAGCAGGCAGCAATCGATGATTGGCGTAACGCGACCTGCTAAATATACCAAATAAGACAACATTACCATAGAGGAAATGCGGAAGGACATGTACTGACTGACAAATTGACTATTCGTAAACCCTACTACTTTATACAGACAACTTTGTAATCCAAATATCTTTCTTCTAACTTTAACTAAATGATCACCCCATGTAAGAGTTTTGTTAAAAACCATCTCCAAATTTCTAACAGCAGTTGAAAACGGAATAAGTCACCCATTAAGATTAATACAAGGAAATGAAAACGTATCAAACGATTTTTTGTAAATAATAATAAATTGCAAATGACTAGCATTTATAGGTTTGTCCATTGAAAATAGTCCAATTATATATTCTATCTAAATCCTTGTTACCCATGGAAATATTACTAACAAGAGAATGCTGATCTAATTTACTATTTCTATAAATTTGAACATCATCAGCGAAAATGTGAAACGAACAATACTGAAACGAGGATTCTTTGTCATTAATGTACATACATAGAAAATAATAAAGGACCAAGTACCGAAGCTTGAGGAACACCTGAAGGAACTGGAAGAAAATTAGAATAACAACTACCAAAAAACTGTCTGTGCACGATCTTATAAATAATTTATAACTACTCTAGCAACTGAAAGGGAAAATTTAAATTGTTTCGATCAGCTTGTTATAAAGAATGTTGTGATTCAAAGAATCAAAGGCCTTTGAAAAATTTAACAAATTGAGAGAAGTCGATTCCCTGTTTTCGTATCATGGAACTTTGTAAACCCAGATTGAAAGGCATTGAGTAAACTATTATTATTGTTCAGATTATTCAGATCAACCCGATTATTCATTTGTATTAATTCCAGAGTACTATCTGAATTTACTAAAGTATCTTCAATGTCCATCCATTATCTTTTCGATCAATAAATGAACTGTAAGATGCGAAATTATTCAATAACATTAACAATGAATAATTTTAATTTTATAATTCGCTAGTTTAGTGTGTTTAATATATAAGTTAATATATAAAACGTGCCGTAAATATGATTACGTGTGTATGACGGCGGAACCGCGGATATCACAAAACGGTGAGCGTCTGTGAAATTTTTGAAAGCTTCAAGCTTTGATTGTATCACGCGTGAGTGTGACACAATCGTGATGATACCGATCCGATCATCCGATGCAAGATAAATTGTTAGATATTACTTCTTTAAAACTAGCTAGCAGTTTTAAATCTTTGTAAAGTAAGTTATATATTTTTGCAATTGATTATCAATGGCCATGGCCACCATGACCTGAAAATATTAATTACATTCATGACTTCATGAGCGAATATCTAAATTTATCTCATGAGCACGCTAAAATCAATATTCTAACTCTTTGAGGCACAATGATCATATATTATCTCTAAAACTAATCCTTCAATTAACTCTTTCAGTCGCAAAATGCCATTGAACCTACCGTCTCGTCTTCTTCGTTTTGCTGACCAAGTGTTCCGGTTAATTGATTAATACTCGATTTGGTTATTCTTTTAAAAATAAAGTTCTATTATATTTTCTTTTCTTATATAAAAATACATATTATGATAAAACGAACACATCTTTTGAATAAATAATAAACAGAAAATAAATGCGAATATATAATACAAACGCGGAAGCAGGTTTAAGCCAAATTTACCAACATAGTCGTGCTTGATAGGGGAAATAAACAAATGACATCATATATTTCTCCATTTGATACGAAGGGGAAATTCAACAGCAGTAATACACAAACTTTAAAGAAATCAGGCCTATATTTATTCGGAGGGGAGATTAATATGCAAAATCTTCCTCAACGAATACTTAGTCTATTTCTCGGTGTATTACGTCACAATCATTTTCATTGATCCAGGCCTATGACCACAATAAATCTAAAAAAATATGTTCCAGATGCATATATACACAAAATATGAAAAATAAATTGAAAAGAAAGCAGGAAAGATATAACGTCATTACTTGTGGCCAGTGGATTTTGAATCCGATTGAAGCGAATCACTTTTCTTGCAATCATTTCGACTATGCTGATAAATTCGGGATGAGATTAATAAACAGAAGTAACTAAAAAATACCAATGAATCGCCAACTGACCATGTGGTGTATTATCACAAAACAAAACCATTCTCAACGACGTAACTTAAACAACGTCGTATCTTCACCATCCTGATCTCTTGTAGCCTTGTACGCTTCACGTTCCTGATCTGGATATTTAGTTGGCAAATTCGGCGAGTGTAGATGCACTTTGGCCGGATAACGTACACCAGCAATTTCAATTTCATAATCTCCTGTGAGCACATAATCATTTGTCACAATATCTAAATCGCCATTCATTTTGATATTTTGGACGAATCCGAGGCAGACTTGTTTTTTAAAAGTAAATCCATAGCTTGTTGTTGTCGTGAGTCCAGAATATACACCATCTCGATAGATGGGCTCTCCGCCCCATGGCCATATATCTATTTCGGGATCATGATCATCGAGCAATAATTGAACATACATTCGTCGGACACCCTCATCTCGTTGTTTTATAAGAGCATCGCGTCCTATGAATTCCTTATCAAATTTAACACGCCAACTTCGGCCACATTCGAGCGGTGTTGTAAATGTGTCTAAATCTTGTCCCCAGAACGCATAGAATTTTTCAACTCGTAAAGCACGCATTGCATAGTAGCCACAATGTTTGATTCCGTATTTATGTCCCGCATCGATTAGGCGAGTATAAACGTGCAGAGCAAACTCATTCGGTATATAAAGGACATAACCCAATTCACCGGTATGCGTTAAATTTAGTGCACGTATTCCATTGGCAAGACCTACATCGAGTTCTCTATAGGTGAAGAAAGGAAAATTCTTTGGTGATAAATCGGTGTCTGTGAGTTCGGATAGTAGGATTCTAGTAAATGGTCCCATGATACAGATGGCTGTGTACATTGAGGTAACATCAGATAAGCTAACTCGACTTCCAGATGGTATATGACGAGTTATCCAGCTTTTACATCGGGTTTGTTGAATAGTTGGGGCAATCATCATGTAGCTGTGGATTCAAAAAATTAATTATTATATAAAACGATATATGATAGTATCGTAATACGTACTGGGTTTCAGATAGCCGAGCCAGTGAACAGTCGTTTTCGTATCCACCATGAATATTCTGCATTCCCGTATGTATGACTGATCCAACAGGTACATCAACATCATTCGAACATAAATATTGTAGTAGCTCAACAATTTCTCGTCCAGGTGACCATAAATCGAGTTTAGTGAAGGTACTATAGTCGCACATACCGACCTTTTCACGACACGCATCATACTCGACGTTAGCAAAATCAAACCATGCTGGTTTACCATACGAATCGGACGATGCGATTCGAAATTGTGGCTGTCCTAATGTTTCATCAACCGAATTTTGTCGATCAAACCAAACGGGCCGTTCGTATCCCATTACTTGCCCGAATACAGCACCAGCTTCTTTCAGTGCCGGAAAAATTGGTGACATTCGTAAATTTCGACTAGTTTTAAACTCCGAGAAAGGATAATTTATGTCGTAATGCATACTGGGAATTTCACGAACTCTATCTCGTAAAAATTTTCGATTGTTATGCAACCCTAAAAATCGTGATACATCTAATTCGTAAATGTCTAGTTTGGAGTATCCTTTGGTTATGATATCGGCGATTACTTGGCCAACACCACCTATAGCTGATATTCCAACAGTTTTCATGCCAACCGCAACAAAATAGTTTGTGATTTCAGGACTTTCACCGAGTACCCATTTACCATCAGGCGAAAATACCTCAGGTCCATTACATAATTTCTCGAGAGTTGCTTGGCGCAACGAAGGCACACGTTTTAAGATTTGCTCGAGAGATACATGAAAATGATCCCAATCTGGAGGAAGATATCGATCTGATACTGGTATTTGACCATCTTCGAATGCTGGTTTTGCATCAACCTCATAACCACCTCCGATAATTCGGCCATTAAGCTCCCGCAGATAAACATGTCCGTCGAGATCGCGTATTACGGGCATATTGGGATCCAAACCCTCAATTTCCTTAGTATGCAAATAGTAGTGCTCGACAGCGTGAATTGGCACTTTGACGACGGGTTCAGAAAGATAACCGATACTTCGCGCCCAGAATCCTCCACAATTGACGAAATATATACATTCGGTTACACCGCCAGTTGTTTCAACAGATTTGACTTTGTTGTCGTTTTGGTTAATTTGAAGTACTGAGCAGTGTTCAACGACCGTTACACCCATTTTCATAGCCTCTTCGATTAGGGCGCGACAAACTAAATTAGGATTCCCCACTCCATCTTCGGGAATCCATAGACCACCAACTAAATCACTTATTTCTAATATTGGGCAAAGTTCCAAGCATTCTTTGGCACTAACCAATTTCGATTTGATGTTCCAACCACTGCAATTTGATAATAAATCAGTACAGTTACTGACAATTATAAACATTCAGACTTACTCGCTTAGTGAATTCATTCGCCGAAAACTTGTCATACGCTCTCGCGTTCTTGCCACGTTAAGCGATCCGCACTGCTTCCATCCCGTATCATAACCCTTCGCCTCCAACTCTTTCATTAATTTGATCGACTTTTGGGCCATCTTAACTTGAGTATGAGTCGGCTTAAATGCTCCGACAAGACCAGCAAAATGCCATTGTGATCGTTGTCCCATTCGAGCTTGTTCAATAATTGTAGTATGCTGTCCCCATCCATTGAGTCCCAAATAATATGCAACAGATGCTCCAACCAAACCACCACCGCATATTACAACACGAGAGTTTTTAGGAGGCACTTGATTTAGCAATTTTCCCTTGTCGGCATTCTTTTCATCAAACTCAGTACTATTTAAGGTGCTCGCTGAACAATTACGTAGCAAGGTCGTGTGTATCCGATGATGCAGCCTCAATTGTCGATGGTTTATATTACGTCTAATTATATACATTGTTTTGTCTAGGTTGGTTGTAAATCAGTGTTGATCCATAAGATTAGCTTAATTATTTACTTACTTAATTATAGTAACATTGAGTTTAGTACAAAATAAATTTCAAAATAATTTAGTGAAAAATAAAATATGCGATATCGTTTGAGAAGACTGTCAAATGTAAATTTACGATATGTCAAGAAATAGTATAAATAAACAATTTTGATAGGGTTGAACTTTAACACATAGTCGAGATTTATACCATTTGAATTTTGCTTGTAGGGTCGAAATGTCACTTTGACATTTCTATGTTGATTTGTTGACATTAAACAATTGTATTGGTTGAGAATTAAGAAACTGCTCTATCGGAAAATGATCGATTGTGCCGATTTTATCGATGAAACGGATAAAATTGACTTCAGCAAAATATGCCGTTGTTGTCTTCTTCAAAATACTAACATGAAATCAATATACGACGAGGATGTACCTGCTATGTTGATGGCGTGCACTCTAATCAATGTAAGTCGATTAATTACGTTTAAGAGATTTCAACTCTAGTGTAACGCTTTATTCTAGATTACGATGGACGATGGCTTGCCCTCATTAATATGTGCCAAATGTTATTCTCTAGTTAAAGAATCGTATTTATTCCGGCAGCTGTGTGAACGTTCTGATGCCACACTACGCCAGTATTTTGAGTCACAACAAATCACAAACCATTCTGTCGAACTGAATATCACTCTAAACTCGGACATACTTAATGAAGCGGGTGATAATTTAAATGAATATGAATTGGTATTGGTGGAGTATGTCAATGGAGAACAATCTGCTGTAGCCATTCCTTCTGAAAGCAATGTCAATTTACTACCAGACCAAACTGAAAACTGTACCGAAAACAATTTGGATGATGACTTAAAACTGAAAAGTACGTTAGATTTGGTAGAAGAGGACCAAGAAAATGATAAGTTTTTGAATGAGGAATTTATCGAAATTTTTCAACTGGAAACAATAAAGCAGGACGTTGATGAATTCGTAAATATTTGTAGTGATGTGCCATCAACTAAAGATTTGATTGTTGAAGATCCAACCCCATCTGGAGACGAAATTATTTGTAATATTTGTCATAAATTATTTGGCGATAAGCACAAACTAAACCGCCATAAAAAACAGCATAACGCCGAACGACCATTTGAGTGCAACTACTGTAATAAAAGCTTCGTGGAGCGCGGTTGCCTAAAAAAACATCTGAAACGACATCGAGGCGAAAAGCCATTTGGATGTGGTGTCTGTGGAATAAAATTCTACGACAAGTCGAGTCTAGTGAGTCATACTAGGATTCATACTGGCGACAAGCCATTCATATGCCAATTTGAAAATTGTGGCAAAGCGTTCACCCAATCTTCTCAACTCGAGACGCACAAAAAAATTCACAGTTCAGAAAAGGAGAACGTTTGCGAAATATGTGATAAACGCTTTACACTAGCTTACCAGCTCAAAATTCATAAACGAACCCATACAAATGAGAAACCATACGAATGTGAGTACTGTGGTAAAAAATTCTCCCAATCGGGCAATTTAACTACTCATATACGCACCCATACAGGAGATAAACCATTCACGTGCTCATTTATATCATGCGAACGTAGTTTCGCCTCGGTAGGCGAACTAAATTCTCATCAGCGCAAGCACACTGGAATTAAACTCGAAAAAAAATTAGCATGCCACGAATGCGGTAAAATGTGCCGAAGTCGATGTGAACTGCAAAATCATTTGAACACGCATGCTGGTGTTAAACCCTATGTATGCACGGTATGCGATAAAAATTTCCTGATGAGCTCCCATTTGGTCGTGCATATGAGAAATCATACGGGCGAGCGACCATATCAATGCGATTTTTGTCCCAAGGCGTTCACGACGCAGCAAATGATGAAGGCGCATATGCGAATACATACGGGCGAAAAGAAATTTGCTTGCGACGTGTGTGATAAAAAATTTACACAGTCATCGGCACGAAATACGCATCGTAAGACCCATTCACGGGTTTGGAATAAGCAACAAAATGTCGAAACTTGTTAGACGGTGGCGAAATTTTGATCAGTTGTATTACATACTTAATAGATTATAAATAAAGTTACATTTTTAAATTTATTTTGTTGAACTTTGTGAATTTATATTAATTTGACCGCCGCAAGCTCAACCACACAGCGCTTTGTATTAGAATAAGGGTCACAACGAATGGGAATGGCATATGAAACAGAAGTTATTGGTCTCGGACGCAACAAAGGCAGGATACCTTCGTCATGCGAACCCATTCTGGAATCTCTAAACATTTGAGCTCTGTTATAACAGAGACGAATAATAGGAGGATAACCGAGCTTCTAGAGAAAGGTTTTGAAGTATCTACCGATTTTAGATCAATTGGTTCGAAAGAAATTTCGTTAAACAAATTGCTTAAAACAGATTGATAATCGATAAGCTTATGCTTAAGCTATAAAATGCCAAGCCTCTACGAGTTAAGTTTACTTTTCACTCATTGCCTTTACTGTTTTGATTACAGTTACAATCATTTTTCAATAATTGGATATAACTTATTTACAAGTAAGGCCAAAATCATTATTTCACTACTCGAGAACTATTTTTTAAACACCGATGAAGTATGGTGCAATCAACTACTCTGAAAAAAACATCTGAATTGAAGTCATTGCTGAACTGTTATGATCTCACTCCTTCAATAAACGTGAATCCTGTATCGAAGAGCCCTCGTAGAAATCCATCATATTCGATAATCGTGTTTACCCAAGAAGATTACCTGAACTGCTTGCCACAGTAAAACGAAATCGAATACCATAAATCGAACATCAAACCCAAAAGTTTACGTGTGGAAATTGCACCATATATTAATTGTACACTAGCCTATGTAGCTCGAACAATCGAGAGTGATAATTGTCTCAGAAATAACGGGTGATTTTTTAAGAGCTTGAGAACTTTTTTTTAAAAAAAAACGCATAAAATTTGCAAAATCTCATCGGTTCTTTATTTGAAACGTTAGATTGGTCCATGACATTTACTTTTTGAAGATAATTTCATTTAAATGTTGACCGCGGCTGCGTCTTAGGTGGTCCATTCGGAAAGTCCAATTTTGGGCAACTTTTTCGAGCATTTCGGCCGGAATAGCCCGAATTTCTTCGGAAATGTTGTCTTCCAAAACTGGAATAGTTGCTGGCTTATTTCTGTAGACTTTAGACTTGACGTAGCCCCACAAAAAATAGTCTAAAGGCGTCAAATCGCATGATCTTGGTGGCCAACTTACCGGGCCATTTCTTGAGATGAATTGTTCTCCGAAGTTTTCCCTCAAAATGGCCATAGAATCGCGAGCTGTGTGGCATGTAGCGCCATCTTGTTGAAACCACATGTCAACTAAGTTCAGTTCTTCCATTTTTGGCAACAAAAAGTTTGTTAGCATCGAACGATAGCGATCGTCATTCACCGTAACGTTGCGTCCAACAGCAATGATTCCACCAGCGTACAAACCACACCAAACAGTGCATTTTTCGGGATGCATGGGCAGTTCTTGAACGGCTTCTGGTTGCTCTTCACTCCAAATGCGGCAATTTTGCTTATTTACGTAGCCATTCAACCAGAAATGAGCCTCATCGCTGAACAAAATTTGTCGATAAAAAAGCGGATTTTCTGCCAACTTTTCTAGGGCCCATTCACTGAAAATTCGACGTTGTGGCAGATCGTTCGGCTTCAGTTATGAAATGTCAAAGCATACTGAGCATCTTTCTCTTTGACACCTTGTCTGAAATCCCGCGTGATCTGTCAAATACTAATGCATGAAAATCCTAACCACAAAAAAATCACCCGTTATTAAGAGCATTAAAGAAAAATGTCGGTTATATAATGGCTGTAAAGCAATACTAATAGCGGTAATGCTTATTATTGCCACATCAGCAAAAATATCATAGTGTTTCGTTTGAATAGTAAAGGAACGCAATACCTTGATCCAATGTTGAAACATTAAGCATTAATACATACGTAGTGTTAATAACATTATTACCAGAATGGGGTACCCTTAACACTGACTATCGTGACAGAGGTTATTTCGACTACGATTTACATTAGAGGTTTCTGTATATTGAATGTTCAAACGTTTCTACATCTAAGAAAGTCTCCTCGTTACTTTGGAGCGCCCAATATCTCTTAAATATCGAACATATAAAAAATATGTATGTACATCTGGTTTACATTAGTCAAAAATACAAACAACTAAATAATAAATTTAAAATTCATAATTCAAGATAAACTCGAGCATGTTCTTATCTCAAGTTCAACGATCTTCGATCAATCAATTCAAACAATATTATAACAAAAATATAACAAATAGTTTTATACTAATTTTATGTACATATACACTTACATATTATGTAGATTTTGAAAGTTGAAACATCATTGATCAATATATGAAGTAACGTAAAAATTTGCCGCGTCAACGATCAACCGATCGTCTTTGCCTTAAACTAATAAAAACGTACTAACATTGGAAATTTACGATTGTATTTGTTTCAGTTTTTACCGCGCGTTTAGAAGCAACAAAGCAAAAGTCAACGTGGTAGTAGTGATCATATAGACTTTGTGCTTTTGTTGTTCTTGTAGTTTCTACCTATAGTGTAGTCAATTCCAAAAGACTTCCCTTTAAAACCGGTTAGAGGATATTTAATACAAAAATACATTTTGTATTTTGTTTTCGTTTCTACCAGTGGTGTGTAACTGAGAATACGTGTGCTTAATTAAGAGATCTTAATTTTTGTATGATTGGTTATAGTGGTTTCAACCACTCGAACGTTTGAACTATAGTTTGGGACAGAAGGGAGAAAAAGTACAATTAAGACATGAAGTAATCAGCAAACGGCAAAGTGGTTAAAGCAGTGTTAGATGGAGGGATATTCTGATTATGAACATATCTATTATCTTAGACCACCTGTTGGAGCCCAAATTACGGTGTCGTCAGTTTGGTAGTTAAATGCATCATTTTGGTATAATTCGATAGAGCAGAACCGTTCTTTTTAATGTCGCTGTCGAATTCAATTTATTTTTCAATCTTATATGAAGAGTTAGAGTATAGATTATAATGCAATAAGTCAACCGTTTTGGATGATATATGTAATAAAGATTCGTCATTTGTAGTGTGAAGAATCTGGTTCAACCCTAAGAAGGTGCGAAATGCAAAAAAGGATATATCAATCACCATCGGTGAAGTAAATAAACATACATATTTATAATCAAAAGTGCTGTATTCAGTATTCTATGGGTCGACCTACATCTAGCTTTTATCTCGTAGTTTACAGCGTATAGTACAAACCACAGATGATTGGCCACATAAATAGACGAGCAGATCTGCGGAATAACCACTGAGGGCCCGAAGAAGTCTGTTGGTTACCATTCTGGTTTCTTGAATCTAACTCATTATACAATCTTTCCTAGTTATCTAAATGTTTTATCTAGTTTAGATTTCTTTAGTAGTTTTCACTTGACTCCCATCTATCAGATAGATTAGTCAGACATTTATCGAATACTGTATAGGATTTTAACTGTTAAAATCAAAAATTTAACTACATTTTGTAACTAACCATCGTTAACACAAGGTTAATCATCACTGTTTTGTTAATGCGGTCGAATTTGTGTATGTATGCGCGCGCGATCATTACAAAACAGAACACGATCAACTTTCTTATAAGAATCATTCTGTTGTATTTGTTTTGTTGTTTTTAATTTTTTTTGTGTAATAACAACACCACACAAACAAAATATAATATTTTCCAATATGGCTGTCAATGATCCGACCGTGTTTTGATCTCTTTTGATTACGCTTGCGTACAATAGACAATTTTGATTGTTTATAAATAAAATTTATAAAATAAAATCACAGATATCTAAGATCGAAATCAAAAATTCTTAATTAACAACAACTTGTTGATCGATGTTAATAAATTTATTGAATAAAAAAAACAAAATAATTTGAAAAAAAAACAGAAAACTTGATCGGTATTTGATATCACAATGAGTGCATAGTGAGTGTATTTCTATGTTAAGTGATCTTAGGCAACATTTGTGCAATAGTTTATACGAAGTGAATTGTGGTGCTTAAAATATATAATGAAAGTTTGCTTATGTGATATAAAATCATAATAAAGAGTGAGACGATCATCTTAAATTTTTTGTTGTTTATTAGTTTAGCTTAGTGATCTCCAGACTGAATTATAATATTAAAATAAAGTGTGTGTTAATTAATTAAAAATGGTAAGTCATTTGTTTTATATAATCATAATAGTGAATGACTAAATGCATCATTGCGGATAATATTCTAGATCGCATAATTTTATATATGTGCGAAAGAAATCACAATATAATATACAACATAACGGTAAACGTCTTTTATGAAAATCGATTTTCTTTTTGTTTTGTTCCTTTAATATTATATTTTTATGCATCGATCGCTTAAAAAGCCGGTTTTTGTTACTATGATCGACTTAAAGGCAAGCGGTGTAGTAGTATGTAAATCTATTTCGTATCGTTCAATATTGATCATGCAATGCTGATCAATTTGTTGTTCAATTGCTAACTTGATCACGCGATCATGAAATTTAATATGTACTCGTATATGTACTTTATTATGTATGTATTTGGTTTCTTATTTATAATGCAGGCGCTAAAAAATTGTGCATATTAATTGTACGTTACTCGTATGTTTACAAGAAGAATTGCGAATAATTAAGTTGGTATTATAACTGTATATACACAATGTCTTGTTGTAATAACAATAATATATCACAACCGTTTTATTGGGATTCTCTATTAAATATACAATAATAGAGAGGTAAGTCTATTAGGTTGAAATGGTTTCTGGGTTGCGTATACACTTAGATCAGCATCGGTTCATTGTGATATCATAGATCTTGCTTTTCAATGCAAACCAATTAATGCTTGTAGTGGAGCATATAACATTTCACATACAGGCCTTTTGCTCTTCCACGTCCTCACAGCTTCTATAGATGTTGCATGTTCCATATGAAAGAAGTGTCCTTTTAGATATTACTTTTTTCTGTTTTGGGAGTCCTCGATTTGGTTGATAATGGCATAAGGAAGAATGTTAAATGAGAAACTATGTAGACGGTGGGAGTGCTTCGGCTTTATAAGAGAAATAAAGTTTATCACTTAGGTGGCATAATTGATAACTAATTTGAGTTCAATAAAGTATTTAAATAAATTAATGATTGTACTTAGATCAGTGTAAAGGTTTATTAAGTTTTCTTTATCGAAGCACCCAGATATACTCGTAACGGAGCCAATTTACCTATACTACAGATCAAACCTTTTAATTAATAAATTTAAATTAGATTTCTTAATTATTTTCTAAATTACTCATAATCCAATCATAAAATTTAGGTACATCTGTGAACAAAGCCATTTCAGTTACGTCACATTGATTTGAATTGGGTAGTGCCACTCCGACAGATACAATTCCACGAATATACCATTGTGATTTATGTTTAAAAATCATACTACTTCCAGAATCGCCTGAACATACGGTCGTGCCATTTTCACTACCCGCACAAAAATTCATATTGTTGAAATACGTATGGAAAAAATCTCGATTGCTGTTTCGACACTCCGTATAAGAACGGATTGGAAGTGTTGCTTGAACTAATACGCTCGATGGTTGATTATGTTCGTCGTTTCCCCAACCGGCCACTGTTCCCCACGTTATATTATTGAATTGTGTATCGTTTCGTATACAAATTGGCTGAATATAATTTGAAAATTCAATCGAATTCCTCAATTTTAAAATGGCAATATCGTTTTCCATATAATGGCGATTATATTCTTCGTGTATAATAATTTCGTTTACTATGTAGTTCGCTGTATCGATTGTATATTCGTTTAGATCGTGTGTTCCTGCCACAACTAGTAGTCGACTGGGCGGAAGTACACCACGCGCATCCATTACACAATGTGCCGCTGTCAATATTACCCAATTGTTGATGATTGTTCCACCGCAAATATAGGTTTGAACATTGTTTCTACCGCCTTGCATACGGTACAATGCTACGTGCCAAGGATACTGCCCACGGTATGTAGGTGTAGGTTGTCCATATGATATAAGTGGTATATGTTTTATTTTTGGCTGGCCACATTCATATTGTGCTTCAATTGCACCGTTCTGTAAATGAAGACAAAGTTAGTGATTCGAAATGTTTAAAATTATAGATATGAATTTACTTACCGGCCAAACAATCGATTCAATCCACGAAATGTAATCACTTATTTTAATTCCATTATAATTTTTGTTGTATCTGGTTCTT
Organism: Tipula lateralis; assembly: GCA_963932295.1. Lineage (NCBI taxonomy): Eukaryota > Metazoa > Arthropoda > Insecta > Diptera > Tipulidae > Tipula > Tipula lateralis. The sequence continues at coordinate 186,596,323 of OZ010737.1, read as the reverse complement.
TTAATAACACCAAAAATATAATGTCTATCGTGAATTTTGGCATCGATTGGGCTACCAGCAGCCTATAATAACAAATACATAGTTTATAAGTGTTTTTATATACATTAAGGATTTTTCCTACTTTATATATGATCTGATCCACACAAAACATCATTGCCGTTGTATTAACGTGAGATGATCTAAAAAATAAATGCGGATATGTTGGGCAGCGTTCATTTCTATCCGTATGTATTGTTAATGGTATCATTTGGTCAATATATCGATAGTGGTCCGGTACTGTTTTTACTGCAATACCATATGTCGAGTAGACGTTGGATATTGGTAATGACGTTTCCGTCCATAGACAAGCAGGACCGAAAACTGATGATTTATCATAGTACGGAATGGCTTTGGTTAGTTGGATCAACGCGATTTCGCCAGTTTTGTTCTCGAACAACTCAGACCAATAAATACGCTGAATGCTAAACATTTGAGAATCATAAAATTCTTCGTTTTCCATTTGTAGTTTGACAAGTTTTAAGTTATCGATTAGGTCGTTGCGCACACATATTCCGCTTGTCAACACAAAATCAGCACTAATCAATGTACCATAACAGTAATCAGGTGTTCCGATTTTCAATATTTTTATTAAATGTGGAAATAATGAATTTGGATTGGTGGATAACCCCGACGTTTCGTCACATTCTAAAACACATTCAACACATTTTTAAATGATACTTATGGTTAATCACTTATAAACTTACTTAATTCACTTGTTCGCTGAGTAAAGACACTTGGAACGAGTACTAGAATTACGGCCAATAATTTCATATTTTTTGTGTTCGTTTTGCTGACTGATTAAAACTCACTGAGTGGAATTACTCAGTCTACATGAATTTATATTGAAACGAAGCTGTAATTTTATAGATTAGAAAGGTTCATCAAGGGTTCAAGTTCAATTAAGGGCAACATAAACAAAACTGCTAATATTGTAAAATCATATATGTAAAAGTGAGTGTTTGTCTGAGACACTAAGCTTAGCTCATCAAAATGATCTAAATTCTGATTAAATTGCAAATCTCGGTGTATTGTTAGTTTTATGACGTCACACATGGGATGTTTCCTCAGTAAAATTTAGCCTTAAAAAAATAAAATTAAAAAAAAACGAAAATAATTGCAGGTTGATATGGTAATTGGTGTACTAGTGTTTGCGTTCAGTCTCATAGCCTTTGCTATTAATTTTGAAATCAACTTCTTTGCGTTAACTTCTGGGCTTTCTGCTGCATGGGCTTTCTGCTTATCCGCGTAAACAATGCACTGCCTAATGTGCGCATTACATTATCTAGCACTATTAAGAACAGTATAGTGGCGAGAGTATATACATTCTTGTCTAACTTTTCGTGTGTTTTGGTATTTATGGACTCAATTTGTGGCGTCCCTGTACATTTCTTTAATGAGTTCAATTATTTTCTTCGGAATGTTCATTTCGTAGAGTGCTTTGCAGATCTCATCTGGTATTCATCCAGATCGAATCTACTGATGATAATAAATGCGTGTTCAAAGTCCACGAAGAGTAGATATAGTGGAGAGCTCCCATTCGTTTGATTGTTTCGATGATGATACAAACTAAATTGATGTGATTTGTACACTTAATCCAGGTCTAAAACTAGCTTGTTTGATTCTTATGTGTTGGTTGACCTTTGATGATATTCGATCAAGAAGGATCATTGCTAGTACTTTCATTGTACTGTTGAGGAGGGAGATGTCTCTCCAGTTCTTGCATTCTTTAAGATCACCTTTCTTTTGAATTGTTATAGTGAAGATTCCTTTCCATTTCTGTGGAATTCTTCCAGTATGCCACGCTTCTGCCAGTATTTGGGTTATTAGAGTTTCTGCCATTGGGTGGATGGCTGTTGATTGTTTCGCCATCAGGGTGTTCTTCATTTTGTTTGCTACCTGTACCGTTGTGCTCGAAGAACTCATTTCATCTATTTAACTGCTGTCCTTCTGTGGTTTAGACTTGACCAGAAGAATCGTTTATTGGTGGTAATGTCTTCGGTTTACTTTATTCTACCACTTCTTGTCATCTTCTTTATTTGCTTCGCAATATTTTCATATTTGTTTCTATTTTCCGCCGTATTATTATGACAGAGCTCTAACTTTAATTGGCGGCGTTCCCGTTTCATTACTTGTGGTATCCAAGTTATTTAGTACAGTCTTAACGTCGTTAGAAGATTGAGTTACAGCGTTTCTTCGAATGTGTTTCTGGTGAAATTATTTTTTAATCTCTCTAAGTTGAATTTCCTCCGATCAATCATAGCATGTTTTACTACTGTTTATTAATTATTTGACTTGGAATAATGCTTTTACCAGTTGGTGATCACTTTGTATGACAGCTCCTCTCATTCAAATTTTGATCACGTTTTCGTTTAATAATTTCAACGTTAATGATCGCTTTTTACTGTGTGTTATCTCAATTCAATTGATCCCATGAGAATTGCTTGTAAACTCTAATATGGGATTTTGATGACGATTGTCGGCTGTGTACTACACAATGTTTTATGTTTTTTTAATTAAATTTAATAAAATTGTGAAATTTTGATTTGAAATTATTGTTTGTTTATTAAATTGATGTGCACGATCTATTCAAATAAATCTATTGCAATGTTATTACATTTAACGGTTAATCCAAACATCTCAAGGCTCTGCTGACTACGGTATCGTCGTAATCTACCTCGTCAAGATCGATGTTATACGTTGACAGTTTGAATCAGGAACTTATAAAGACTACATTGAGCGAGCTCTACATTACGTAGCGCCTCAAATCACTCCATTAAGTATGTCTGTTGGTATATTTGCAATCATTTTAGGGGCTCAGGACACTCCCAACTCTTTGACGGTTCTCTTATTTACGTATACTACTTTTACGCCTACATAGCCATATCGAGGACTTGGGATTCGGTTTTAGGAGTCCTCGATTTAGTTGATAATGGCATAATGTAGGACGCGAAAAGAGAAACTGCGAAACGGGTGGGGCTGCTTCGGCCTTACAAGAGAAATAAGTGTGTTGTCATTTAGGTGTCATACTTGATAACTAATTTGAACTCAATAAAGTATTTAAATAAAGTATTGATTCTACTCAGCTCAGTGTAAGAGTTTATTAAGGTTTTTCTTATTGAAATTCACGGATATAAGCCAAATTGAACCAATTTACCTACTATCCTGTATACTAATTATAATCAAACCTTTTAATTAATTAATTAATATACCCAACTGTATTAAAATTTTCCTATAATGTGTCAGTATAATGCCAATTTAATTGGGTTTATTAATTATTTTCTAAATTATTCATAATCCAGTTATAAAATTTAGGTACATCTGTGAACAAAACCATTTCAGTTATGTCACATTGATTTGAATTGGGTAATGCCACTCCGATGGACACAATCCCACGAATATACCATTGTGATTTATATTCAAAAATCATACTACTTCCAGAATCGCCCGAACACACGTTTGTTCCATTTTCACTACCCGCACAAAAATTCATATTGTTCAGATACGTATGGAAAAAATCTCGATTGCTGTTCCGACACTCCGTATAAGAACGGATTGGAAGTGTTGCTTGAACTAATACGCTCGATGGTTGATTATGTTCGTCGTTTCCCCAACCGGCCACTGTCCCCCACGTTACATTATTGAATTGTGATTCGTTATATACACAAATTGGCTGAATATAATATGAAAATTCAATTGAATTACTCAATTTTAAAATGGCAATATCGTTTTCCATATAATGGCGATTATATTCTTCGTGTACAATAATCCGTTTTACAATGTAATTCACTGTATCGATTGTAGAGGCGTTCAGATTGTGCGTTCCTGCCACAACTAGTAATTGACTAGGCGGAAGTACACCACGCTCATCCATTACACAATGTGCCGCTGTCAATATTATCCAATTGTTGATGATTGTTCCACCGCAAATATAGGTTTGAACATTGTTTCTACCGCCTTGCATACGGTACAATGCTACGTGCCAAGGATACTGCCCACGATATGTAGGTAGTCCATATGATATCAATGGTTTGTGTTTTATTTTTCGTTGGCCACATCTATATCGTGTTGCAATTGTTTCGTTCTATAAATTATGATTATGATAGTAATTTAAAATGTCGTATGCTTATAGTTATATAGATATGAATTGACTTACCGGCCAAACAATCGTTTCAATCCATGAAATGTAATCGCTTATTGTAACTGCATTATAAATCGTTTTAGGATAGTTGGTCGACTTCAAAATACCGATAACATAATGTTTATCCTCAATTTTGGCATCGATTGGACTACCATAAGCCTATATAAGAATAAATATATTGTTTACAAGTGTTTTTATATACTTTCAGTTAAGAATTTTTCTTACGCTTACTAGTTCCTGGTTCACACAAAAAATCGTTTCAGTTGTATTTTCGTAAGATGAGCCTAAAATCAAATACGGATCTCTAGAGCAGCGGTCATTTCTATCCGTATGTGTTGTTAATGATATCATGGTGCTACGTAATTTAAAACCGTTACCATCAAGTAATCTCTCAATACCATATGCAGAGTAGTCGTTGGCTATTGGTAATGAGGTTTCGCTCCATAGACAGGCAGGACGAAAAATTGATGATTTTTCATGATACGGAATGGCTTCGCTTAGTTGAATCAACGCGATGTCGCCAGTTTTGTTACCTGACAACTCAGACAAAAAAATTCGCTGAATACTTAACTCTTGGGTAGCATTATATTCCTCGTTACTCATTTTAAGTTTGCGCACTTTTAACCTATCGATTAGGTTGTTGCTCACACACATTCTGCTTGTCAATAAAAAATTGGCACTAATCAATGTAGCATAACAAGTGTTAATTATGTTGTAATCTTCGAATTTCACTATTTCTATTAAATGTGGAAACAATGAATTTGGATTGGTGGATAACCCCGAGGTTTCGTCACATTCTAAAACACATTTAACACAATTATAAATGATACCGATGATTCAACATTTATTAACTTACTTAATTCACTTATTCGGTAGGTAAAGACACTTGACACGAGTACTAGAATAACGACCAATAATTTCATAGTTTTTGGTGACTTATTAAAACTTACTGACTCTAATTACTCAGCCTGTATTCATTTATATTGCAGCGAAATTTCAATTTTATAGATTAGAAAGGTTCATCAGGGGTTCAAATTCAATTAAGCGAAAAAGAAAACGAAATTCCCAATTTCGTAAAATCATATATGTTAAAGTGTGTGTTTGTGTGATACTTTAAGATCATCAAAATCTAAATTCTAGTAGAACTAAACAGGCTTACCACAGTCTAATGTCGTTATACATTACATGTTAGATCAGCGGATATTTAAAAGAAATTACTGTTCACTATATGAGCACCAATAGTAAAATTCCAAAGTCAGAATATCAGAAGGAATAAATAATGAATACTGGCTTGTTTCATGTGAAAAGCGATTCTGTTATGGCCAAAATGAGCCAGAAACGACCATAACGGTATTAAAACTGAAGCAGTACTTTAAATAACTTTCAAGATGCTGTCAAGAAATTATAATCTACAGATGTTCAAGGTCTGCGTAAAATCAGTACATCAGTACTATATAAACGGTGGTAAACTGGTTGGGCGAAATATGAAAATAGACTCAAACGATTAGTATTGTGCGGAGTTATTTTATGAGGCAAATAAAATGTTGCCATTAAACATGATGAGAAACCAGAAACCGAAAGTGATAATGGATAATTCACAATACATCTAATGAAGTAATAAGAATTCCACTATAATGAAATCTACTGCATTGATTTCGATGTCCTGTTCTCAGTATTTTAGCTTATAGTGTTTCAATTATGTGTATTAAATATGGTCGTCCTTTGAAATTTTATCGTTAAATCGTTTAATACGTCAATATTGTAAGTGTACAAGATTGTCTATATGTTCCACTGCCCCCAATAAATATTTTTAATTTATATTAAACTTCTTTATATTATAAAGATGTAGATACTAGTCTGGTCGTTATCATTGTGTTTGTCTATCTTTCGATAGTAAAAATTTTGATCACGTTTTGGTTTATTTATTTCAACGCTAATGATCGGTTGTTTACTGTGTTTTATCTCAATTGAATTGATCCCATGAGAATTGCTTGTAAGCTCCAATATGGAATTTGGATGACGATTGTCGGTTGTATATACTATACAATGTTTCGTGGTTTTTTAAATTAATTAAATTGAATTGTGAAGTTTTGATTTGAAATTATTGTTTGTTTATTAAATTGGTATGCACGATCCAAATAAATCTAGTTCAATGTTATAACATTTTACGGTTAATTCAAACATCTCAAGGCTTTGGTTGATTACGGTTTCGTCGTAATCTAGTGATCTCGTCAGGATCGATGTTATACGTTGACAGTTTGAATCAGGAACCTAAGCACGACATTGTGCTCGAAATTACATAATGTCTCAAATCACTCCATTTAAAATGTTTGTCTGTCTGTTTTTATATTTGAAATCTTTCAGGGACTCAAAGCACTCCCAACTATTTCGTGGTTTATAGCAAATTCGAGGATCTACAGCTATAGATCCGAATTTCGTAGAACCTTCTAACAACCGTAAACATATCACGAACAATGCCACCATAATACACCCATTACACAATGATTTTCGATATCGAAGATCCAATCTACCGCGAATTTTTCTATTATGAAATTGTTTGGTCGAATTTGTGAAAAATTAGCATGGAGTTAGCGTTTTGAAATTGACTTAAAGTTGCCAAATTTAAAAATTATTAGTTTGCTCCTTGAACTGTAGAGCATTCAAATAATTTTTTGCGATCCCCACATTTCGTTCCACTAAACTCACAAGCAACTCAATTCTAGAAATTGTTGTAGTCCTGATAAATTTCAAATAAATAATTTAATAATTTAATTATATTATATATTATCATTTAAATATGTATATTTTTTATTTAAATTGTAAGTGTACATTTTAAATATTTTTTCTAGTTTAAGTATTTGCTAAAAATCAATCAATATATTTTATTGTATAAAATAGTTGAAGAAACAAACACTGGTCTTCGAATTATGTTAAATTTTCGAAATTTTGCGACCAAAGTTTATGATGTATGATGATTTATGATATTTTAAATAGAATGAACAAGAAAAAACACGGACCACGGTCCAATATTTGTAGTAAAAAAGAAGAAAAAATAGTAAAAACGAATACGATCACGAGGTGTTAACGAAGAGTAAAATGCAAAAACCCGTTTTAACTTTTAACACACAAGGTACAGAAGGTATATTAAAAATATATACAGAAAGAGTAACAAAAAACAAAAATTAAAATTTAAAAAGTGATACTTATCTGATCTATATATATTTCCATCCCTTTTCACAATTATTTTTAATTAATTAATTTAACATTAAACTTGTTACCCGTTGTATATTTTACGATTTTGATAAGGATTACTTTAATATGTTTAAATGCCCGTTTCCATTTTAATTGCCAATCTGGAGAAAAACAAAATTTAATTTGGTTTCTCCATTTGTTACTAATACTGCTTACCTTAAATTTTACAAATAAGCATCGTTCAAAATAATATTTTGTGTGCTCCTCAATAACCGAATCGCCATGTTTAAAATTACGTATACATCCGCCACACCAAAAACATTTTACCTCATCTCCGGTTCCTAAGTAAAAAAATCCTGCATTACTCAATTCTTCCGGCGTTTGTTTCATTTCTGATGGCCAATTTTTAAATGAATCTAGACGTTTTTGGTGTTTAGAGTATTGAGGATAGCGGCCAGATGAAATAGCAATTGTGGCTCGTTCTTCTAAAAATAAATGTTCCGTTTCAGGAATCGGTATATTGGTCTTAATTCCATAAAGAAATGCACAATTTGGTGAATGTATTTTGTGTTCAATAAATGGATGATCATAATTATTCCAATCACGAATTATCACTTTACAACAGTAACATTGAACAGTATCTGGTTCGGCTACATGGTAAAAGCCGGCGCGGGCTAGCCGTTCCTTATTAATACGATAATCAAACTTTGTTTCAAATGAGCGCAACCGATTTCGTTCATTATAAAAATCTTCCATTAAAATGATGTAAAGTACACTAAACTTTTGATTTAAGTAATTTCCAAAGCTGTTATTTACGCTTATTGTATTTATCTATTGCACATGATAAGATAACCTACTATTTCTAATCATTTATGATTGAACACTTTTATGCTTGTTACAAAAAGTCATATTATTTTGTGTTCATAATTTTATTTACAGGATTTGCTTATCAATCGTCATAATTGCCGTTTAAATTACTTTCATCATATAAGTCGATAGCGTACACGATCTACATTTTATTGAAATATAGCATGTTTGCATTTTCACCTTAACTGCAAAACTTAAGAAAATGGATTAGTTGTTACACATACGTTGACATTGTTTAAGACGTTAGGTACTGAATTAAACATTTAACAAAATAAATCGAGTAAATCATGTTTTAAATTATATTGCATCTTAAAATGATTAATTTTTTTAAACAAAATCGAATCGGGACTCAAAGCCTACTATTTTCAAACATACTTAAATATGAATTTGTTTGGAATTTTCATTCAAGAAAACGAGAATTGTGTCAATTGAAAGTAAAAATATGAATATCTATTGTCTTACTGAGCGCTTGTCTGTCCTCTATCGAACCAGTCACGTATGAGGTATTTCTTCCCATCATTTGCATACAATATAAAGAAATGTGTCGGTTTTGTGTATGAATATCACCATATCGTCATATCCAGAAATAGCATGTTTATACTTTGAATATGCTGATACGATGAGTACGGGATGCGTTATAATGTGTAATGGCAACATTGTGCTAATTTAACTGTGGCCGAATTTCTTAGAATTTGTTTGTTTTTATTGTCTTTTAATTTGCTTATCTTTTGTCTGTTATGATAAATTTTATTATTGTTTGTCGTTTGATAAGGTATACGAATGTGGTAATATACGTTAATGTATTAAACTTCACTTAATATACATGTGACTGATTACATTACACCAAGAGTGGATATAAGATGTTTGACATTGTTGTCATTGATTGACTAGACTGAAATAATTAATGTTTATACGTTTACAAATTTTATGAATGCGCAATCAATGATTGAAAATTCTTAAATGTGGTAATTATTGCAGCCTATCACAGAGTTACGTTCAGTAGTGGATCATATATATATATATATATTCTAGTAATGGCAACAGCGGACGGTTTAAACATTTAAAAAAACGAGCAAACTGTGAAGGGTTATTGCAGGACGAAATATCTTTTTTTTATTGTTCTTTTGACAGTCAAATAAGTTCCTGTGAAAAAAACAATTATCAGTACAATCAGGGGTTTTGAAGAAGTAGTTCAGATGGCCTGTGAAAAGTTTTAGTACAAAGTCACGACAAAGTATCATTTGTCACTTTATTCAGAATCTACTCTCTGGTTCGCATTAATGTTCAGTAATTTTTTGTTAATATGTTTAATCATGAAAGACTTGACTATAGTTCTCCGCCTTCGTTGAGTTGCCTACACAAAATTATTTGTGTTTATTTTGCATGTTAATGCCGATAATCGATATAATATCACATTTGTACCATTGCTCAGTATCAGTGTCGTTTTAGTTCAGTTTGAATCGCATGTCGATAAAAACTAAAGCCCAAATTAAGGCTCAAAAATATTATACATTTTCAAACCCTTTGTTAAAATCACATACTTGACCTACTCCAATTAAAACTATATTGTGTACTATCCCTTCGTATCGATTTCCCAAAACATTTCTTTTCTCCCTAATTAACCATCAATAAAATTACGTACAACTAACCCTTTTATCTAATTTAAACTCGCTGCACCCAAACAATACAGTAAAGGTGTTCGAATAAATTTGAAATTAATTTTAATTTATGTCATTTACCCAAAGGGTTATGAGAGACCGTAATTATATTTTATTTTTAAATATTTTAAGTATCTCCGATCGTTTTGTTACCTGTACGACATAAATTTACATATACTCGGTATCATTGTATGTAGCTATGCATTTATAAATTCCAATTAAAATGAAATCAAACTTTTTATTTTCAATATCATATTTTAATTGATTGATTGATTTGAAAGTTAGATTTCATTCATTTCTATTAACGATAGTAACCTTGAATGATTTCGGTAACATGTATTGTGAATGCCAGTTTATTATTGTAGAAAGTTCTTCGATTAATTTGGGATATTAAGACAAGTTATTGAGAAGAAGTGTTGGTTATTCTGGTTCAATTTGTAGAAAGTTGCATCCCTGCTCAAGCACACCTCCAATTTGGGAGAAAGGCACATCTCAAACTAAAATGCTGCTTTCAAAGAGTTATATTCACTTAGGTTCCACTACAACATTTAATTTGTCCGTTTAACTATAACGCTTATTTAGCAAGTAAATCACTGCTTTAGCAAGTTAAATCACTGCTTTAGCAAGTTAAATCACTGCTTTAGCAAGTTAAATTATTCCTTAATCTATACTACTTTAGTACAATAAGGTATAATTATGGAAGCCTATATACATCTTTCAGACTAGGAATTTACTCTCAAAACCAAGAATTAGATTTTAATCTTTTTAAATTACGTTCCACACATTTGGACATTCTGTCTTCTGTTGTTAGTGTGCAATATAAATTTGAATAAAATAGTTAAACAATTAAGAACTGTGGAACCTATAAGATCGCAGTTGAGAGTTGAGCTTACTATTTACGCTATTTACTATTTACGATATGAGAATTATGATATAAAATCGATGTTGCAGCGGTTATATTTCGAGTATACTTAGGAATCAAACAAATCATAATTTATGGGTTTATAAATCTTATGAATTGAGTTTAGATTTAGGTCCAAATGTATATGGTTATCCTACAATAGATTAGCATTCTTGAAAACGGCGTTATAATTTCCATACTAAATGAATACTTATTATCCTTGCGAAAGGAATTATTTTCTTTCTCTTTCTTGCAAAAAATTCTAATTTGAAAATATGTTTTTAATTCCAGTAGTGTTTGTGACCATATTAAGTATCACTTTCAGAAACAGTTATAAGCAATTTTAATTTGGCAGAAGTTTTGACAGTCAATTTAGGTTGGCTGCACTGGCAAATACAACCATATCGAAAATTATTTTATTCATAAATTTTGACAAAAACTCCAGTTTTTGCAAAAAGATTTATTTGAATAAATTAGGTTCCACAAATAATTACTTAACAGTCTTTGATGTATACTTTTGGGTTTTTGCATAAAATTCAATAATAATGAATCAAGAGAAAAAGTAGTCGGTTGTTATATAAAAGAGATGTTTATAAACACGTTCTTTTAAAAGTTTTAGGTTACAAATTATCCAATATCCAAACAACTATTACCATTTTTGAAAGCAAAAATAGAAATAGTGAAATAAATAGTGAAAATCTCAAAAATCTATACTAAGACATTGTAAATCTTCAGCAAATTAGATTCCACTTATAAAGTCGTTCTCATGCATGTCCTATATTATAATTAGATCTTAAGTTAGTAACCCTATCGACATAAATATTTTAACTAGAATTTTATTTGTATTTCTTATTTGTGGATTACGTTATTTTAACAAATCGGCCACATTATCGATAAAACACAAAACAAAAATCAATTATGTATATTTCACAATGAGCGACAATTTTAAATTTGATCCAGTAGCCACGCGCCATTTTATATTCAAATATTTTGTTTGCTTAATCAAAATAAACAAATGAAATAGCAAATTTTTTGGCATCATGCAGCAAATAGTAACAAACAAATGAATGAAACAAATTAAACATAAAAGAGAGATATATGTATTATTGTAAATTTCACACTAAATTTACCGTTAATTCAAAACTACACAACAACAAATGTATAATGTATGTATATATAAATGAAATAAACGAATATCGTTTTTTGATCTTGATCATATTATTTATAGTTGTGATCACGTACGTTTTTGTTTGAAGTAATATGACGCCATTTTTTTATGTTTGCTCAGATTAATTTTATTTATTTTGTTTTTTAATTAAATTTTATACTACATACTTATATGATATTTTGCGTTTCGATCATTAAAGTGCAATTGCATTATTATGCGGCGACGCGATTTTGTTTGTTTTAATTAATAAAATATCGATTTTGACGATAAATAATATTTTTATCGTGCGATTAATACAGCACTCGCAGTTTGCACATTATAAGCGCCTCAGTATCAAAAACCTCAATTTAATCATAAATGAATGAAGTGCGGGGGTTGTGGCATATTATCAATATATGCATTGATAAAGCAGACATTGATAATGTGAAAGCACGTAAAACCGCAAAAATGGTTAAAGTCAACAAAAAACAGAACCGAAGCAATAACAATGTACATGGCGGTTATCGCGCGAATATTATGTATTTAACGTATGAGTCATGTGGTGGCGTATACATACATATTTACAACTGATTTGAATATTATAAAGCAAACGGTTTTTTAATTTAAGGTGTGGGATTTCGATGATGATTAAACCTTGATATGCATATGATATTCGCGATTTTATTATGCAAAAATATTTTTAATTTATAGGCTGCTTATAAATTTTGTGTACAATGACAGTTTTCATTTTAAACAGGGTCGAAATAATGGTATCTGATGAAAAGTATTTATACATAAGCTGAGGAAGTCTGTAAGACATAATAGACTTTTAGTTATTGACTTAAATTATATAAATTGCCATTCGATTTGACCAATTTTAGACTGTTAGCAAATTTGTTAAAAATTTTTATGGGAAAGTTGATTGCAGGACTTCATCAACTGTATGGCGAGTCACAATATGAAGAGGCTCATTTAAGCTGGTGTAAGTTGGTAGTTACATAGCTTAGGTTTCATCGCATTAGCGTCCGGATCTCCTACTTCCGGTTGATTTAACACTTTAATAACTATCCAGTATTCCAATTTAAATAAATCATTTGTTAGGTTATTGTCTATTATTCCATTGCTCAAATTTAGTTTAAGAAGTTTATGGAAGTAGCAAATATACTGAAATATTATAGATTGAGTTATATCATAAACTGAAGCAACTTGAGTAGTTATGGTTATAGCGGAAATAACCGATCATTAACAGATCAAATGGGAACGACGGACAAAAACGTCACATAAATTCCAACTTACGTTAAAATCCTGGTAAATTATTTATTTAGCTTTTAGTAAAGCTAATTGAGGTGTGTTCAACCAGTAGTTTCCCGGAAGTCGAGCTCAGTAGTTTCCCCTCCTTTTGGTGTAGATGAATAAACCAAATAAATATGACCTATAACTGCAATAATGTTGTGACAATAATACAACACTGTTTACGTCTGTATATACATAATCTTTTGCCAATCATATATTGTTAATGAAGATCGTTAGTCAGATTTATCATATTTTAGTTGACCACAACCAAACAATCATCTTTTTATATAACTTTATGGCTTCCTTTCTTATATCATTCTCGTTCGCTATCCATATACATACATACATTACTTATATTTCGATTATATAAAAACAACAAAATTGCATTTGTGGTTTAGTGTTTTATCATAATGATGTCATCAGCAGTAATATGCATGTTGACATGTCTTGATCTTAAAACCTATATATGCACATCAATTTATATTGCATACCATGTACATTACACTGACACAATATCATAATATATCGCAATACAATATATATCTTCTCCATAAATATTTTTTCTTTTGAACTCTGAGCAGTCGAAGCAGCGCAGCATAACATCTCAATAAATAAACACGAAAGAAATCGTGTATTAATTGGTTGGTTGTGTTACACCAAATGTGTCGGAGTCGATAATTATACATAGAAAAGTGATTTACTTTAAAAAGTCTCGCGTTAATATGTTGCAACATATATATAAGAAGAATGTTGTTGTGCGGAGTGCGGCGCGATGATGTAACCGCGCATAATTTCTTATCTAAACAAAATCGTGAATACACATATATCTTCACAACAAAGTTATATAAATTAAATATATAAAGATCTAAGCTAAATATTATGAAAGCACCATATACGAGTTTTAATGTTTTTTATGTTTATTGAAACGTTTTTAAATTTATGTTGATGTTATATGAAATGTATGGTAAGTATACGTATATATATTGTTCTTGATTTGCAAATTCATGGTGACAAATCGATTACTTACGACATAGACATAACAAATTTATTATATATGCTTGCTAGAGTATACACAAACTAGACTTTATCGACACACGCATGTAAGTATATATACACAACAACTAAAGGTTCTCTAAAGCTCATCTGATTACTTCTTCAAAAAAGGTGAAACAACAACCATACCTGACGTATTGTCAATTGATATTACAAAACTTTCTCGAGTTCCCGTCTAGGTTAGTAGATTTAATGTGCATAATGTGGTGGATAATATTTAACACTACTGACATTTGCTTCTAATGGGGTCGTTATTTAATCATTGTGCCTTATCCATCGCAGTTGATTCCGTTCATCGTATTACAGGAATGATTCTATTGAGCATTTTTACTTTTTGAGTATCTTTTATCCTGTTTAACACGAACAAATGTCTCTATATCATGTATATCATGGTGGTACAAGTTTCTAGAATTTGACGCCACGTCGTTTGATTGGCCACGAATTTGATGTACCGCTGTTGTATATTGTGTCATATCAATGTTTATATTAGTCGAACACAAGAATTTATATAACTCAGTTACGTAACGATTAATGCTGCTATATGTGAACTATTTCTCTTAAGTCTGATTTCCATTGTGAATTAAATACTGCCAGTATTTTTTGCTGTATAAACCAAAGGAGAAAAAAATCAAAAATACCATTAGAGTGACAGAGACCGTTTTTTACTTTTTTTTTTTATATCAAAGCTAAATGGATATATTTTGACAGGTGCTTATAAAATAACCAATAAATTTCAAATTTGTTTTTGTTATCGCAAAAATAGATTAAAAACACTTTGAATCTACAACTTAACAAATCATTCATTTTCTACTATGAATTAAAATGAATAGCACAAAACGAAATGTTCAAATTATGAATTGACCATAAAGAAACATATTTAAGAAATATATTTCTATCCTATTTTGACTAAACTGTCAGTTTGTTTCATAATGAAAACCAGGGTTTATGCAGCAATATCTACTTCATTTATTTTTTCCACAGAGCTGATCCTCATCTCATAAATTGTTAGAACGGTCAGTTTAATTATGACACTTAATTGTAGAATGTTGCTAACTATGTGGTATGTTTCCTGTTCCTGTTTGAATCATGTGTATATAGATTCTGGCTCGATTGTGCCTCCGTATGTCTCTTCACTGTTCCAAGTGCTTTAACAAGATAGGTGCATGAACGAAAGTGTTACAGATTAGGAATTCAATACCAAAATCGTGATGGCTTTGCTCCACGATATCAGTATGTCTTGTCTTCTTTAACGCTATAAAGGCAAGAGTATTTTTTTAGTACACATTTCATATCGTTGTCAAAAAAAAAATTCAAAAATTATGCGAGACTTATTATGAAATTCGTAACAATGCAAAGCACCGAAGGAGACCGAATCTGTCACATTTCAATTTTTATATTTTTAGAGAAGTTTTTGGTGTAATGGAAATGTTTTATTAATACGTATAAACACTTGTATATAGAATGCTCGACTGACGGTTTCATTCATTTCACTGTCAAGTTTACATAGTTTATAGGCCTAGTTCGCCGATTTTCGTATCGATAGTGCCTCAGACACTCCTTTATATATTAGGGCACGATTAACATGTCATATGTGATAATTTTAACACCAACTGTGGCTTATACAAGGTGATTTAATTCCATTGAAAGAATTCTCAGGATATATGAACATTTTTGTGTTTAAAAGGCAGTTTACACATCGCACACCCCAATCATACTGTACACATCTATTCACACATGACTCAGTATACCTACAAAGACTGTCTAAATTATATTATTTTTATGTTGTATATGACAATATATTCTTTAATTTCCGACCAACCATCTGCTAATAGTTACTTTAAAAAAAAATTATCCCTTCATGCATTCAACAACAAAAAACTATTGATGAACGTACGAGTATTAAATGTTCTGGGGATTATGGGAACAAGCAAGGCAACAACAACAAAACTCTACAACTATATACATTGAATATTATATCATGAATTGGAAGATACATAAAAACTGCAACATAGTTGTGTGTACACCATGTGTACTGTATGTGTATACTCGTATCGTATGTGTTACTATGTACAGTATAGAGTGTGTTCGAACAGATTTTCACCCTTCTATGGTATGTGATGTGATTTTCGAAATTTGTTTGCATTTTTGATTTAAAATACGTCGAGCAAAATATGAAATTAGAAATTGACAGCCAACATGAATTATTAAGATTTAGCACCAACATGTGCATATCTCAAGATCTCACACGTATACATATACATTTATATTAATCCAATTCACGTCGAATACTCATCTATATATACCCATATATGTAGTCGAGTATATGGCGCACGATTAGACGACACGATATGAATACAAAATTAATGTTCGATCGATAGTTTTCGTCACACCGGAATTTAAAAAAAAAATTGTATGAATGCAGTATTGTGTGTGTGCAACTGTGTATAGAGACGAACTATGAATGGAATATAAGACATGCAATAGAAATTGGATTTATTTTTTATAAGGATAGAAGAAGGAGGAACCAAAACAATGTCTCAGGCACGTGCCATTCTATCGTTACTAAATTCCTATTAGTATTAATTATTACAACTCGTATACGAGTATATCACTTGCGCATTATGGGAATATAAGTGCGTCGATCGTGATTGATAAATAAAAATATGAAGGGAGGGAAGAACCTATATACTGGATGTATGTATATATGATGTACATGCACGAGATACAAATATCTTCTTCATCTTTATAACAATAATAATCGACTTTCCGGGTTTTATGTTATTTTGAAATATAATCAGTTCATCGTCTAAGTCTAGCTCAGTTAATCTTATTTAAGTCAATTAAACGAAAAGATGAAAACAAAAAGATTTATGAAATACAAGAATTGTTTAGACTATACACAGTTCGCTTCTGTTTGTTTATTGTATACAAACATGAGTTATGATCGCCCTAAATTATAATTTGGTGCATTAATGTTGCGCGTGAAGGGTTCATCTATATATGTAGTCTCCTCCATAAACTATATATCTGATACTGTATTTACCGATGCAATTATTCTATATAATCTCGCTTCAATTGGTACTCACGTACTGTTTACAGTTGACTTACGATACGTTTGATGTTTGTTTTCTAGAATTTTATAATTTTTTTTTCTTCCAATTTTACGACGCGATCGTGAACATATTTTGCATCACGATTTATTTTATTTTATTATTGTCGTCGTGGGAAATCTCGATTTAATATGCGGTTAATTCGTTTAGATTTGATGCAGTATATTTTATAAAACTTTTTTTTTTGTGGATTTTGATAGTGAAAAGTCGTTTTTTCATCTTGCTATATATTGGTACATTGAAACTCACTTCTATGTATAGATAAACATGAAAACATCCATATTCACATATCTCAATAAGTTATCTGGAAATTTACAACGACATGCTTCCTGTCGCTACTATACGATATTTGGTTTTAGAACCACACTCCATGTTCAATAAATTCCCTTGCAATTTCTACATTTCTTAGAGAAGAAGAAGACTTATAGTCGCTGTCTGAGTTCCACCATTGGGTATTTCTGATTTCTTTATCGAATTTATCTCATTAATATTCTCTATTTCGCTGAAGTTTAACCAGCAAGTACATCAATCTTCAATATGCCGTCACTGCTGTTATTCTGGTTCCATAACTCATCTGAGACAATTATCTCCCTCTTTAGTTTAGTTTTCTCGCTTTTGGTTAGCTTAACTCAGTGCACCGTTCCTTCAGTTTTTATTTGGTGCTTGTTTACTATAAGGTTATAACCTCATACATCTGGTTGATATGATCTTTCCAATTTTCAAATTAAATTGCCCATAATGGTGTTTGGTTTAATAGTTATCTCTTTCCATCCATCATACAGCTAACTTAGTGTATGTTGGTTTTTGAAGTTGTATGTTTAGTATAGTTGAGTGTTAGTTCTGAGTCTAAGCTAGTCTGCTCTGTATATTTTTGGAAGTGTTCATTTGAGATAGATGTGATAAGAGAGAGAACATTTGATTGATTTGACGCTTCCAGTTGAAGTTGAGGTTGGTCTACTATACAGGTCCAGGTTTCGATAGAGAAAAATGAGTATATGATTGATTATACGTGCATGAATGACAATATCAACCCAAAGTTAGTGACATTTTTTGATTTGAAATATATCAGGTTGGTTTCTTTACATGTCTACATGGAAGTTTTTCGATTGAGTGTATTGCAGACTAATTTTGTGGCTTAATATGGTTTTAAATTTTCTTCACGACGATTTATAATGATAGTTTGCAATTGTTATGAGTCAATTCAGCACTCAGATATTAATGTTAAATCGGTTTAAATCGGCAGTTCCAGAAAAATCAAAGAAACACTATCAATTTGACCAAAATATCAAGCTCTGATTGTCAATTATTTCTAAATTGAAATCAGTTTAATTGATCAATTAAATATCGATTACAACAATAATCGAATTGCTATATTGACATTCAATAACACCATATATACGAAAGAAACTATTAAATATCGATTTGAATTTGGAAAGAAAATAATTCGATCGATTTGTTGTACTGTGGTGGCCAGCATGTTATTTATTTAATTAAATTACGTAAATAAATAAAATTAATTTTCAATATGTATCCCCTTTCAAATTGTATGTTAAGGTACACACCCTTAATTCATTATTAAAAAGACATTCTCGCGTCATTTTGTGCCACCATTCATGCCGAACTGCAATACAGATATATATGATGTCTTAATAGTGACGAAATTGTAATGTGTGTGCGATAAACATTTTCGGTCCCTCGCTTATTATTATTATTATTATTATTAAATCATAATAATCAATTTTCTTAAACTTCAATTTATTTTCATTACTTAAAGTTTATTATTCTTCGATCGTTATGAATATATATGTATGGTTGTGTATGTACATTTAAACTCTACAACAACAATAGGGTACATATTCGACGCAGTTGGTGTCCGCGTTTGCCGCTTTTACATTATATATGGACCATTCTGACTTTGACTTATCGTTATGGTATGTTAATCGCGATCTTTTATATTGATTATATACATCAAGAATGTAAGGTGTGTGTTATTATGTTTTTATATATGTATGTACATAATATATACGCGATCGTGTACATAATATTTTGTTTTGTTGATCGATGGGTCATTAATTCATTTATTTAACAGGTTTCGTTTATAAATAAAAGAGAAATTACGACAGGGTGATCTAACCGCTTCCTTAATAAATAAGCAATGGAATAGAAATCATATATAGCGACACTAGATATCAGATATTGATATGTCAGTTAACAAGAGACGGATTCCTGTTCTATATGCGGCAAAATTAAATACTTAAAAAATTCCACTATACTAAGCCGGCTATTTGTTTTTATACATTTCCCCTTCGTTTATTTCGCTCTCGATAATAGTATATTGCGCTGAGTACACACTACATATCGCTCGCGTTTTGTTTTATTTCTTCGTCATATTTATTTATTTTTCTCTTGAGTATGCATGTGTACGATACTTACACAAACAAAATACACAATAAATGAAAGGTGGGTAAAAAAAAATTAAAATAGAATTTGTTTTGGTTTTATTTTTGAACAATTTTCAAATTGCTTTTCAGTCAGTTGGTCAGAGACATTTAAATCGAGCACATGTGATTGCGGTGTTAAAATTATCTGTTTTTAAAAGTTTATATAACGATATTTTTGGAGTGTGAAGTGTAATTAGTGTGTTTAAATATTGTTTTTACGTGGAAAATTATATATAAAAAATGTGATCAGTCTAATATTGAAAAATCAATAAGTGTCAAATATCACTAGTGTGTGCTTAGCAGTTAAGTGTGTGGTTGTGTATATGTGCTAACAAATTGCATTTTTGGATACATAAAAAATAATTCGCGAAAAGGTAAACAAACATTTGAATCCGTCTCTTCATCATATACTGACTTAGCTCATATCTCGGTTGATATATGATATTTTTTTGACCTTTACTATATTAACATATGGTTATTGGTGTCAAAACAATCGATTTATTCATATTTCATGAGAATTATTTATTAAAAAGTAGAATTCGTTATCCAATCATTATTAATTGTTATCGATTGATGCGTCTATACGATGACGATTAACAGAATTACAAAAAACCTTTGATCAAGTTTTCTAAAACTATTTGCTTGCCTTAAGCTCTTTCCGTTTTAGATTACGTATATATTCGCAAAATAATTTTATTTACGAAAGTCTTGAATGACAAACGTATTCTATTGTGTTTGGTCATATTTTGAGTTAAGATTTTATTTTATACGCCAATTGAGTAATTATGGAATTCCCAAAATAATTATTTCATATATGTACAAGGTTTTTGATTGTTTTCCAGTGGGTATCGTGTGAAAATATGCAACACATTTGATCCGTTTCATCACGCGATATAATAATGTACTCTCATAGATCGCGTGCTCTGGATATTTTGCAATTGCAGTCCATCTTATCTTACATAATGCAGTAACTATTTCGCAGTACATTAGGCGTTTTTATATATAGCTTTGATCATTCCTTGAATATTATACTTGTGTGGGTTGTCGAAAACTTGATATTCGCCGAATTTTTGGTAAATTTCGCAAAGTTTTTTTTTGTGGTGATATGATCGCATTTGAATATTATTCAAATGTTTTATTGTTGTCAATTATTTGTAATTATAGTGCGAGATCAATTAAATTGACAGTAGATATTTTTTTGAATGTGTGTTTTCAATTGAAATGTACAAAACAAAAATTCAGTATATATAATCATAGTATTGTTTAGATTATCTTTCTCCAGATGATGTTTTAAAGATCTAGTATCAAATTTCTGTTTTGTTTATATAATATTAAAGGTCACATGCGTATGAACTTCTTTTTCACATTGGTTTAATTGTATTATATTTCTTGAAAATAAAGTTTTGCACATTAATTGAATACTTATCATCAGGTTGGGTACACTGATTATATACTTGATAAGAAGTGTGATTATATTATTGCGTATTTCATAAAAAATAATACATAATCGGTTTGAATACGATTCATTTAAAATACGATCTAGTTATTAATTAAACCTAATTGCTTGATCGAAATAATTATTAATTGCATTAATAAGCTACTTAAAATGAAATATTAACAATTAACTTACGAAAACTAGTGCTATGAACCACAGTCACTTAGAAAAATGTCGTTTTTGTTTTATAAAAGAAGTGTAAACGATATGTGCAATTTGCAAGGTCGAATCTTGGTAAATTTGAATGAGTTATATTGGGGTCACCATCAGTTTCCTCATAAATTTATGCTACGTTATTGTTGTTTTATTTTAAATTTCATTTTCAACCTGAATGATTTTGTGAATAATAGATGATCCTTTAGTTGTCCTACCAAGATTGTTCTGAGTTCCAGATTAAGCTTTTTTAAGCGATGACACATTAGTTAAATTGAATACTATCGTACATACCTACAGTAACGAGTTTTGCTTACCTTGGGCAATTTTTATAGCACCTTTATAAAGATGAAGTCATGCAATAAATTTGCACAGTTATTGTAGCTCGTCGACTTATACTATATACATTCTCGTATGCCTATACGGATTATATACCGCACCATAATGTACAATAAATGATTATCTCAACAAATTTTGTCATCATCACTTATTATTTCTGCTATATTTGCCTTAACCTTGTCTCCACGTTGTAAAGTTCAAGGTGTCTAATTTATATCCCGCGCACGAGCATAATATAAGCACACCAACTACAGACAACGTACTCACATATTTTAATCTAGCTCGTAACTTTTATAATTCACAGCGAAGGTCAAATATAATGTGTGCAATTGAAATAACTATATACAATATTGAAGTTAGAACTATATTCATACATGTATTCATCGAGATCGATTATTTATCTAATTCACGTCCGTTTCTAATGCAAAACGTGTATCGAGTATAGAAGTTGTTAAATAAAAAATAATTAGGTACAATACTTATATATTCTGTACTCCTCATGTGTATACAATATATACTTTAAGTTCAGTTAGAAAGTTTGTTAATTCAAAAAAACAAAAACTGAAATCATAACAAGTAAAGTTCAATTAAAAGATCATTTGATAATAAAATTTGAAAATAAAAAACCGCGAGAACATAAAAATATACAGTTTTTTACTATATACGTAATAAAATTTCTAACGTATACATTTTATTTATTATATATACTCATACGATGGTAAATAATTAAGACATTATCCATATATGGAATAGAGGAATAAGAAACATAAAATGAATGCTTTAAGACGAGCTTTAAGATACACCAAAAACGTATATATAGCCACTTTTATGGCTAAACGACGATATAAGTCCGTTACGCAATAGTTTTAAGAAACAAATCACACCAACAACAAAAACAGCGGAGATTTAAACGATTTCGATGATTCAGCAGATCGCGCCTACCAACAACAATTTAAAATAAGAAATTTGTATTTTGTTGTGCTTTTTATGTTTTTGAATGATCACGATCAATATTTTCTCCATGTTTGATTTTCGGCAAAGATATATATTTTAGCTTTGTGAAATAATCTTAGTTTTCAGTATATATACAATAACCCAAAATTATATATGTTTGTCCGGTTGATATGCCTGTTAAAAAATTCTCTCAGCGATATCATGTTGTGTTTCAGTTCGTTTTGTTAGCTTTTTTTTGTCGAGGATGGTCGATTAAAATTCGCGGTTTGTAATTTAAAGCAAAAAATATAAAAATATTTATAAAAATCGTTCAGTGAACTATATGTATATGTATTTGTCTTGAATTTTTAATTTGTTTGGAGACATCGTAAACTGTAAAAAAGACAAAAAAAGTCAAGATCGCGTTCGATCGCATTTTACTCAATGAATTTTTATTTTGTTTTTGTCCAGAAAGTAGTCCAGAAATGATAGTTCAATATAAAATATTGAGGAAAACATAAAGGTAAAGCTTTGAATGAATACTTCACAACCCATGATATATTTTGATTATTTTGAACAATGTACTAACGTATAGGCAGCAAAGTATCATGTTACCAATATATATCTCAAAATATACAATATATTTTCCAATCCAAGAGATTCCTTTTGGTCTAAGACTTGCTGGCGTACACCTTGCTTTTCAAAATATTCCACAAAAAAAGTCCAGAAAGATCAAATATACAGATCACCAGTCAATGTCGCCTCTTTTTGATATTTGATTTCAAGATAATTTACGTTGGAGAAACTGAATGGTGTGATTTGCAGTGTGGCATGGCGCATCGTGTTGCTGAGACCATAAAACTCCTTTTCAACGCATTTTAGAAATAATGAGCCAATATTCACCGATATCGATTACCATCGACGGTACGTTTTCCTTTTAAAAATATGGCACAATGATGGCTTTGGCGCAAACGCCGGTCCAAAGGTCGGCCTCAACGTTACTAAGGTCATGTAATGGGGTATCATGGAGTTCGTATGAATTTCCCGTTCCTGACATGCGGCAATTTTGCTTTTTAACGCCACCAAAGAGTGTGAATTGGCCGTACTACAAGCGACGTGGACGGTCTGGTCTGTTGGCAATATTCTTTGTATTAATTGCATTTTATAAGGAAAAAAATGCAAATCATCCTTTAAAATACACCACAAAGTTGTTCCATTAACCAATGCTTGCTCTAACCACTTCAACCAGTTCATTGTAAAACGTTTCGGTCGTTTGTTGACGATCTCTCACTTTTCCTTGATCAGCAAAATTCGAGACAAAAGATGCCTGTTGGCCACAATATCATTGAATAACTGTCACATTATTGTCAACCACGGTTGTCAATAATGTGACAGTCATTCAATGTTTGCATGCCGACTTGAAAGATGGCGCACCATGTAGATGTGGTAGTACTCGATAAATATGCGTACTTCTTAGTTGATATTTTCTTATTTATGGCAGTGCACTACTCAACATATAAGTAGTAACCCTCGACTTGTGAGTTAATGGGAGACCTTTAAGGTGATATTTAAACAAAATTCACTTATTAAAAAAACTTTTGAAACTACCACCATAAAACTTGAAAACTAATCGTCAACCAAAATAATAAATTTTAAAAAACTATTTCATGTCAACTACACAAAACATTAATTTAAAATCACGATATTAAAAATAAAATAACAAAACAACTAACAACAAAAAATGGCGTAATTCTCAGTGTGTACCTTCATTTAGCGTTTAATTTAAAATTACACAAACAATATTCAAATTATTATATGATCACGAACATCATGATGACGATCTGGCAGCCTATTATATACTACTTATGTTGCCTTACTACCATCACAGTCGTTGTTATGTTGCACAAAACCTAGCGGTAATTAAATGAAAGTAACAAAAATCTGTAGCAAGGTCACTAGATCAAGATTAAGGGGCGATCGCAGATGCATTCATTATATCAAATGAACGAATTTATAAAATGGAAGATCACATTTTAAGCGTTTGTATTGTTGCTGTCTTTGTTTTAATGATCATGAATTTTAAAATAAACGACAACCGGAAATTTTTGTTTACTTTTTCTAAGTTAAATAATAATTATTATGCAATTACCATTAGAATAATGTTTTTTGATTGTTGTTATTGTGATTATGTTGTCTGTCATCGCTTAAGGCAGTGAACGTTGCTACTTGCAATTACTATACTATACTATAAAAATGGTTTAATGGGGATTAAGTGATTTTTGTTGTTGCTGGCGATAAATTACGTTTGTTTTTATTGACAATGTCAATTATTGTGCTAATTTTCCCACAATAATGCCGGTGAATATATTATGTTGTATGTATATAAGCAACTATTTTGATGCTTAGGAAGGGGCGAATTCAAGGTTGGTGTGGAAAATACTAGTATTTTGGAGGTCGATATAATATTATTCAAGATCAAATTTTAAAGAAATCTGAGCCATATAATGATCGAATGGTTACGTTTCAAGGCAATGTCTTTTATGGTAGATCAAGTTTAATGACATATTGAAATGAATTGAATTTAATGTATCGGTGACAATTATTTTAAATCATCTTTTACGAATGTTGAATGAATTTAAATGGTTCCAACTCAATAGACACTAAATTTTGACACGTATTTGATTTGTTTTCTAATTACTTATAGATTCACTATAAATAAACGATAAGATGGAACAAACTAATGTATCTATAGGAGTAGCCATAGATTAAAATGAATCGATCAAGCACTTGCGGAAGTGAAAGTAGTCATATAGTTTGCAGTCGTTTATCGTAAAAGTCTTTACTCATAGGATAACTCATTTTCAATGTCAGTACTATAGTCTGGCATGGAGTAATCAAGTAGGACGTTAAATGAGAACTTCAAAGTATTGAGACAACTTCGGCCCAAAACGGATAGAAGTGACAGAAACGAACAAACAAACTGACTTATCTATCCACAAACTAATTACTATAATAAAACTTTTCCAAGACTGCGATTTGAAGGCAATGTCAAGGTCGTTTCATATAGAATGGACGTTTTCTAGTCGTACTTCTGCAATTTGTATTACAATTAAAGAATTCATCGAATCAGTTCACGAAAGCAACAATTTAAATATTTAGTTCGACTACGACTTTTTATTTCCGGTGAAACAATCGAAACAACAGTTGCAAACCAGATTTATATCTTCAATATTGTTCGGGAATACCGTGGATCGATTCAATTGTTTGAATAAAGAGTAAAATTTCACCCAAACCACAAATTCTACCTTCCGATTAGGAGGTAGAAAGATTTTATTACTTGCAACTGTATAACTGAGTAAAGGTTGTAGAGACCATTGATTATGATCGTTTCTTATAGCATGGGAATAGCCTTGAGAAAATAATGGATCGATACTGGTCTAAAGAGGCATATAAATATATCCACTATATACAATTCAACTTTTGAGCTAATTTGTAAATATTGAGCTACCAAATATTATATTTTCAAATCACTCATTCGTAATAAAACTATACTTATAAGTATTTCAAGGCCGTGTCTTGGGAAGGTTTTCGTTCGTTATTTTTATTAATATTATGGTTATCTTAACAATAAAAGAATGCAGTTATGTGTTCCGGGTATATAAGTTCACCCTATAAGTATAAAGTTAAGTTAAATGATCCTCTTAAAATTCTCATAAATTTTCCTAAAATAAAATATTAGTAAGGAATTTAGGGGGTTGTATATATATTTATTTTTTTATTTATTTATTTTGAAGGGGTAGAAATTTTTGACAAAATCTTTTTTTCAAAATATAGTTAAGTAAAGAACAAATTTAAATTCGGCATCGATGAACATTGATTAAAACTATATGTAAGTATACCTCGGTTCTTGAACGTCTCTATTAGTTAGCACTGTATGATTTGTTTCTCGTGGTTAATGTTAATAGAGAAATCCATTATTAATGATATAACACAGAAACCAAGCTACATTTTCTACTTAATCAACCACAGATGGAAATAATTATACATTGTTGCGTACATTTCAAGTATATGTCAGTGAACTACTTAAAGTTCATATATATATATATATATATATATATATATATATATATATATATATATATATATATATATATATATATATATATATATATATATATATATACATAAATCACCTCGTACTAATGGGATCGATCATTCAAAACATACATAATATATAAACATCCACTGACATTTTACCTTCACAAGATACAATTAAAACATGCATTATTTTTGGTCCAAGGTGACATATCGATATTTACATATCGCATATTGCCCATAAAAATGTCATTAATCCCACGCGTACGCCATTTCTTTATTTTTCGTTTTATTGATGGAAAACAATACATTGTGTTTGTTCAAAGTCTATATGGTATACATATATATGAGCCTTTCTTAAGTCATGTCGTCGTGCATATAACATGTCATTAAGCACAAAAAAAGCGAAAGTTTGCACAATTAATCATCATGTTCAGTGGATTACAACAATCTGAACAAGATGGCGACAATTTAATTTGTTTTTTTGTTTAATAAATAGAATGAATTGTCAAAAATATTTTATTTGTTTTTAATGGAGTGTCTATGTTTGTGTACACATAACCGGAAGACATGTCAATCAGTTACGAGTCTAAATTTATTCTTAAGATTCTTGTATTTCTTCTTCTTAATTTTTTGTACCGAATACTAAACTAAATCAACGTGTTATTTATTTGACATGGTTTTATATGAGTAATCATATATATCGAACATTAATTGACGAAGTGTGATTCCTGTATATATACACACACATATACAAGTATATTATATAGGAGAAGAAAACAAATGAACGATCGTTTAATCGGTTGATTTAAGCAAACCATCAAAACTTGTTACTTGACTAATTAATACATCAATTGTTTTATTTGTGCTAAACTAATCTGAGATCACGTCACATATACAGAGTTGTAAAATGTATATACAGAAACACACACATATAACGTTGTCTTAATTAAATTAAAAACAGATTAAACGAAAAGAAGCAAAAACATGATTCTGTTTGATCAAAATTTTATGGGTTATGCGGTCATTTGTAATCAGCAAATTTTCTGTTAAATTTATTGTGACAGTCGTTTTTTTTACGAACTGACTGTTTTGATTTAATTGGATTTGAATTAAGCAATTACGAAATGATTTATACGAGTCAAGTTTGGATGAAAAGATTTTTGTAAACCAAAAATTCTTCGAAATGGAATTACTTTTATATCATTCGGAGCCATTTCGGGTTTGATGGGTCGATCTATTTATAACTCCTATGGAATAGTTGAAGATCATATACCTTTCATGTTGGCTTTTGGATCATATACTTTTCATGTTGTTTCCTAATTAATATCAGATGAATTGATACAACCACTTGTTGGAAGTAGTACTTTTTGAGCACATCGCTCTTCAATTATTGGGTTGAAACTTATACCAATCTATTTCTTTGGCCAGAAATAAACACTTAAAAGTGAGAGTTGCCTTCCTTGGGAAAACGCAATCTCCTATCACAGGTAAACGAAAGCTATTGGAGCAGCAAAGTTATCGATTATCTGTTGTTTGTTGTATCTATTGTTCTACCACGATAGTACATCTGCTTTATGGAAATCTTATAATAATGTTTTCGTTTAGCTCCAGTTAGTTCCATATTCAAGTTGTATTTTTCTTAAGCGTTAAAGCGTTTTGATAGAGAAGGATTGTAATATTGACGATGGGGAAGTGTTCTCTGAACTGGAAAATTCATTTACTGGCCATTTAGCTAGCATTTGACTAATGGGATACAAAATATTTTCACAAGAGACATGTACCTATGGTTTGAATAATGTTATAGTTACACCTCTAAAGTGATTCAATGTTTTTCGCTAACTGACAAAGTTTTTATACGGTATAAAAAGTATTTCATTTCAACTTTTCATGTAAGATATAGATACGGTTTAAAAAATTGCCTGCGTTTTCATCTTTTAAAAAAGAACTAATACTACTAATAAGCAAGTCTTATAGTAGGAGTAACTGAAGTAACAATGATAATTATATACCATGTTCTCTCCATCAATAAGAAATGTATTATTGTACAAAGTGTTATCTTCAGACCGAGCCTCTAATAACATGAAAAAATACAATTTTTCGGGATTGATTGTAAGGACTTCTAGAGTGTATGACCGAATTTTGTCTACTGTCGTGTTGGATGCAATTAGAGTATTATTGGTTTATATGCACTTTTACCAAATATTGCAGGAAATGTCAAAAGAAAAGAAATTTAAAAATTATAAAATACCGGTCGTAAGAAAAAATGTATATAGGAATTTCAACCACACATTTACCATAGCAAGATCAGTCCACGACCTTTTGATATTAATTAACGAGAATTTTTATTTTATTTTAAAAAGAAAATTGAAAATAAATAATTGAATTCCACCTTACCACGTAAGATATTTCACATACATATATAATAACAACCACAATAAATCGTTGATCAAGCTTTTCATATAATCGCGTA
Organism: Tipula lateralis; assembly: GCA_963932295.1. NCBI lineage: Eukaryota > Metazoa > Arthropoda > Insecta > Diptera > Tipulidae > Tipula > Tipula lateralis. The sequence goes on along the minus strand of OZ010737.1, from coordinate 186,566,996 downwards.
TTCGTATGTGTATGTATGTATATATAGTTAAATAGAGATCAAGTTCAAAGTAATCATTCCCATATTTTTATAAAACGTACGAGTATATTTATAAATCATACCATAATAATCCTACAAATAATTGATCGCACCATAATATCCGACCTCGGCCGATGGTCAATATGAGATATATACAATGTATAAACTCGCAATCGCATCCAAATTAAGAAATTATGTAAGTTGTAATCGGTGCGGAAACCAGTTTATCGTATACTTATATGTATATATAAGTATTTGACTTACAGTTGTTGTTTGTATGTGGGGCAAATATCACCAAAGACCGATCAACAGGCCACTCAATCCCATGGTTTGTAACACCTCGTGGCTGTATATTATACCTGATTATGTTTTTGTAAATCGATTTATCCGTAGCACAATTTGCATAAAATCAGTAATAAATTAACATTTTTTTTAACGTTCTGTGACGGATGAATGAGAAAAGATTGCGATCGTTTAACCACATAACTATAGTACATGTATTTTGTTGGTGTGCTTTGTGTTTTGAATACTTATATAAAGATCTTGTATATGATTCATCTCGAGAGATAATGAAATGGTGACGATGGAATACAATTTTAACGGTTAGTTTGTTATAAAAAACTATATAAATATAAATTAAAAGTAAACAGATTTAGCAATATATACGATCGTTCTTGATCTCTTTAACGCGATCGTTTAAAAAATTAGTTATATAATTAAAGACTAAAGGCTTTATTGCATTATATATTATTTTTATAAACAATACATTCCGATTTACAATATATTTTGAAGTGTTGCTAATAACATTGGATAGTCTAGCTTTCCATATTTGAACTAGATGTGACAGGGTACCTTTATACACGAAAGCAATTTTGACTCCGATACAACATTGGAATTCTATTACACTATGAAATTTTAATTTTGCTATGAATTATCCACTCCCTATTTATCGCAGCAGGTGTATCTTCTATAAAAGTTACTAAACCGTGTTAAAATTCGAATTGATTAGAATTGTCGAAATGATGAGAACTTGGTATAATGAGCTCTAGAAATCATTAAATTTTTAGGACCAATAATTTTGGACCACCAGTCATTGAAATTGATATTGAACCATAATGGGTCGTTAGCAAAGTGATTGATATAAAGCGATTGCATGAGCTCGTCGGTATGGTGAACTGGGTTGAAATATTGCATCTGAGGATTTTAGTTTTTACAGTTCCTCGTTAAAGCTAATCATTTTTTACCTGATCGACAGCAAGTGGAACTTAATGGTATATCAACCAAAATGTTCGATTGATACCTGAGACACGATTTCAACTCAAAGCATCGTTTGTAAATGTTTTTACATGATTGGTGGATCTTGGAGCTCAAGTAAAACCAACAAGTTAGAATAACGTTGGAATAATAAACTATGTCGAAATGGTATGCTCGGTCTTGAACACGACGAATATTTGCTAAATACACATAAATTTTAATTTAATTTCTTCAAATAGATAACAAATAGAAATCAATTTAGGTTAAAATAATTTAGAATCTCGTATCTATTGTTAGATAAGCTACACATTACAGTGGTGTAAAAAAATGCATCAATTTCAAATTTTATATCTATTAGTGTGCTCCATCTGTGGGTGTCATTTTATCGTGTTCGAAATAATAAAAATAAAAAATAAACAAATGCATCAATTTAACTCAATCAAATTTGTTTACGGGTAACCCAAAATGGGACACATGACAAACCACACACATTATTATGTGTGTATCTATATCTAACTATCCATAATAAATCAATTCAATTTAAATAAAATGTATGTGTGTGTGTGCATTAATAAATCACCCACATTCGTTTTGAATTTGTATACACATATACAACCATATAGTAATTACATCACACATATATGCATGTATATGCACAGCTTACTATATATTTATAAAACATTTGAATGAAATAAGACAAATCACGTGGAAGTTTGTATATTTTTTATGATCTTGTGTATATGTATGTATGTATATTCGAATATGAAACAAATGAACGAATTCCAGTTTCTACAAGAAGTTTGAAAGTCATTGTAATAAATTAAATTCTCAGATGCAATCAAAGATCAAAACAATTAATTGAGATCACAGTGTGTGTGTGTGTATGTGTGTATATTACCCGTTTGAAATTGAAAGAGATTAGATGCAATCGACGGTATACCTGTTTAAAATCAGTATAGCATTATGATCAAGTGTGGTAAATATTCCACGATTTCATGTTGGACACGATCGCTTATATATAACAATTAAAATAATTATTAAAATTTTTGTTTTTTATTACACCATAAATAACACTTAGAAATTCTAATAATATATTTTATTTCTTTTAATTTCAGGTATGTCAACCAACATTCAACAATAATATTTATAGTCATAAACTATGTAAAAGGTCATGAGATTTTCATATTTACTATGACGTCTGCCTTGAGAATTTTTAACTATTTACTTGTTTATTGTAACCGTACTTATATGTAAATAATCTAGAATATAGTTAATATAAGGTATCGAGTTCATTTGACTCGACTAACTGTACAATCATTATATATTATTTCGCGGGGACGTGTTGTTAGAAGATAAAGTAGTAAACCATACTGCTTTTCGAAAGTTACAAATACAAAACTAGAGCACAATGTCAAAATTATTACCCTCATTTGAAGTGATCCGGATAAGATTTGGTTTAATTGTTGGTTTCTAAGGAAAGTTTAATCTGTGATACAAATAAAATTGTCGTTGCTTACTGCAGGTGAATCATGGATGAACAACCTCACGTCGTATGTTGATACGGATAAAACAAAGAACAAGGTTTTATCAGTCAACATTTTGAACTGTTTGTCATATATAAATTGTTTACAATATCATTAATTAAGTTGTATTTATATACTTACGATATTGTGAAAATTGTATCACTATCTAGTCTACCACTTCATATAAAAAATTATATAATAATTTTAGGGTTATGTAGAAACGTCAATTTATCACTCTAAAATATTTATTTCTCCTTAAAATTCATTATTTCCCCTTTTATATTTAATGCACACGGTTGTGTTTGTAGACTTATTATTTTTTTATATCACGAAAAAAGTCTCCAACATATAAGCTATAGAGATCACAGTACACTTTTCGCTCTTGATCAACACACACAACGAATCCGGGAAATCGTCTTTCCGTTGATTTCACATAGAATTTAGTGAATATATCAGACATGTGATTCTTTCGAACTTGATGATTTCGATTGTTGGATCGAGACAACAACGCGATTGCCTTGCATGTCGAGATGAACGATTTTTGTTTAGTCTTCATAATTTTTGTGTGATTTTTTATTATATTATATCTTCTCAAGTGAACCTTCACATGTTTCGATCCCAACTAATGAAACAGATTATGACTATATACAATATAGCGAGTACATATGATTGCGTCCTAAATATCGTTTTTTTGGCAATCGGGTATTTTTAGCAATCTTAAGTGGTTTAAACATATGCAAGTATGTTAAATATGAGATCAACTTGTAAAACATTTAACTATCGTGAGATTATCTTGACTGTTAGAGGTCATCTTTGAACAAATAATAAAACGATCGTATTATGTAAAGATCAAATATAAAATTTCCCTTTATGTGTGTTTGACTACTGCCATATCTGATTTCAACTTATATAATGTATTTAAGGTTGATAATGCTCGTATAAATATACACATGCTTTAATGTTAACTGTTTGAGAGTCGTGCTCAGTTAAACATAATATTAACTTTGGTTTTTATCATTTGATCGTTGTATATAGTTTATGATCAAATTATAAAATTCAAAATCTCAAGATCGGCGATCTTGATATATTAATATCGTTTATTATAATATTATTTTTAATAATATTAAAATATAATAAATGGTTTGCCAGTAGCCTTCAGACTACGATTAGAGTTTTAAAGTGGAGTAACTTGTACGATCACTTTGTATAAATCTTCGATTGTAAACGAATGAGGTTTTTTCATTTCTTGTTCCTATCGCGGTTTGAACCGATACCTTTAACCAACTTCCAAAGGGAAGTTGCTAAATTTGTTCGGGAAATTCTCGCAGTAGTGCAAGATAATTGAAGATAACGTAGTTTTGCTTTCTCTATAGCAGCCTTTTCTTTAGTATCGGCATGGTATCTCTTAGGACTTGTGATTTTGGACACTTTATGACCTTTGTCGCCGGATGTAGCTTAATGGTTAAGAGAGTTTCTCATCACGCCGCGGTCTTGAGTTCGATTCCCGCCGTTGAACAAATTAACATGCAACCGGATGACATAAAAACGCGTTTGTGTGTAAAAAACATTCGTTGGGCTGACCACCTACAATGTACACCATTCGTTAACACTGGTTCGTAAGGTCTCAGTTGAGACGCGGTAAGGGCCGTTTACGGCCTCTAAGCCATAGATTAAAATGACCTTTCTAACCTCTCTTTATCTGGACTTGTTCCTTCGCATTACTGTCGAAAGTCAATCAATATGTTAGCTATAGTTCTAAAATCGTATCATATTCACGGGTTTTGATCGATTTTCATGTTTTTCATTGCAATTTTACAATTGTAACTCCTTTTCTTTCCGTTGACAAAAGAGATGTTGTGTTGCTCTCGTATATATAGAAGCGGATGAATAGTGATCACGCTGAAATACATTTTTATAAAAAAACTCAACTATTATTCGCGTTGTAGACCAATTAATTTTCTAATTTTACATAAATTTCAAATTTCCGCCATTAAGCTTCCAATTACTGCCAATTCAATCAACATCATTTTTTAATAACAAAAATCAATTATTCTCTCGATTGTTTCTTCTTAAATAATAATAATTACAATTTCGAAATTCTCAAAACACGTAACATTCTAAATTATTAAATTATATTTTCAAAACATCTTTCATCATTGTTTTGTGTAAAGAAACGCACCACGACCGCTTACAAAAAAACAAGTTCATCGAACTCGCCTTTAATGTAACCAGCAGTGAAAGTATATAGTATTGTCAAATTAAATAAAAATCATTACCATCATTTAAATTGTCAATCGTCGTTACAAAACACTTGTCGCTTGTAATACACATATATAACAGCAGCGGCACACGAATGTAACGACAAGATATTTAATAATAATTAATTAATTAATTAATTACTGAGAAAAAATATCTGTTGTACAGATTTATAAGATACATTTCTCTATTCTCGCCGCGCGACTGCATAACACGGTACGCGTTTATAGGCAACCAGCATAAAAATCGGTAGGAGGTCCAATGTATATATACAAAACGATGATTGACATATATATCCTACTGACAGATTTATTTAATGTCACACATCTTTGATGGTTATATATTGACTTTGATGTTCCCAAAAAGAATACAACAAAAACAGTGTTTTTGTGAAGAGATCGCGTTATTTTTGGATATCACTTAAGGTTTTTTGTACGACATCCATAAAAGTTTTAGATACGACGACAAGACATGTTATATTATCTAATCACGGGGCGAGATTACAGGATATATAAAACAAAAAATAGTATTACTATATGTATATATACATTATGGACCACCAGCTGATTTAATTAATTTTTCTTAATTTTCAACGATAAATTTCCGTGAAATATATTATATTTCCTATTGCGAGGCGGTCAAATCTTTGTGTACACTATCGCGTATTTATAATAAAAAATACTAAAACAATAAATCGATACTTAAACGGATATTTGTGTAATCGATTTTGGAGTGGTGTTGTATATTTACTTCCGGTACTGTATATCGTGTTATAATTGATTGTTAAACACTTATAAGTTTGGCATTCGTGGTGTTTGTTATACGTGATCGGAAGATACTATTTTTGGTTTACATCTCAAGTGGCTTCCGTAAGAACTAACAAGTAATTAATTATGGAAACGTTCCCCTTTGTTCTAGGCCGAGTATTGCTGTCGTTTTCTTCTTCTTCTTTTATGTACAAGATTTGTTTATTTGTTTGGTAAGGATATACCAATCTCGATTGTTATTTCACAATCGGTAATACTGAAAAAATGAACATACTCTCGTAAAACAACCCGAAGCTAAATTGATTACGTGGCGGTTTTCAATCAAATGCTTTTAAAAACATATAGTCAGCAATAGCATCTTGTGAACTGGAGCTACTAGTTCAATGAATGAAGTTTTAAAAATTTGTTGATGGTATTGATGCCGTCTATATAATGAAATGCAAATCTAGGTTACATTTGTAAGTATTTCGCTCTCATTGGTAGAGGAAGTAGCGTTCTTGCTCTGTAATTCGAGGGTCTCGAGTTCGATTCTTAGTGGTGACCAAAAATCACGATTGGGTATTTTTTATGTTTATAAGTATGGGTGTGAATATGGGTTGATGAACCGTAGGTCCTTCGTGACATTGAGTTCTGGAATACTTTCCACTCTGTTTTTAATTTTTTTAGGTTGCATTCGTAAGGAAAAATCAAACGGTTTTCGCCTGTAGATCATTCCTTAACTCATTAGTTACCTTTCAGTTGGGACTTGGATGAAATCTTTGGGACAACACGGCCGTATCTCGCAATCGTGGCCGTATCTCGTAATAATTCGCTGAATGTTGAATTTTATGTGTTCAATTGTCTCTGTTACGAGTAGACAAGTGACTTAACATATCCTATAAAACAATAATTTAATGTAGTTAGATCATACGATCTCGGTGGCCTTAGTCTTTCATCATATGTTTCTTATGTTTTTTTTGGATAATTTAATTGAACCCCGCGCTGTGTGGTATGTCCGTCCTGGTGGAATCACATATTAGCTATGTGGGGGTACAAAAAAGAATGAAATCATGTCTCTAAGCACGGCATAAGCTGGTCAAAGGCTGGGCTTGTCGATTATCTTCACTCCGAATCTGACAATTCTTAACGTACCCATTCAACCAATATTGAGCTTTATCGTTGAATAAATTTTGTTTCGATAATCAATAACAGTATCAATTTGGGCTTCCGAACATGGCCGAATTGGTGTGAGCAATGGTCAGATGGCTTTAATTCCTGCACTAATACAATTTTAAACCAAGATCCTTGAAAAAATATTTTCAAAAAGTGGATGAGCACACCTTCAGTTGCTGCGAACGAAGTCGAATTGATTGATTTTGGTCTTCCTCAATACTACTGTGTATATAGCGTCTATCGCTTGTTCGGTATGCGCTGTTCGAAGTTCGCGCCATGAAATTTGTAGCTGTCAAATCGGTTGTTAAAGAAAAAAGTGTTGCCAACATAAAGATTTGCACCTATAAAAACTCTTAACAATATATGCTACCGTGAGTTTCTGCATTTTATTCTAGTGCTCGACAACGAGAAGCATCATTATTTTTCCATACTTTTCAATCCCCCTCATCCTCTATAAATTCGTGCGTATTAAGATGATAAGACTTCTCAGTACTCATAAAAACAGTGTAGGAGAAGATATCAAGATTTTTCTTACTGCTGGTAATCGTGCTGCGTACACCTCAGAATTATAAAATAGTTTTTTATAACAGGCGGATTATATAGAGGTAGATTGTTAATCTCGTTAACACATTCGATTATTGATATTATTTAATATATAATAACGTGACATATAAACTACCTAGATAACATTATCCAGTTCCAAGTATCGATAAAATATTTTCAAATATCTTTGGTTGTAGAATAGAGTGTTGAATTTCACACATTCTTTTAATGTTATCTATAACAAAATATTTACGAAAAGCTTATTACTTATAAGCTCTCGTCTATACTCGTTTTTTGTACACACACAGCTGCGGCTAATCAATTTCCGGCAAAATTATGTAAATATCAACAATACCAAGTATATCACATATATGTAGTTTGGTATAATTCGACGGTAATGATAATTCTGCAAAATTTTAAAAGGTGATCGCCAGCACAAAAACCATTGACACACATTCGTGGTATAGTAAAAAGTTTTGCAGTAATTTGCAGAATAAAATCAGCAACAATTAATCGTAATTTTACAACAAAAAACCATAATAACAAAAGCCGTTGTACACTTAAGTACTTTCAAATTCGCGGTTTAACCTAATTCTTTTGGTTTTTTTTGTTGTATGTTTACAATTCAACATAATTATATGTTTTATGTAAACTTGTATGTGTTAAATGCTTTTACAAAAATTGTGTATTAGCTGACATTCTAACCTTTTCCGCCGCGGTTGAATTGATTTTGGGTAATTTATCTGTTTATAAGAAACGGAAAACTGTTAGATCAAACCATGGAAGACGATGCAACATAGTTTTTTGTGTAGTATCATTGTTTTTGGGTTTTTTGATTTATTTAAAATTAATTAGATAAGACATTAAGAAGATATAGTTTTATGTACAGTTAATTACAAAGTATAATTACTACTCGTATGGTATTTTCGGTTGAGTGACCTCGAAAAGTTTTTCGAAACATAGTTTTGTGTGAATAAAATAGAAAATTTGTTTCGATTCCAATGCTGCCAACACAAAACGTGATTGTAACTCAAACATAGATTGTTGCAGATTCAATAAATCGATAATAGAATTCATTAAAATGCCGCACAACTATTAAGTGTTGCCGCCACTCTAAATTAACACACGTATATGTGCGCGAGTATAATAGACTTCCGGCTTAAATGTGTCACCTAATTTTTGACATACGTAATAGCACATCGGTATAGTCTAAATTTGTTAGCGCATACGTGACGTATATAAACGTATATATAAAGAAATTGAATTTTGAAGTCGTACGAATATGTATATTTAAGACGTTTAGATATTTAGTAAACGATTTTCTATGTAATGTTTGGTCAAGCATAAAAAATAATTTTTTGTTTGTTGGTTTGATGGTGATGTAGGACAAGACACTGTATAATGTGCAATCGATTTGCGTTTCTCATTTTGCAGAAATTGTAGTCACGCACATTAGCTGCACTATAGTAGAAACTGAATGTTATAATTCAAGGTCACAGAAACCACTATATCACTTCTTAAAGTAATTGGAAAATGTTAAAATTAGAAATTTTTTGGCCTTATATATGCATGTGCAATCCATTGCCTTGGATCTAGGTATAAGTAAATTCTTAGTTGGGAATCAATACGTTTCTGGGGTTTTCATTCGCAAATCTTTAGCAATATCCCAAATGCAACATTATACCAGTGTTCACTACTATCTCGTTTGGGTCGAAGCACTCTCAACTCTTTCGCAGTTATCTTATATAAACCGAGTAACTATAGTTATAAATTGGCCCGATTTGCGATGGACCATCTGTATATTGCATTGCTACATGAGAGTCAGTATATTGTTGATATTGATATAAGGGATGGGTCAGCGTTGAATATATATTTCATTTAGTAAATAAATTGAGACTACCTGGTCGTTTGGAATAAAGATCTTACTATAGGATGTGGAAATGGTTCCCCGCATCATTTCTTGCCCAGCTTTCGTCAATAAAGCGAATCCGAAAGTATAAAAGTATGCATTTACCGTAGCATAGTCATTTTCAACTTGCATTAGTAGTTTCCGTTTTGCCCACCCTTAGCCGCGGTTGTGGCCTTCAAACGGCCGGCAAAACTATTTCATGCAAGTTTTTTGGCCTATTCCCGGCGAAGCACTTGCTTGAGATAATCGACACTATGATATTTTTTGTCCCAACCTTGCTCTTTAAAATAGTCTTAACCGAGAAATCTAGTGGATTTGCATACCGTGAATTTGGTGGCCATTCGGCAGTTAAAATGAACTTCAGAACGTTGTTTTTCAGCCAATTTTGATTGATGCGCGCTTGTTTACATATTGCTTAGTAACGAACGGTGACTCACCGGAGAAAAGCGGATTCGGTAAATCGCCACTTTCGTGCAACCGTAAAAACACTTTGCTCTTTCTACTTTTTTTGAGCATCGGTGAGACCATACGTTTTATGGAATTTCAAGGTATTTAGTCCAAGATGGCCTTTCAATATATGCTCCATCCGTTCGAGCGAAATGTTCGCCTCACTTTTCTGCCTCTATGACTCGGATTCCGACCCAATTTGGCCTTCACCACCATGGCTTTTTACAATACTCGTTATAATCGTTATTCATGGTCATTATTTCTGGTGCGATATACAAACATTTTATTCACATGCAGATTTTTTAACTGGTTAATAATCTGCAGCTGTGGTTTTCCAGCTAAATATAGAGCAGTCACAAAATTACGCTTGAATTCCATTGCGGATAACTTTGTTTCTGAATATTTCCCACTAAAATGATTTTTTACACTTGTAAACAAAGTATGAACTGTCATTAGTGTAAATTTGAGTCTAGTTAGAAGATTTCGTGTCAGTCACCCTATAATATTGTTAGATTTTGAGCCATTACAAGTTCAGTGGATATGTGATCTTGATTGTTTTTTTTTACTTTCGGTGATATTAAGGTTAATTTACCGCTAACGATGTATCTTAAAGAGTTTGAAAGTAATTGCCTGTTTAATTAAACTGACAATAAACTGCAGATATGGAGCATATTACAGACGATACTCATGATTTCATACAAATATTTAATTTGCATGAAACCATTAATCGGATCAATTCGTTTTTACTCTAGTTGCTTCAATAGTGGGTACTAGCGGTTCATTAGCGGGTAAATTGACTGGTCTTCCTTCAAGTTAGATTTTTGTTCGAATGATAAATTAAATCACATGTTGCGTTGAAAAACGAGAAACAAAGTTTATCAAATTGTTTTCCCATTGGGCTACCCGGTGTATGATGCACCTCTCAGGGATAGATCGTCCCCATGGTTTGTAAATTATAAATAGAAAGAAATTATGTTTTTATTTTAATTTTGTGTTTTGTGAGATAAATGTATTTTGGTAGAAATGATAGATTTGGTACGTATTTTGAGATGTATGTGCCTTTTCTTGTTTGAACAGTAACGTGTGCATGGAATAATTTGAGGTTTTGACAGTTATATCGATAATTCTATTCACACTAAAGAATGTTGGTAAAATATCTCAAGGCGACATCTTATTCTGAAAATCCAAAGAAGTCCAAAATTGGTATTCTGTTTTAGAGATAAAGATTCATTTGATTCTAGTAGTTGTAAAAACAAAGATCTAAAGTAGTTAGTGGTTGAGAAGCGTTTTTCACGCTCATTTAACATGACTTATTTAACATGTGTTATTTGAAGTTTAACACATTTTCATAGAATAAAAACAAGCAACAATCACATGGTCACACATCACATGTATAGTGCATCCGAAAAAAATATTTCTAGAAATTATGCATGAATATGCACTAAAAACAGAATATAATATATTAATCAATAATAATAAATAATATTTATATATTATTATTAGAGCACACCATTTCATAATCTATATAAAATATATATAATTCATTTAACCGAGTGGCTGACATTGCACTCGCGGTCACATTGAATTGAATCGATTATATTGGCATCGAGTATGTTATAGTGTATATATAGAAAGTCACTTAAACGTGACATTTATTGAATTGTAATACCTTGGTAGAGTAATAATAGTATATAACAGCAAAACTTATAATTGAAAGTACATCCACTTCACCCAGTTCGGTTTTATTATATTTTTTTACTTTACTATTTCTAATTTTTACTGTGTGTATATGCAATACCAAATTGATCTGTCTAATTAGACAATTAGACATTGCATGTGTGCCTGCTAATCGTATATGTATGTGCAACTGTTATCTAAACGTATATTTCATTTAGATAACAGTTCGAAAACGTATATTTTATTCCATATAATGGCCGACTAACACAATCAATGGTAGTGCATTATGAATAAATGACAAAATGGCGGGAAAATTTAATGAAAAATGTTGACTTGACACGCGAACTCTGTTATAGAATGAAAGTGTGAAAATTACCACTATACAACATAAAGTTGTTGTACAAAGTATGTTAAACAAATTAATTAGTTGTTGCATGTTTGTTGTGCAATTGTACAATTATGCATAGTATAAAAATAGAAATTTGTAAAATTTCAACAATCTGAAATAGTTTGTTTAGACACTATGTTTTGTATATATAGAAGAAAGTTAAGGAAGGTTATGGAAAGTTGATGAATATAAAGATGATTGATTTGATATTTTCATTGTGTGTACGGATGCGGTTGAATTTTTCATTAATTTTCTTCGGTTTACATTGTTATATACCATAATGAATTCATCTCAGCCATTGTTACACAAATAATTTTATATATTTATTCAAGTCACGGCATTATCGTAATTAATGATTGATCATATTATTTAAAAATCTAATTTCTAGATTAACAATGCATTCGATCAATATATCGATTACCTCGTATAAAATTGATTGTGTTAACGAGTATTTGTGGTGCAGCTTGTGATATATATGTGTCTGTATTCTGCAATGTTGCAAATGTGATCGAGGATGAACTAAGGTTTGATCGCATCATCATTGTGACCAGGGTTAGGTTCTTCATCGAACGATCGGTTTTCACTACATTGTATTGTATCCAAATATGATATATCACACACACCTTCAGTAACAGTTGAAAAATATTAGGCGCCATCTTGTGAGATGGCACCTATAAATCTTTCACCTATAAAACACCTATAAATCTTTCATTATCGCAATTCGTAGTGTACTTGATTAAATATCAGTAACCTTACCGTCTAAGATGTATCAATAAATTTGGATTAAAATTAGATTTCTTTTAGTTTAAGTCAAAAACAGGCTTAACTGCAGAACATTATTTAAGCCGTTAAATTATGAAATTTTGTTTTCACAACCATACTTTAATATTTGTCATCATAACTCTCGCCAAATAGCATTGAGTTGTGCAATTATCACTTCTGCAGGCACCAATAAATGCAATCAGCACATATATAGTCTAAATATATGACTAATACAGCGCATATTAATCGATTTGAATAATATGAACCAAAAACACCATTTATAGCGTACATTGTTGCCGCCACATTACATATACGCTTATATAATTATATTACCCCGGGGGTATATAGTGTTACCAGACTTAAAATAATTATCCGGATATTGTGAATAAATAAATTGCATCGAACTGCTAATTAACAGCAACCGCATTTTGAAACAATAGAAAATAATAAGTTTTTTTATTGTGTCGCGGCAACGCTGTGTCACTGTTTCTTATCAGACGTACAATGTACTTTGTGTTTAAAAAGCGTATATTTAATGGTTTGCGATTACGCCATTTCTATAGTTATACCGTGTACGAACTCTGTCGTCTTATCTTAATACACGAATATATACTTTCAAATAAAAAATGCGAAAAAATTGTCCTCTGTTGTGACAATTCGATCATATATACCGGTTGAATATGATTCATCTTTGTGTACAGTAGCTTCCCTGTACACATAATGAAATAACCATTTACGCTCGATAATTACCGATCGTATAACAGAAAGTATTACGTACAAATATGTACTTATATGTATGTACATGCATAATTTAATGCTGCCTCCGGCAAACAATTTAGTCGTATATATTATATGCATACAGACACACGACCGATAGCAAATCTGAAATGAAAAGTGGTTTTCAGATCATGTTTTTATGTATGTATAAATAATTTATGGTAATTGAACATATTAATGGATATATGAGCATTTGGGACACACGATCATGTGATCGTATAATTGTAAACAGGTGAAATCATTTTTAGATCACAAATTGTGCTCAAATATTTGATGTGGTTGATAGGGTGAAATGTTCAGAACTTCGATTATTTTTTTATGTTGTTCGATCCATTCAATAAATATCATTTCAACGCTTTTGTGGATACACTATGGAAATAATTACGAATAACAACTTTGTTTGTTCGATTGATAAGACAATATTTGTACTATAAATATGGCGTTAGATATCTACACAAAAATTATTTGTTATCTTAAATGTAAACAAAAACACTAATAAACGTTATCATTTTGCACAAAGAAGGCTGTTGTTAGTTAGTTTTATTCCAAATGACGTAAATTGCTGAAATGGTGAACGGATTCATGTTACCGAAATTGTAGTACATAAGTGGAATTATACATATTTAAGTGGAATTTCTTTCTTTTGTTTTTCTACAAATATGAAACAAAAAACATGATCATATGAGAGAATACTATGGCTACTAAGAATAGAAATTTGAACATCGAAAAGAGTATTGACCGTTCCGATTTTATATTTTCTTTATATATGCTTTGATTACTTATTTGTTTAGATTTTCTAATCTGACGAAAGAGAACAAAGTATACACACGTGCATTGCACATACTATTTGTGTTTTTTTTACATTTAAGATGTTCGAATATGCGTTTAGGGTCGTTTAAGAATGTGGTACATATAACCTAACATATTTGTGTCTTGTTTTAATTTCAGGCGAATTTAACAACACTACCGATCGTGATTATCACCCCAGTCCTTCAACAAAAATATTGTAATAATGACAAAAGTAAATATAGTGACGACAACGTCAACGAATTCAAATGATACAACTGCAACTAACAATACCAATAATAGTGATAGTTTAACAACAAATAATAACGATAGTGATCATAATAATCATAACTGTGATAGTAATACGGATGATAATAAAAGTCCAATTAGTGAATTAAAGCCAATCTTAACCAATATTAGTAGTACGAATAATACATTAGTTCGTAAAAAATCCGTAACATTTGATCATCATATAAATGAAAACGACGAAGTGATACGAAAGTTTGTCGAAGGTGATGTAATTGTTGATCAGCAGAATCCTTTTAATTCGAATTCTGTCGATTCGTTCGATCTTAGTATTTTAGAGTCGAAGGATAATAAAACACCGAATGGTAAACAACGTATTATTAAAATTGTAGCCACCAATAATTTTACGAAATTATCGGATGATGATGATGATAAAATTACGACCGAAGACGTTCTAAAACAGTCGAAATACGTTAAAACATACATAAAAAATCCAGATTCGGTGTTTACGTACGATCATACTTTGCGGGATCGTATACTATCGGAAGACAAACCGGATAGTATTCAAAGTGTAGTGCGTAAAGAAAAACCGCGAATTCCTTTACCAAAGCCGAGATTACTTCTTAATGGTCACAATAACAGTAAACAATTGAACACTGAATCAAATTTAAAACAAAATCACGTAAATAATACAAAGATTATAAAAAAGAATTTAAAAAATTCCAATTCGGGTATAAAATATCCTGATCTCTCGGATCTTAAAATAAAAACAGGTACGGACCAGGATGAGACACTATATAATCCGATCGAGGTTGCAATAAATGTTAAAAAATTTGATGATCGTTTTAAAACGGTTAATCTTGGTTCACAAGATGATATAGACGAAATTGGGGAATCGACAACACGCGACGATCAAGTGGATGGTGAAACATCGCCCGAAACGGAAGACGAACGAAAGTTACCATATAATACAAATACAGTGACGAGTAAAGAGTTTCAAGAATTTTTAAAAAGCAAAGGTTTAACATTGCAGCCCAATTTAGGATATACGGCTAGTGATTCGGAGTCGCACGATATGGAGCAGCAAAAAATTAAGAAACGATCGGTACTTGGTCGATTATTCGGTGGCGGAATTTTTGCTAAAACGTCTAAGACTACGCCGAAAGAAAGTATGATGCCGCATACACAAACCCTAAACAGTCGGTCGTCGAATAATAATAATGTCAATGCTAATAAACGGGTCGTGTTCGAACGACAAAGTATGCATGTTCCAACATCTAGTCGAGGTCGTATCTATCGCGATCAAGACGATCAAACTAGCTCAATTTCTTCACAACTTACCGCAGCTGATGAATATATCGATATGAATGGAAATGACAGTAATGATAGTAAAATAAATGTTTCACCATTGCGGCGTTCACTTCGCGTCGAGAATAATCCAAATGCACTGAAGCTAAAACAAAATTACTCTCAATCTGAACTACCTGTTAAAAGTAAA
Source organism: Tipula lateralis (assembly GCA_963932295.1). Classification (NCBI taxonomy): domain Eukaryota; kingdom Metazoa; phylum Arthropoda; class Insecta; order Diptera; family Tipulidae; genus Tipula; species Tipula lateralis. The sequence continues at coordinate 186,550,993 of OZ010737.1, read as the reverse complement.
GTTTTGCCACAGTCAAAGATCAAACCTCCTTCTGGACGTAGTTCTGCACCAATTACTTATTTATCCGACCGGAACGAGTCTCGTGTCTTAAATAATGGTTCTGTAATGCGCGAGAAGCATTCATCTGAAAAATCACAACCACTTTCGTTTGTACAAAAATCACCTCAGTTAAGTAATGGTGTGGTGGCACCACGTGCCCAACGACCCAATGTTGCAGTTACCAATACAAATGGCAGTGTCCAAAAGTCCAAAATCAAACCACCCGTTCCTATTCGGCGAAATGTTGTCGAACGACAAAGTTTAACAACTCGTAAACCAGATGAAGTGGACAATATTCAATCACTTTATGGTAATTTAAATCGAGCATCGTCACTGAACCGAAATCATCGTGTTATCCAAAGTGTTCCAGCTCAAGTAAAAATATCTCGAAGTCCGGTAATTTATTCCCCAGTTGCAAACGAACCGGTTGAAAAGTTAGCAGTGAATAGCTGTGATACTGTAACGCCGTCAAATTCTAATGAGAAATTACTCGAGCCGCAATCAACTTCGACACCGAAAGATGTTGTGGTGATACAACAAAAGCCCCAAATAGTTCAGGTGGAAAATAATATGAATGAATGGCAACAATTGCAGCAGTTAAAGCATCAGAATGATAAAACTTTGTATGGTGTAAATATTATAGCACCTGAGAACTTGTATGGTAAACCAAGACGTAACTCAATACAAACCGAAAATATTTACGAGTCGACCGATAGAATGACTACTTTGGAGGCACAGCAAGCATTATATATGCAACAGTTTGTTCGAAATTCACCACAACGTAACACAATCGGCAGTTTAAATCGCACACGTATTGCTCAGCGTCCTGCTTTGCGTATACCAACGAATAGTGTCGATAATAATACCTTGCAACGAAACATACCTTTACGTTCCCAAAGTGTGCTCGACAATGTCACTGCAACACAATACTATCAACAAACACCGGTAATAATGCGACGTCCAGTTAACTCTAAAAGTTCACAAATATCGCTGAACAAAGAGGACGTGATGAATAAAGTTCGTGAATTTTGTCGTCGCTCAATGAATAAAACACCAACCGGAAGTAATGGTAGCCGTGATTTACTAGTGATCGATCCAAAGTCGAAAAAAGATTTATCGCCCGTTAGTTATGCATCGGTGGAAGGTCGAGAAATGGCTATATACGGCGAGAAACCACCACAAATTCCACAAAGATCGCAAAGTTTATCAACCAAACAAAACTCGGAACCGCAACCGAAGCAGCAGTATCAACCAAACATTCCGATCTATAGTCCGATTATTAAACGAAGTAGTTTATATTCGACCACATCCGAAATGGAGGATAATATGGTTCGCCACAATTTAGTGACTGTACATCAAGTCCAAAAACCTGAACGAAAACTATCTGTCGCACAGTCGTATCGAAGTGACGCCGATTCCGTTTTCCTACCCGACGAAAATAATGTAATGCAACCGATAAAGTTATCACCACGCCATGTTATTATTCCTCAAGACAATATGGAAATTTATGGTAAAATTAATCCAACCTATGGTTATGTCTCAATTCGTGAGCCTGATAATTCTAATGCATTGTACAGTATTCCAGTCAAGCGTAATATGGTTTTATCGCCAAATTCGCAAGCTAAGTACAGTACAGTAAAACCACAGACAAATAATATTCGATATACGATCGATGGCCGTGGAACACCGTTAATTTTATATTCGATACCACACTCACCGCATAAATTGGTGGTTAAACAGAATAATAATAATAATAATAATAGTAATAGTGTTAACAATAATAGTAATAATGTTGAAAAATTATACCGACAAATAGTTCCTAGTAAAGTATCACAACCGTACTATCATCGTAATGTTGCACAACAATACCAACACCAACAACAACAAAATCAACATCAATCGAATCAACAACAAATGTCACCGTCAATGAGTTATGGCTACGTGCCTTATGAGAGCGAAAGTGGTTCAGAAGCAGGAGAGGTGCAAAGGATTATGCAAAGTCGAAGATATATTAATGGTAAGTGTTTATTTATTAAATTTGCATGTTACCACTCGTAAGGCTGGTCCAAAATCTCCACCGAAAATAATTATTTTAGCCCGACACGAAAAGTATGAATAAACAAAGTTACGGGACGACCGACAACAGCTTATATTAAGATGTGAATTAGAATGTGAGTACTACGAATTCAATTTGGCTCTTTAAATCATAATGTTGTGATCTGGAGACCGTTATCGTGTCATATGCGTTCTCTAAACTTATTCCAAATAGTTGGAACTAATCGTAATAGTCTTCAAGTAGATCTCGTAAACTACTAGTTCATGTAAAAAGTACATGTAATGTGTCGCAATTAATAAATCAAATTCATGTCTATCTATGGGCTTTATAAACATATAGCACAAACCCGCTTGGATTTGGACGATTTTTGCAAAAACAACATTTGTTATGTAAAAATAGAACATGTACAAAATATTTCCGGAACAAAATAAAAATTGTTCGCCACATCTGCATTATATGTATAATGTACATATGAAGTAAAATTTTTATTTTTAGCGCGCACTCTGCCATCTATTAACGACTAGTGATACTTAATCAAGTATTGAGCTTTTTTCATGTTAAAATTTTCTGTTTTGTTATTTTCGTTTATTTTCTTTTTTAAACTTAAGATAATCGCGTAGACGCCCCTAAATCAAATATAAATCATTTTATTATCGAAAATGTGTTCGCTTTATATTCCGCGTACACCAAAAAGCAAAGTATAGCGCACAAAATCTGTATATGATTTGTGGATCTCGCAAAGTGGAAAAAGAAAAATGATAAAAATTTTCCAACATAAAATGAAAATTTATACGATTTTTTTATTTTGAAAAAATATCTCTATAAAAAAAAGTCACATGTATTCACAAAGTGAGCAAATTTATTGTGTCGTTGTGATTATTATTATTATGTGAAGTTGTATATATGGCGTGAGTTGAGTGATTGGGTGGTTTGGGAAAATTATGTAGGATTTTTCTTCGAGGAAAACACGACAAAAACAACAATATTATACATTTTTATGTACAAAAACATTACGAATATATGATGTAGGTTGGCGATGGGTATCTTGTTATTATTTTAGATGATGCGGGTGGTGTGATGCCGTGGTGTGTTTGGTCATCGAAAAAAATTAACCAGCGTTTAAGTACTAAATACATTGTTTCGATTATAAGGAAATCAATTTTAATAGTTTTTCACTGTGATGATTTTAATTAATAATTCGATCATGATTGTTCCACGATTATGCTCAATGTCGTTAAACGATTTAATACCGGGGGATTTCTAATTTTAATTGAAGTGAACGGTATACGGATATTTTATATATTTTATATGATATTTGATGGGTCGTTAGGATATATCCGATTATTTTTTTTTGTTCGGATGTATGCTTTCGATAAACTAAAGGATTTTATTTTCCTTCGTTAAGGAGTATGAGATTTTTTTTTCTAGTAGGAGAGAGAACTGCATTTATAAAAATATCCGTAATAAAAGTAAATGAAATAAAAATTCCAGACTTGTGTTAGGTCTGCACCCTAACAAAAGTATAAAAAGAAAGATATAAGAAAATGAACACAGGAACAGGGTGTGGAGATTATTCGTATGTATAGAGAACAAGATTAGCTGAGTATTTTTTTATCGCAATCGTGCTCCTTCGTTATTTTGCTTATTTATTAGGGTGGTTTAATGTATTTTCAACATGATAAAGCAAATAAGCTTTGTAGAGCACTGTATGTACTCTGTTCTAAGGTTCTCGACCATAAAAATCACCATAGTTGTTTAAGACAACGATTCCGTATAATATCAAACAAAACTTCATGAAGTCTCTGTAGAACGACCACTGGATGCAATAATAGATTTTAAATTTATATACCCGCTTAGAACCTCATTCGATTCTATATTTTATTAAAGGTAGTGGTAACCGTAATATAGTGTGTCAAAATACACGTCCACTTAGTGATAAGATTTGTACAACACTTTTCCCGAGCTTAGCGAAATACTATGTAGGGTGGAGGAAATTGATTTGGTTTTCATCAGTTCAAATAAAACCTACGACCACAACCTCTTCAAATTTCCGTTGGGTGTCTATATTTTCTCTTGTACATACTCAGTGATTAATTCTGCGCTTTACTATTTTATTGTGCTTTACTATTTTATCGAGTACTATGAAAATACTTGTCTTGATTTGGATTGTTTCATTTTTCAGTATATAGTTATAAAATTCCTCTTTTAGAGAACATGGATTTCAGGTATCAAAAGCTTAGAAAACTTTGTTGTTATACTTGGCTGACTTTGTCTATCTGAGTATAATACTGGGTTCGTAGCCTGCTTCGTAAGGCATGCAGTGTGGCTCGAATAAAAGGTAAATAATAGTCCTTTAATTACAGTTCCATTCGGTTGAGGTTTTTGAAGTTCAGATCTGGTCCATATACATACTTATTTACAAGTATTTATTGTTGCCTAACTAATCAAGTAGTGAATTGCGAGAATACCTTGAAAACACCGGTCTTCAAAATATCCTGTGTAATTGTTTGTTTATTCGTTCAAACCATCCATTTTTGTACCACCCTATATGCAATAGAAAACTTTTCTCTCTGAATGCGCGCGCATTCTCCTTTCTATCGACCAACATTAAAGGGCGGAACTCCTATAAAAAAAACTCTACTGTTATAATACACCGACGATGACGAGAAATATCCATCGATATATACACAAGAAGCAAAAGTAGTTTTTTTTTACTGATATTCTCGGTTTTTTCCTGTTAGTCGGTAGAAAAATTTTCACGGAAAATCATTAAACTTTAAACCAAGCAAAAAATAAAAATTAAAGTGAGAGTTCAAATATTAGTTTTTATTAATCAATTTATAAAATCTCTTCACATCAAATCTTATATTTTTGATTGCCCCTAAATCTATGCAACTTATAATACATTAGTACATTGTGTGTATTGGAACATGGAGGAAAATGACAAATTTTCCAAAATAGAATAAAAAAAAAATATTTTTAATTAAATATGAAAATGTGATTGTGTTGTTGTTGTTATTCTGGTGATAGAAGAAAATTTAGTTAACTAAAAAAAAATATCCAAAAAGGAAGAGAAAATTCCGAAAAAAATAAAAATAAAAGAAAATCGATTCGGGAAAAGTGTGAAATTCCAGTTTGGAGTGCAAAATTGTTATTTTAAATAATAGTTGTTGTTGTTGTTATATGTGATGTGGATAACTTTTTTTTTGCGTCTGGCGTCAATCGCATAGAATAAACATACAGAGAAGAAAAACCCCCCAATTCAGAAAAATTGCTTTGATAAAATAAAATCGGGAAATTTCCTTTTGTTGTTGTTGTTCTTCTTCGATTTTTATTAGACCCGGCGAATTTTAGTTTTTTTTATTCGAGCCACGTGAATTTATAGTTTCGGTTATTTCCGGTATTTAAGCCAAATACTTCGTGCGTGCTGGTACAGTTCATTTGTATATAGAATAAAATTCCGGTTCTCTTATATACACCGAGCCAGAGCAGTTCTTATGTATATATATTTTTATATTACATACATCCCCACCCATTTATTTACCGAAAAATATTGTGCGAAAGGAAATTTTTCAATATCCTTAATTTTAGTAGTACATGGGTAGAAAATACAATTTTATTCGGTTTTTCCAATTTTTGTTTTTTAATTTCCGGTGAAAATATATAGGTAAAAACAAAAACAAAATAGAGCTAAAAATATAGAGTGATGAATAGATCCTAGAATCGGGAAAACTTATTGCAGGTACAGCAAACAATTTAATTTTTGGTTTTTCGGTGTTTTTTTGTTCTGGATTAATAACCGTACATATATAGATATAGTGAGAGAGAAGAGTGAAAATCTAAGACTTACTCTATAACACAATAACGACTAGCTACACGATAAAATCTAGCAAAAATGTTGATTCGATGGAAAAGTAAAGATAAAAATCAATCCTCATCCGGTAGTTCGAAGAAGAAGCGTAAAGGACGGGAAGGTGGTAAGTGTTCTATTGATGAAGCTATTTAAATGCATTTATAATGAACTAAATTTGTCCAATCACATTGGTATAGGTCATTGACATCATTTTTATTTAATTGTCGAGTCAGGAAAATCAAATCTCCCAATATTTTTGGTGGTTATGTTGTTTTTTGTTGTTATTATTTTAAACAAATACGAGAATATATGTAATATAGCACGCATGTCAATCAATTTCACTCACCGCTTTACAGTGTTTCTCCAGTTTATACATATATACATATTTTGAATGTACGTTGAGTGTGTATGTATATGTATTTGGATGTGCTATGCAAATTTCTGGGCGGATACGCGCGCCGCGGTTTTAAATTACATCCGGTGAATTGTTTTTTTTCGTTATATGGCAAAAGGATATAATTTGCCAAGCGCATCCAGGTTATCAAAAAAAATCTTCAGTTTTTAGTTATAACGAAAGGAACTTTCAAGAAATATGAATTCTAGTAAAGTTGGGAAAAGTTTACTCAACCTAGCGTAAGTAGAATGTTTTTAACGAGTTGGAGCGATCAAATTTTGAATATGAGTTCGAACATATGAGTATTGGCTCGTAGCAAATTTCACAAAGGTCCTATCTCTTCATTAATGTAACGTAGGTTCTTTTACCAATTGGGATCCATGCATGACAACTGTCATGTTCATTGAAATTTCAACATGAATAGACTTACACGAGAACAACGTTTAACAATTGGGGGAATTTGTCTAAAAAATCAGTGTTCAGTAAAAAATTGTTTTTTCGTTTAAGTCGATCTAATATGTAAATATTGTTGCTGTATCTGAAAGTGTACGTGAAGACCGCAATCAATCGTATGCGTGGCGTATTTTCAAGAGAGATCTTGGTTACAAAATACAGCTTGTTCAAGAATTAAAGCCGGTTGACCTTCCTTTACGTCATCGATTTGGTTTATGGGCGTTGAACATCTCCAAATTGATCTGTATATTTGGGCCAATGAACAGCCAGAAGAGATTCAAGAGCTTCCAATGAATCCTGAAAAAGCATTGTTTGGTACGGCTTATCGGACCGTATTTATTGCGGAAGGGCAGCATGACTTGTTATTCCCAAAAATTCAAGATATTGGTGTAGCTGACTTGTGGTTTTTCCGGGATGTAACGTGCCACACAACAGGCCAAACCATCGATTTATTGAAAGAAAATTTTAGTGAGAACATCATATCAAAAAAGGCACCCGTGAATTGGCCTTCAAGATCTTGTGATCTGACACTTTTATAGGGTATTTGAAATCACTTGTTTGTCCCGGGACGATATATTCTTTACTTGGAATACATATAACTCCTTCAAGTTCCACTCTATTTGCCTTAAACACTGTACCTTTAATTGGTGGGCTGTACCTATTAAGTGTTGTTAAGTGTTGTTTCAAATGTTTGGTTTTCATTTATTTAAAGTCAATTCAAGCTGATTTAATACACATTTTATTCTGTCAAAATCATTCAAATTTGAGTCATCATTTGTAAAAGTTTCAAATGAACGGTTAAAAAATTTTACAGAAGTATGAAATAATTTTCTATATATTCAAAAAACTGCGTTCCATAGATAGATATACGTTGCGAAGGTCGGATTTACAATAAAATATATAAAAAGGATATCAGCACTCTATTAATATAACACATATGTATACGACACTCCATTATATTCATCTGACTCCGCACATTCGAAAAAATTAGGAGAATCGTAAAAAATGCAATGTTCGTTCAACATTGAATCAACGACCGACCATCATATAAAAAAGGACAATATGATTTTTAATATCATCGCCTCGACATTTTTGCGATGATAATTTAAAGGGATGAAATGGATTTTTATGGTTTCTGGTTGGTGTTTGTATATATACGAGTATGTATAGCTAGTGAGTGGTATGGTGAAGTTAGAAGATAAAATGTAAGGCAACACAAAAAATGTCCTATATTTAGTCATTTTGTTTTTAAACCCTTTCGACAATGATGATGACGACTACGATGTTGATGATGATAAATAAAAAAGCGATGGTCATTGAAAATGTTTAAAAAAACGGAAATTTATTTAATTTTATAATATCTAAAGTTGAAAGGGTGTCTGTCATCGACGCAGTGAATAAAAAATATGAGGTTCAATTATTTTTGGTGGGATACGCAGCCGAGTGACCGGATCGCAGTAAAAAGGTTAATATTTAACAATCAATTTGATTTAGGGGTTGAATAAATCGAAATTCTGATTAATCGAGTATATAAAAAGGATTTTAGCGGAATAGTCTTGAGACCTATAATATATTGGCAAACTGATGGAACTATACCAAAGAGAAACTGGTGCAAAACTCGTTAATACTTAAATTGATCATAACAGTAAACATTTAAATAGTATAACAATTAACTTTGGTTTTGATTTCAGTGGTGCCATCTCTGTTCGAGACCACATAGCTGATTTAAATGTTGCCTTAAGATATTATAAAATTCGGTGGTTTCCCATATCATATATTGCATTCTATAGAATCCAAAAGTATATTTCTCAAAGTATAAAAGGTCGCAAACTGCCAATTATGAGAAGTTTCACTATTTTGCTTCCATTGAAAGTAAAGTAATGTTGAAAGTCGGCGATGCTGGTGAAATAGTTTAGTGATTACGCTCCATCGTATTTAATATCTGAGTACAGGTTTCGAGATTTTATAAAAGAGGAAATTTTGATATGTAGAAAAATGGGGTGGTAAAATTTGTATTAACAAGGATGCCGTTCCAAGATCTTTACTCCTCCAAATAACCGTTTTAACCACCTCGAAAATAAGGTTCTGTACATGGTGTATTAACACCTTAACATATAAATGAAAGAGAACAAATAAGTCATTATCCTGAAATTTTAATAACTTTATATAACTTCGAATTATTATACTGCCATCTTTTTATTAAAATCCTAATTAATTTTTTATGATTAAGGATATGTTCGTTTATATAGCAAACACCTATATATACATATATATAGATATACAAATTTACTCACCATCATTGCATAAAAGGATATGTATGTATACACCATACACACACATTCATAAAATACAGTGACACGGAATCCTTTTTCATCCATTATTTTCGTTCTCAATTATATCCTTGTTTTATTTTATGGATAAGGACATTTTAATTTGTTGCGTTATTATATGCCACTGTATATATCCTTTTTTATTTGTGTATATGTTTATATAATGTGTGTATCCAGTTCGCTGTATACACATATTACCCACTAGAGGGTTCTGTATTTATGTATACATTTGTTGTTGTTCTGTGTTTATGTTATGTGAGGCACACACAACAATATATCTCATATATATTTGTATGCTGTGTACAGCAGAAGGAGCTACATATCATACAAGGATAAGATGACGACGACGACGACGACGATGATGATGAAGCAGAAGAAGAAAATAATCGTAAAACTAATGTATATATGTGTATGAGTATATATATAATACAAAGATTTTGCACAATTTGTTTGGTGCGATATGGTTACCTTGAATCTCGTTTCGTTTTCCTTCGATACACATCTAGACGTTTTGTTTTTTGGTGTGTTGTGCGTGGGTGGGAAGTCAGGCTCTCCTCCATTTTTCGTATTTCTGTTGATTATGTATATGGTGTATATGTAGATGGAATGTATTGTGTGACATGAAGATCCTTTTAGTTAGTTTTGTACATAATTTCGGTTGTTTTTCCATTTGAAGGATACCTTTCGTGTACTATATATACACTCGTATATATGTATATAGAATTAGAAACGTTTCGATGCGGTTCTTATCAAGATTGTGTGGCTAAAAGAGTGTATTGTGTTCGTATAATGTGTAACAATGAACAAACAGTAAATACAAAATTTTCAGACGGTCTAATTGGGTAATTTACACACACATGAGATAATTGAATTAAGATATAGAAGTATATAGTGAGTATACATGTTGAAGACGAAGGATTGCAAAATGTTTTGTTATATATCTGTGATCCTTAGAGGTGGAGTTATTTGGGGAGGCTGCATAATCTGTTTTTCGTTGTAATTAATCCAAGGTTATTTTTTTATAATTCCAAGTAAGTTCGAGCTATTTACTTATTGTGTTTTAATGGTTGCCTTTGGTACTTAAGTATGTACATATTTTATGTTGTATATAATTGAAATTGTACGAATTTAGATTAGATGTCTGGCATTTAAAAAAAAGTCTATCTTTGTCTTTTGCGACCTGAATTTCAATTGCAAATGATATGTAAGCTACAGGTTATATTTAAGATTTTGGTGGAGCAATCTGTGAATTGTCCAGAACAAATTTTGTCTGATTCCTTTTATGCATGGTATATATCACTATCACGTTGTAAAAGCCATTTACCTTAAATAAGAAGGCTAGTACAGTTAATTAGGTAGAACTTTATGCAGTCTTCGTGTATTCCTGATTTCGTGGCACCCAAACTCCATTGAATAGATTAATATAGTTCACCCACTATTTCGTGCATTTTGAGGTAACACTCACTATCACTGTTTGTTCATTCTATCTCGAGTCTCACAATTAAATCAGAGAATCACTTTACCTTCGTACTGTTGGTGCTTGTCGATCGTTACTCCTCTTTCCAATTAATAACTGCAACGATATCTAGTTCGTCATGTTGTACCTTCTTTAAGCTATCGGTTTCTTTCTCTGTAGTTATAAAACTTCCAACTGCACATTAATGCATTTCCTGGTGGAAATTTTCACTTTTCGTTCATTAGAGTAACATTGTCACATTTGACTACTACAATTTACGTTACCATCCTGTAACACTATTACTTAGCTGACATCAATTACACTTTTCTACTGATTAATGAGAACGATTTACGATTTTAAATGTGCTTTACTCACAAAATCCGACTCGGGCAAATGGTATCATTTCCTAATGCTTATACTCTTTTCCGATTAACATATACAGTTGGTTCCTGTACAGCGTTGATAAATGTGCGACTAGCTCATTGGAGTTCTGTTATCTCAAATTACCAATACTATTAGAAGACCTGCACTACAACTGTTTGTAAAGATTCTGTAACTGTCTCTTGGTTTTGAACTGTATGAGATGGAGTGGCTCTATGTTATTTTCACTTGAGTCCAACTCTAACGCTACCATTTCAGTAGCTCCTTTTTCATGAATGAGGTTGAGAAAGCTTACTGACAACATCAAGTTGGCGTCAGAAACCTCAAATACTCTATAAAATTAAGTTAACCGTCAGAATCTTCCTTGCAATAAGTTTCGCAACCTGTCACTAAATTATGCCGAGTGCACTAAGCTCATTAGTTTACATAATCCGTCATCTAACAAAAGATAGTTAGGTACATATATTATATCTTGTTGGTATTCTACAAATTTTCTACAAATTCTCTCTTTACTCAATGATTAAAATTGCCTTCCAAGTTTTGGCCACTTTCCAGCTATCCCCTTTCTTAGTAGTTGAAGATCCCGCAACTCTCATAAGCGTGACTTAATGGTTAAGAGAGTTTCTCATCACACCGCTGTCTCGAGTTCGATTCTCGCCGTTGACCAAAAATTAATAAGCATTCGTTGGGCTGATCTACCTACTCATTGTACATTATACCTACAATGTGCACCAATACGTTAAAATGGTTCGTAAGGTCTCAGTAAAGACACGATTTACGGGCCACAGATTATTATTAATAGTGACTTAAGGGAGTTAACTTCTAATCACGTTTCCCTATCACAAAACTATATAAAGCTTGATGTTTGTTGATTTCATTTCAATTTGGGTGATGTTGGATGACGTCAATGATGACGTCATTGGAAAAAATGCAATGATGAATATGTATAGTGCTGGTGGACTTTTCACCCAAACTACCTAATTATTAATGGGCGTCTATTCGACCTGGTACAAAATTTGCCCGGACTCTTAATATTTAACAATCTCAATAACAATAAATTTAGTCTTGACGACGCACCATAAATTATTGATTACACCAGCAGCAATTCATCGCCACTCCTCCTACTACCGTAAAATCATTTTATAGCACCCAAATTGTTTATAGTAATTTACTGGTTGTTCTCTCTCTTTCTTTCTTGCTTTTTGTCACACTATGTCGCACTCATTCTATATTTTTCTAGTAAATATGATAATTTTATTACTCGGTTTTCATTTGTTTTTCCGATTCCTTGTTGTTGTTGTTTACTGATTTAAATCAAAATAAATTAGGAATTCTAATTACTATAATATTCTTCGAAACTAAAATCTTACGAATTTTATCTCGCGTTTCGGTTTGTGTATTTGTTATGAATGATGACGTTCAACAGTTTTTCGTCTTGGTTTCTGGAAAAACATATGATGATAGTCGAAGAATATATAAAACACCCTAATATTATTTTCGTGTGTACTTTTCCTCACAATCAATAAATATGACATCTATTATTCAGTAGAATAATTAATAATATCCATGTGGTTTACTTTTACATATTTTCATTTTCTTATTTATTATGTATTTTGGATGAAATTTGAATCTTTTGAGATGGAAATATGTAAAACTTTTCCATTCTACTCCTATATACACTAAACATTTATACGAGTGTACTCCCTCCTCTACACATTGGTTTTGTGTGTTGTTATTGTTTATTTACATAAAAAAAAACTTATTCCGTTTATATTCTCCCGTGGGATGGTTGGTGTGGGTAGAAGTTGGAAAATTTAAAAATCGAATCAAAATATATGAAAAATAAATATTGAATCGTCATGTTACACTATACAACACTATTTATAGAAAAAGCTTGAATATCGTACAATAGTTTGAAATATATTTAGAATGGTGTGGAACTGATTTTATGGTTAATCATTATCGCATATATGTACGAAACTATATACATGTGGTTATCGACCTAAACACAGAGGGTAAAATAATAAATTTTTCAACTACAATAAACTTTTTGTTATCATTTGGTATGAGTGAGTGACGGTGGAAGAGCTTTTCATAACAGTGTTCCTATTTATTTATTCTATCCTGGCGCTGAGATCATATAACTGGAACAAAATTAAAACATTCCAAGATTAAGGTATATAGAATCTTATTTTGTTTGGGTTACGCCCTTTGAGTGGATTATTATTCAGAATAAAGCCAAAATATAATCAGATACATTATACAAAGTATATTATAAAGGATTATCAATACCAGTATAATGGTTGTCGTCCGCACAAATAGATTAGATTTTAGTTTAGAGTTCAGTAAATACCATTAGTGATACGGTTACCAAGGCAATTATCAAAATTCTAAATTTACATACACATCTCGTTTACATATGTATATCTATGTTCTATATATGTATAATCAAAACTCAACAGTCGTAACATTGTCTGGTACAGAAACATAGCACAAATCACTTTACGCTAGGAAAAACTCTGAAAATAATATAACAAAGTACAAACGTCCGTATATACATGTATATAGAAAATGGAATGGAAATTGTTTCGCAGAGGACCAAAAAAAAAAACGGAATTAAAAAAAAAATCCAATTTTATTCTTTAATAATGTTTTGTGGTACAGTGCTCTGGCAAATATTACATGTTGTATGCATACACTGTACGGTATGAAAATTTATTTTCCTTTGCGCAAGACAAATACTCCAATTGGGATGTGTATATATCTACATCCTTATGTATCTATACATGTATATATATATTTTTGTAGTTTGGTTTTTGTCGTCATCACCATCGTCATACGTACATATATGTGTACATAATATATATTGTTTGAGAACCAATCTAGATAATTTCAATTAAGGTAATTAAATTTTTCTATACTTCCGTACACTTTTCTTATACTCGTACGAGTGATGTATATGTAAAGGACCTAAACTATTGCAACTATTTATGAGATGATATCGTACATTGTATGCAAACTTATAATTAAATATTTGGTTTGTTTTAAATTTACTCGATGGATACAGAATCCCTTTTTCAGGAGGTTTAACATTCTGGAAAACTTAATTAACTTTAGTAAATGTTGTATGGATGAGCATATTTTTGCCCGCTTATTGGAATGGAGAAATCATCCAGCTTCCTTATCACATCGCTATACAGGTTGACATGGTGCTATTTTTTAGTAAATACTTTGGCCTGCAGAATGAACCATATAGAAAAATTTATTGGGTTTAAGTCCGAGGATTATGGAAGCTATTGTTGTGAAGAAATGAAGCTTACAATTTTTCTTGTCAAAACGTTGGGTTTCATTAGATTTATGGGATGGTGCCGAGTCTTCTTGAAATTTTCAATGGTTTCGATTCTTTACATATTGCTGAACGCAATAATTTGTTCATCAAAAAATCTATATTATCAAACTCGCCAGCAACGTGGATATTTTTTAACACCTTTACTCTTGATTGGCAGTTCTTTTGTGATAAAATTTGGAGGGCTTAAATCGTTGTTCAATATTTAATAAGAGCCGGATGGTACGACCACACAATGGATTTTTCTCCAATTGAACAATTGAACTCCAATTGTCGTGACTTCCTTTGAATTCTGGCCTTCACCTTTCGAACCATTTTTGATAATATTGTTGTTTAGAATAGGATGTAACACGATATTAACGAAGTCTTAAAAACAACATAACCGACTGAAGTATGTCAAAAATTATTTGGTTGCTACAGTCGAGTGAATTTGGTAACAGTTCGAGTGCTAACCCCCTGTATTTTGTTAGGCCAAATGTTATGGACATTTTAAAAATTGGATACTGACGTTAGGCATCATGACTTCGACATCTTGCATCAAATAATAACAAGACGCATATCTTAGAGTTCCATCGTGATTTATTGGTTGTCGGCTCAAACATCCGCTGAAGGATTAATAAATTTAATCAATAAAATATGTCACGGAGTACATGACGACCTCACAATGACTCTAAATAATTAAACTTAACGAGGAAGACGTTATCTGTACCGAATAGGTAGGTCATTTGGTAACTTTCTTAACTTAAGTATTAGTTGTTTTGAGTTGACGTATGACTTAAGTGTTAGTTACTTATAATATTTTGTTTAGTCAAGAATTTTTGACCTGTTTGGATCGACTTCTAAGATTTATGACTGCTATAAATCCGTATACAAGATTACTGTTAACTTCAACTTATTCATTAATCTCGACAGCATGAGTGACACAATATCTTCGAGATAGTGTTTAACAAATAAAATCTTATATACGAGTATACATATCGTCTTTGCAACAACACCAACATATACAAAAATGTAAAATGTAAATAACTCATCCTTATAATTGAAACGATTATTATGTTGTCGTGTTATCTAACGCATGGCTGATCATTTTTACATCATTGACTATGTTCCAATGTTATACACCCTATACCCATAGTCAGAGCTACCCAACACTACCTTACACCACATCCAATGATAAACATATCCTTAACCATGTATATCGTCTTTTAATTTTTTTGTTTTCGTTTGTTATGTATATATATGTATGTTTGTCGATGTGTATTCGAAAAGAAAATTTCCCTACCTCATTGATTTTTGTTTTTTTACTTTCTCCCAAACCACCCTCCAAAAGGTGTTTGTCGTCTTGTTTTGCTGTGTTTATATATCGAGCAAAACGTATTGGTTGTACATATTTCAGGTTGAGGAGGCAAACCACTCACTATACATAATATAGGGAAGACGACGACGACTCTGGAAAATTTATTTAGTTTTTCCATTACACGATGTCCTTTTTATTGTTTTTGTTCATGTCTAATAAATATTTCATGTATTCAATTGAGCCATATAGTTCATACACACAAACACAGAGTATTCTTTAATGTTCATGCACGCAGTGAAATGTCTTAAAAACAAAAACAAATTTCTACGTCGACGACCACAATACAAAGGTAAATAAACATTTAGGCGTTCTTTCGTTCGGTACGATACATTTTACAGCCGTGATTCAAAACCATTCCGTTACTTTGTATTTTATGTGCACGGATGACTGGCGATGGTTTCCTTACGTAAATTGCGAATGGTTTTCGGTCGCATAAAATTTATAAGTAGGAATTCTAGGGAAGGTATGGGGCTCAGTGTATATAGTCTCAATATTATACAATTCGAATGGAAAGATACCTACACACACATATATCTATATATATATACACAAGTATATCGTATACTGGGAAGTTTGAAGAGAAAGGTCGATTGAAATTATCTATGCGGTAACAATAATCGTAAAAAAAAATTCAATTGGTTTTTCCAATCCTCGGATAAGGAAAATAAAAAAGGACAAGTACCGTATCTTATATTCCTGATGGTCATTAAATTTATTTAAGCTTTTTGAAAAATGAAAATTGAAATTGAAGATGATCGCTTAATAGGACATTTAAGTTTTAAATATTTATTACCGACATTTCTGGGCCCAGAGATTGGTTTTGCAAATAAATATGTGTCTCGAAATTCGTGTGTCTTCAATTTATTGAAAATTGAGGTAATGGCAGGTCATCTGGGCGAGCTCAGAATCGTAAATACCATATCGAGCCCATATTTAAGCCAGATCCGTCCAGTTATAGAACCACATGAAGTACAATTTGACTAGCTTGTAAGTTTATAAGTTCTTTACGCGCAAAATAACCCAGCTTATTGAAAAATGTACTCTGTGTAACGAAAAACGATTCTGGGCTACTTTCGAAATAATACATTCTATAACAATAACATGTTGACAGTGAACACGGTAGATTTGATGACGATCTAATGATAGAGTAGAAGGCAACTAATTATTATTATCGAGACCATCAACTTTAACGATAAATTACCAATGCCGTTCACATTTTCAGAGGAAGGTTTCACTGAATTTTATATGGGAGCAGAGTCGACGATACGTCAAAAACTGTGCAGAACTCACCCTTTTGTCGCACATACTGCACTTAATCTATTAACACTTAATGCATCTTTTACACTTTATTGGCCCAAATTAGTGTGCCATACATCAAAGTAAATGTAATTACGCTAACTAGTAGAACTTTTCTGCTTTGTCGAGCTTTTCTCGTATTCGGCTGTGCTCGATCTGTATACTCTTTCACTGGAGGTAGTGAGATGTGTTTTCTAAAACAGTCTGGCATCAATCATTCCCTGGCTATCTAATGACCAGTTGGATGACTATATATGTTTTCGGCACCAACCTCTAACGTTATGCTCTCCAAATTATTGCTGCTAGTGATCAGGACTGTTTCTGTCTTTATCTTCTTCTATCAGTTTGTACTTCAGAGCCTTCTTTTCCGTATCTTTATCCGGGTAATCACATAAAATATACAATACCAGTAAGCAGTAGTGAATGTATTAATCGCGTCTAGTGTTACTACTGTACAGTATTTCTTGCTGTAACGCAACCGTCTTGAATTGCACATTCAATCGTTCTGTCGTCGAACACGCTAAGCGTGTATAGAATGCGGGTATCTACCCGATATGTATCCGAGTAGATATGTACAGTTATTTACAATTGAGCAATACTTTAAGATTACAGTTTAAAAAGTATATACACTTTAAAATATTTGCATTTCCACGGTAGGATTAGTACCTTAATGTTTACCAGTATGTAGAATAAATGTCAGATTCTGATCACAATTATTATTGATTTTTATATATTGAGCAACTATTGTAAAGGCTCTTAATTGCTAAGTATTGTTACAAATATAAATTTTGCCAGTTTGTAGCTCTGCAAACTAAAACAATTGTAATATTATACTACGGGATCCTGATGTAAATTATTTAAAACTGGAATATTCTTAACTGAGCTACTAAGTTATATTTATTGGGCAACATATTTTTGTTTCTAATCTACATTATGCTTGTTTTGATCAACTAGATATTTAAATGTGTAATTCATTCAGATTAATCAAAAGTAATCAAAATTAAATTAATTTAAAGTAGCTCAGTTTTTATACTGTTCATTTTATCAAATAATTTCATAAAGAGCCATTTTTATTATTTTCTGTAAAGATACACTAAACTTTGAATATTATTATATTGAAATCGGGATTTTCCATAACTGTCCTTAGGGACAAATGAAAAATTTCAATTTCTTAGGTAAATATTTCGTTTCAATTGACCTATTTATTTCGGTTTGAAACGAACAAGTTTATTCCATTTTCATATTATTGTCGATGGATTTTCGTAACGTCAAATTTCTTTATCTAGTTGTCTACCCGGCCAATAGATGCGTAGACGAGAAGTACGACATAAAAGGCTGCATCTCGGCGTTGATGTTCTTGGCAAATTTAACAATCGGCCTGGTGCTTCCTTAAGTCATCGGGTTAATGAGTTTGTAACGTAATCTTAATTGATATGGTGTCTTCGATTAAGCGGACCAATTTGGGATAATCGATGAGATTAACGTTTAAATTACTGCATGGCACAGTAGATTTTAGAATTCACTGTTGATAACACATGTATTAGGAAAATCTGGATTACGCAGACAGTAAAATAACCTCAAAGTAAATATCAAGAAATCTAAACCAATGAGGCTAAATACGACTGTAGAAATAAAACAGGAAGTACTCTAGCGAAAACAGATTAAGAGATAAATAAACGAGTGTGGAACTTATCTGTCCTTTTCCACTACACCAAGGAATACTCAATTCGTATATGTGAAATCAATATAACTTTATGGTCGCGAAATCTGGTAGCATTCGGAAAAAATCAATAACAATCTTCAAGTGTTTGTTTTATTGAGTTTCTGGTGTGCTTCTGGTTCAACAAATAAATAAACGTTGAGCTTTGACAAACAAACCAAACAGTAACAAAGTACCGAAATAAAAACCTGCAAATCAAGATGTACGGAGCATTTGTAGGTCCTTAATGAAAATAAAAGTACAAAGAGTTGTACCACATTTTGAGCAACTATAAGTTTAGCTTACTTAATCGATCAAAACAATGACACCATCTGGTCGAACATTCAGACTATGCATTTATATTTAAAAAAAAAATTTGGCAGTAAATCGACTAACGGCTATTTAAGCAACATTTTTTCAAGCTCATTAAATTATGTTAATTTATATAATGGCTTTGTATGACTATACCACATTTACGAAAACATCTAGATATGAATCAGAAGCGGAATATACACAAACTGGAATCGGTCCAAAAAAAATTATATATTATATCGTCTGGTATTATGGAGCATAATACAGGACCAATTAATTTAAATAAGATTTGGATCAGTGACACCTTGTGCACTCGTAGAGTCGTATATATACACGAGTATATGGTAATTTATAATCCGCACCTTTATTAACGAGCATGAAGCTGTGTCAGATGCATATCATTTATATTTATTCCAATCCATTTTCCGTAACTTTTTTTTTTTGGAAAATATTTTCCAAATTATTGATTAAAATTACATTATCAATATTCTTGCTCTTGGCTCATACCAACCGCCACAATTTTATAATCCACCACATTATGTTTTTTCGACTCTCACACTCCGCAACTCGTTTTGTTGTTGTTCGCTCTCTAAATACTTGGGAAATATTTTTTATTTTATTGTGTTGTGTGTGTGTGTGTGCGTTTGACGAGAGAACCCTATCCCCTTTTCGTATTTTATTTGAACGTTAAATTGTTGTTGTATTGATGGAAACTCGAACGTTTTCCAAAAATTTTCCTTCTCCGAGAGTAGATTGTTGTTGTTTTGTTATACGACCAAATATTTTATTGTGTATCATACGATGATGTAAATGTGACACATAGAAATGTCGTTTTTCCAATTTTGTTTTGGTTATTTGTTTGGAAAACTCTCAAAAATTCAAAATTGAGATCGGACTGATATTATTATTATTATTATTGTTGAGAGTGGAACAGGGGATGAGTGGGTTAAAAAAACAATTTTTTTTCTACCTCATAATTTTTGGAAAGCCGGAAAAATAATAATAATTTTCCCAAAAACAATTCACAAACAAAATTCAGTTATTATTTAGAATTCATTCGTTTAACAGTTAAAATAAATTCTACTGCGCGTTCTCTTTTCCGCTAATCTCGGGGTTATAATCTTAATAAAAATAATATGTGCTTCTCGAGTGACACATATAAAATGTAATTTCGTTTTATTAAAGTGTGCGAATTAATTAATTCGATTTAATTAAAAATAAAAACGAGAAAATTTATGGAAAACCCTAAAACTGGGAAATAAACAAAAAAAAAAAGAAAAACTTATGTTTGTGATAAGAAGTTGTGTTCCTTATGTGGGTGAGTGTTGCTCCGTTTCATATTTTATGTGCGTCGTTTCCTCGTTCGGGCTCGATTGATGATGTTAAGTGGAAATTGAAGATGGAAATGGGATTAATAAAAATAATCATAATAATAATAAAATGAAAATGAAGATGTGTCCAAAAAAAAGGTGTTTTCCCAATTTATATATCGGAAAATGTGTGTTTGTGTATGTGTGCGTATGTGCCATGTATAAATTATTTATATTCTTCGAAATTGGATAGAACATTTATTTTATGATGATGGGGACGGGATTCGAATCAAATGGCAGAATAAAATACTTATCTGTTTTGTAGTATTTGATCGATGGATGTATAGTATTCGAGTGATAATTGTATTCTAGTGAAATTAATTCTAAAATAGTCTTATGTAACAGGTGGTTGCACGTGAGTGTGAATAGAATATGATCTTGATTTTGAGTTCCAGCACAGAACTGTATTTGTGTTGGAAAATTATAGCATACTATAGTGAATTCGTTTCGTCGGGTTTGAATATATAATTTGTTGTTAGTTTTCGGGTCAGACCACCCTCGAGAAGTATTAGTGGGCAGCGAAAATACAGAAGCTGACGAACGGTGTTTGTTGTATGATGAAAAATTGAAAACAATTTGGAATCGCATCACAGATTATCTAAACGACTCAAATTTATTGTATGCTAGTATTAGTTATGATCCTATAGATATTAAGCTTTTGAGTGTTAAAAGATTGGTACTACCATAGGCTGTTTTTTCTGTGAATATCATAATGGAAGTGAATTATATACCTGCTGAAACACCATGAAAACACCTCTCATATTAAGTGATAGGTAGTTTTTTCACTTCTTGTGCAACCTTCGTAATACACGAACAGGTTGGAATTAAAGTTTATTTTGTTCAGCTTGCGTATATTTACAATGGTATATATGTTGTTTTAGTAGCTGTGTTCAGTTAAAGTTAAACGAACGACTTGCATATCCCGAAATAAGGTTCTGTTAGGAATCACTCTTCACGTAAAAACTTAGCCAAGTGGTTTTCAGCGGTGCTTCGTTCTCTTAATTTTTAATCATCAAGAGAGTGTTGCAGAGACCGAAACAAATGGCACAGTCCGGGTTAAACGATGGTTGTTCCGAGTTATCAAAGATGGGTGTCGCCGCGCATTGTCATGATGGAACACACAACTCCCATTCTGTAGGCCAATTCTGGTCGCTCTTTCTGGATTGATTCATTCGAACGGTCAAATGGAGAATTCCCTTTCGATCCCACCAAACACTCAATCCAGGCTTTGAAGTCGTTTGTGGAAGATCACTAGGCTTTGAGCATGAACGTTTATGTTTGATATTCTCGTATGTAGCTTGCGTGTCTTTCTTGTTTCACTAATTGCAAAATTACCAGAGTGATGTACTACTTTGACATCTAAATTTACGAAACGGAACTATGGGAAAATCACTTCTGACCTTTCCATCACTGACAGCATTCTCACCGTACACTTCACAAATTTTTCGGCATATTTTGCGTTGCCCGATATATGTACACATCAACATCATCTAGTGGTAAAAACTGCGGAAACTTTTTATATGACTCAATATAATTAACCCACCAATTTATTTTGCTTAAATAATAAACGATATGGATTAACATTCCAATCTATTGTGCAAATCCACCTGGATTTATTTGGAATGTTTTTTAATCCCTTAATAAAAAGTTTTAAAATCTGCACATGTTACCCCACTTGTTGAATGAAGAATTTTTTCGGTTTTCCATCTCAATTTATTTTGTTTTAAATTGTTGTAATAAACTAGGTATTAAAAACTAATTTGAAATTTCTTAATCCTTATGTACCGCACCGTACATCTTCATCATATTTTATAAAATAATATAAGAAATAGTTTTTCTATCGGTAGACACGATATATTCGACAGATGTATGTATGTCTACATCGAAAGGTATATTTTACAAAAAATACAAAAGCTCCCTTAACTTTTTGTTCGGTTATATTTGTTGGTGCTTTTGGTGTTGTCACACAAAAATATTTTAATTAAACTTTTTTGTCTGTATTTGGTTCTTACTCGTTTATCCCTAGTATATACTCTTAAAATTTATGAGCTTTTTTCATGCGAACTTTCCGAAGAGCAGATACAAAAGGAAAAAGAAAATTAAATTTCGGTTGGATCACATTTATAAAAAGCACGACAAAAAAAACTCAGTTCAGTTGAAATAGTTTTCGAATAAATATTGTAACGTTTACTTAGTTATAAAGTTTGAAAAGCTTTTCTATATATTGTATACATACATACAAACACAAACACTTTTTAATTTTAATTAAAAGTCACGTCGATTTAAATGACATGACACACCCTTTAAGCAATTTTTTTCTTATTTACTCATCTCATTTCCCGACAATTATATCTTGTGTAAAACGAAAGTCACTAACTGAATTTTTGCTGATATCACACACGATTCTAACCTAATCAAAAAGCACAAAAAAAACTGTAGGAACGAAAATCAAAAATTTTCCAAATTGCTACAACTTGTACTTATAGTATAAATACATTTATGTATAGTATATAAATAGAGAACGGCTCCGGTACCGTATCCAACGAACAAAAAATTCGTTAATTTTGCAAAATCCTAATAAAAATGAAACGCAAACTTTTCCTAATCGAATTTTCCAAATCAATTTTCCTATGTTTTAAAAATAAAATTAAAAAAAAAACTTTTTCGATATTTCCAAAAATTACATTATTTTGTTGTCATATTCCGAGACCACCCGCATCTACCCATTCACTCAATCGCTCAATTTTCTCTATTTAATTTGATTTTTCAATAATCTTCAATTTCACCTTAATATACAGTGTATTGTATATGTATAAGTGCTACCTCTGTATACCAACCATCCATCCATTCATTTTGCGTCTATATGATTGATCGAAATGAAACAAAACAACAAAAACGACACCAAAATCTCGAGAAAAAAATGCGCGCCTGGGTGGGTTCATCCCCCTATCATTTCGAAAGAGAGAGTATTGATGTTGTTGTTGCTATTCTTGTACCAATATTGTGTTCATATAGAATCAGATGGTGAATGAAAAATTTGCTTCCCATGGAGTTATTTTTTGTGTTTGTAACATTGAAAATGACAAGGAACATTTTTTTTATTTGACCCAACATAAAAAAGTTTCTTTTTCGGTTTTAGAAGCTTTTTGCAATTTAATTTTATTTGGTTTGTTAGCTTTGTTCCTTTGCCAAAATCACATCAAAATTATAAATCGATTGTTGTTTTTTAATTATACGTAATAATTTGTATTTTTAAGGGACCTTTTTCGGGACCAAACATTGTACACTTTTTGATAAGTTATTGTGTACGATAAGAAGGCGAAATTTTCATAGAAATAGAATATTCCGATATCCACTTACTTGCCTTTGCAATACCTTTATGAGTATGCAACAATTTACAGTAGATTTGAGTAATTGAAAAGCCAGATTTGCGGTACAGTTTTTGATGAGGTTGGATGGAAATACTACCATGGTCAGAACCCTTTTTCACATCGATTCTCATTATCATTTATAAGCATACGGGTTAAACTAAAATAAATTGAACACTCCAAGTTAAAACGATCTTGGATGGACGACGTAATCTTACAGTCAGAGCTTACAGTCAGAGATTACTAGTGCACGATTATATTGTTCTGGTTGAACTTATAACAATTACAACAGTCTAATAAATGAAATTATTCTCGCCTAAATGAATGTACATCAAATTTGTTTGTTTTTCCCAAATGTTTATTTTTTGTATTGTTTCGACATTCAGGGGATTATTTACTATGTTTTGTTGTTTTTCTGTGATGGAATTTTGAAAGTTTTTTTCAAAAACTTGTCAAGCAATTTTAAATATTGTTTGTCTGTTAATCTGGTTGCACCAGAATATTGGTGCAGTTTAAGATAAATCATAGACATAAGTGGATATTAAAATTTAGTTTTTGTGACATTGATATTCAAATTTAAGAGTAAAAGCTTCTTGTGCGGTATGTATACGAGAAATAGACAAGAAATACTCATTATACCACGAATATACAATAGATATCGAGCTCCTATGTACTTATCTATAATTTACAAACAAACATTTTTTATATAAATAAAGCAAACAAAAAGCTTTTTTCCATCAACATCTTATATAATTCCAATTTCGAGTGTAAAACGAAAACTTTCTCGAGAATACAACACATAACGGCGTGAATAATAATAATTTAAATAAATCTTTTCTTATTTTTCTCCAACTTATTCTTTTCTTCTTCTTCGTTTCCGTCTTATCATTTAACTAAGTTTTGTGTGTATATTTTTATATATGTATGCTAGTTTGATAAGAAAGCTCTACAATACTAACAAAAACAAAAACAATTTATTTATAAAGATGTAAAATAGAAGCACATTATAGCCAAACAACAGAATCATGTTTGAATAGCAAAGTAGTTAGTAGCTAGCTAGCTAGCTATAGTGGTATATAGTAAAAAGTAGTACAGTTTTGAATATTTTAATGAAATTTTGCCTCAAAACATCTTGTGTATATGTGTATTGTTGTTGTATCATGTTGAGTTTTCTTTTCATCGTCATCTTTTCTATACACAATAATATTATGCGGAGGAATTAATAAAGTTAAAAATTATGAACCAACGAGAATTTATATACACGAAAAACACTCGAAATGGTACAAAAAAAAAATGGAAAATTTATGTGAGATGATAAATCGAGATGTTGTTGTACCATATACGAGCGTATATGTGGAAAATGATAGATTGCCAATTTTAATTCCATTTTGTTATACAACACAACATCATGATTACATGAATATGAGTGACATCTGGTGAGTGGTGGGAAATTAGCGTGGGCAAAAAATTTCGGTTACGTGATGTTCATCTCATATATTGTGTACACATACATGAAATTAATGTGTATAGGGCTCGAAGGATTTGGAAGTTTATATATGGTTTCGATATTGGGCCGACCTATTTATGTAAGACTCCAAACTTTGCTTGTTTATAAAATGTCGTCTAGAACTCGTCTTGGTTCACACATAATGACGTCACTCCTAAAGCCGGCTCAGTCCCACAAAAGTGGAAGCCACACCCAAATGGGCCAATTTATCAGCCATATATTTCCTTTTATACTCGTGTGATTGGGTATCCAAATTACTGTATTTGGTAAAGAACGCCACGATTTTCTGTTTGAGTAACGCGCTTTGCAACAGGAAAAGTTTTAATCTTGAATTCATGAACACTGTTCTAAAATTATAATTTATATGTCAGTTTTAGTTGGTAACATATATAATTTTTTGAAGAATATTTAACAACTTACCTTATGATCCTTTTGAGTACTCAGCACACTATCGGAATTCTTTAAACAGACCTTACATTTTAGCCAAAGTAGGACGAAAATGATTTTTTCGAAAATTGAGTGAAACCTTCCATCTTCTTGATTTTACGCTGTTACAGTCATACAGTGTAAATTATAGATACCGTCGATTGAGTGTATTTGAAACGTAGTAACCTCCCAAAATTGCGTTTTTACTACTTACCTGAGTCTGTGTTAGATGTATGTGCTTTTCACTCGATTAAGTCCTTGCTTAGTACAAAGTACTCTGTCTTCCACCTCAGAACTTACCTTTAAGTTTGAGTAGTTCTTTTATGACCTGGTTGGTTATGATCTGTTGTGTGGTGATATTGTAAGTCTAGTTCGAAGACGATTTCTATAGTATCACTTACTATACTATAACAATAATCAATAATAATATTCGTTTTTTGAGTTTGGAAAGCTGTCACGACGACCGAAATTGAAGCTTATCGAAAGACACGAATCTCATTTTATAGATTGTTTTTGGTTGGTTTTTTTAGTAGTAACCTGTCGCAATCTTTTATCCATTGTTGATTTAATCTATATTCTTGAACTCTTGATAGTAGATTCCGCATTTCGTCTTAAATGGAATATTGCAAAGATCATTCTATCTGCGAATATTGGCCACAACTATCTAGATAATTAGTCAGAGAAGATGTTTTTATGCAAAAAAGCTCACTGTTTAAAATTAGCTCAAATTATGGTTTAATTTGACCATATTTTCAACCTTCGCCCAAAAGCTAAGACAAATTATCAAACTACGATTTATACTGTAAAAACTTGGGCTAAGTGTTTCGCCAAAGCTTTTCGTTTTCTTTTCAAATTTAATTTGTAACGAGCTTTTGTTCTGCAAGTACCGTAGAATAGTATAGAGCAGTCGAAATCGATTGAAAAAGAAAATATATGGTTTTACAAATTGTACATACTTATGTTATAAAACTAACAAAAGCTTCATTTTTTTGTATTATTTTCAGAAGAAGACTGGCAAAATGATAAAAGCGGTAGAAATCAACAGACTGAACAAGGTATGTATATATAATTCTTTTGATTGTGTTAAAAGTACCGAACAACTTGGAGTTGCGTGTACTTAAAATCGCACATCGTCATGTATGCGGTGAATACAACACACAGCATGACATTAGTACATTGAAATAAATAATTAAAATTTATGACAATATAATTTGATGATGACAGTGAATGTCGCCTAAAAAATCCAGCACCTGATGTACATACATTTTATGTTGATATAGAAAGTGTAACACAAATCTCATCCCATGTCGATTCCGGTGGTAGTTTTAATTATGAAAATTAAAATTGATGTGAGAATGGTGAGTAGATTTCAAATAAAAAGTATAATCTGTTGAATACTTAAGAAATCTAACTACATAATGAAAATTAAACAATATTCTTCTTTTCTTCTTCTTATAACTTTCGTGTTTATTCATCGTCTGGTTTATTCAAGCTCATAAAGAAACGTAACCTCAAATATTTATAGTTGTATAATGATAATTTTACCAATATTATATGTACGAAACCCAACCGGGCGTACATAACGATGGCAAAAATAAAATGCGGAAAATATGTTCACTAATTTTCTATATATACAAGTATTCCATCTCTTGTTTTTGCACAGTCTTTTCTTTGATATGTTAGGTGCACGACTGTTTTTTCACCATACCTAAAATGATTTTTAGTCTTATCGCATCAACATTGGTTTACTATTTTTCATCATCTATGTAGAGCGACAAAACAAGAAGTTAAGATTATATATGTGATGAGTAGAACCGGAATGAAAAAGGGTAGAAAGTATACAAAATAAATTTAATTGCACCGTCTGAAGTGGATAATGAGTTTTCTTTGCCATCTATCGTCCTCGTATGTAATGCATTATGTAACAGGACAAGTTTTTTGTTTGGTTGCTAGTTCAGAAATTACCTTTTTTAGAGTTTTTGTTAATTAATGAGCTAGGAACGCATATTCATGCTCGGAGATTACATTTACACATTTCGACATCTATTCTGAACGATAAGAAAGCAAGATTTTATGTTGATAAAGAATCACATGCAATAGATGGTATCTCAACTATTTGTACCCGAAAATTGCGATCAACAAAGAGACGAAGGTCAAGTGAGTTCCACATTTTTAACGTTGGGTATCACAAAATCACCTTTTGTTGGTATCGACTCTAAAACCTTTATACCACAACACTCACACTTAAGTCTAGCCTTTTAATGGGGTTACTTTTCTATTGGTCATCAGGAAGCAGCAGTTACACTGTGAAATATATAAAACTGTATTTGATCTATCTCTGAATAAATAAGACGGCAAAATCTAATAAAAATAAATTTACTAAATTTCATTTATGTGGATCTTATTGGAATTTTGTTTAGAACTGTTTTCCCAAAGAATACTTTTTATATTAATTAACTTAACCATCACAATTGTTTTCAAGGTTGAATAAGTTAGGTTCAACAAATAAGTATCCATCTTATCCATATATCTTCAAGTATCATTCGAAAATGTGTGGAACTTATTAAGTTTTTACTAAAGCACCATACATATCAAGTTTTTTCTGTTATACATTTTTAAAAATATTTTGTTCAGTAAAATAAATTAATGTATTTGTATAAGAATGTAATTTATTAATAAATTTTATTAGTTAGGATATAGTTCTATATTTAAAAATGTTGCCATTACGTTCCACAAACTATATTAATATACGAATTGAAGAATCTGGTAATGTCTTATTTATTTTATTAAATTAATTCGAGTAATGAAGTCTTACACCGAGCTATAAATTGCAAATATTTCGACATTCACTTATATACATATTTTGTACGATAAGAAAGCAACATTTTATGCAAGAGATCAACAATCAACAATTAGTCCTTCAAAATTGTGATCCACAAGTAGAGATAAGAAGAATATGTTAGGTTTCCCCAAATAAGTATCCATTTTAAAAATAACTTAATTCAAATAATGTATCCTTCGAACATGTCTGGAATCTATTAAGGTTTTATTGCAGCACCATAGATTTATCAAGTTTTTACTGTAATACATTTTTAAAAAATATTTATCTCAGTTAAATAATTTAGTGTGTTTGTGGAACCTAGTTTTTGTTAATCGTTTTTGTAGAACTTCATTTGTAAATAACTTTTATTAGTTAGGTTGTTACTTCTAACTCAAAAAAATATATTTGTATATTTATAAATGTTGAAGACTACGTTCCACAAACCATATAATGTCTAATATACGAATTGAGGCATATGGTAATATATTATTTATTTTATTAAATTAATGCGAGTAATGAAGGCTAATACCGGGCTATAAATTGCAAATATATAGCCCATTTTCGTTTAATGAAATTTCATGTTTTTGGTAGAATATTTACCTTTTTTTTGTACACAAGTCCAATCTTATTTATGTCTTGCTATTTATTTATTACTTGTTTGTCTTGCCAAAGTACCTAACCAACAAACTACAAATACCAACAACAGTTGTTGGCTAACCAAAGTACAAAATAAATAAAATTAAGTATAAATGTTCGTACTATACCCTAATCAGCTTCTTTGCGTTCGCTTTATTTGTTGGATGCTATTACGTTCCACACAGAAAAATATAAACAAACCAAACGAAAAATACTTTAGTTTTTATGTAAATTTTTAGAAGACACACACACACACAAGTATAAAATAAAATAAGAAGTTTAATTTAAAAAGAAAGGCAAATTTTGTTGGTGTTCTGGAAAATGGAATGAAAATTTATATATGTAATTTATATAGGTATATGTGTGTGTGATAAGGATTGGTGCGCGCGTTGTTTTATCAACCCAACAATGATAAAGTGTTTTTTTTTGTATCTCCCGAGCGCACTTTGTTGTTTCTATCTCGCTCGGGTGACTTTTTACATATATATATCTGAGACACATAAAATAACCGCCTTGTTGTTGGTAATTTTTCTGATATTTTTGTGTTCGTTTAAATTAGATTCTTAAGAATTTGGTGTTTTCTTCAAAATAAAAGTTTCATTTTTGGAAAATATTCTTATTAATTTTCCAGTCTTTATTATGGTTGTTGTTTGTTTTTGCTTCCCATGTAAAGACGAAGATCATGGATAGAATTTCAAAAGACGGATGATGAAATGTATCAAAGAAAAATTGTGTGTGTGTATGTATGTCGCTTCTTTTTCATACAACACAGCTAAAACGGAAATTGGGGCTCAGAGAGTGAAGATTTTTATTGTTGTAGTTTTTTATTTTGGATGATTCATATGTGTATGTACTCGTATATAAGTGTATATGCTCCATACGTATATATATATATATATATATATATATATATATATATATATATATATATATATATATATATATATATATATATATATATATATATATATATAATATATATATATATGTGTGTGTGTGTGTATGACATTGATATGGTTTCGCGTACCTAATGCTGTTTGCCTTGAAGCGGGGGAGATACGCAGATTATAGAATTTTTGGTATATGTTTTATTATTTACGATATAAGTTAAAAAGTTCAAGTTGATGATGTATATAAACGGTGCTGAATGTGCTTCTTATGAATTTTATAAGCAGTTATTTCCGAGAACTAATTTACTTTTTACCAATTATTCATGTCGTTTTTGTATATGTTATCGGAACTACATTATATAGAATATCACCCAGCTAATTATATATAGGCTGTACGATTGCAGACCTGTTGAATTGTAGAAAACAAGAAACACAATAAGAACGATGGATCAAGAACAGGTACAAAATGTAATAAATATTAGCCAAACGCTGCAATTTTGATATAAATAAATTGTACATGTTTGTTGGGCGTTGATAGCGACTTACGTTTAGTAATAAGGAAGCCATCCGTAAATCTTGAAATTTGTAAGTCTTTTCAAGTTTTAATTCACGGTTTGAAGATTTGTAAAAAAAATTGGAAAGTATAAAGAAATTGGATGCTGAAACTGAATAATTTATTCATTTCATTTTCTGAACTATTGCGTAAATAACCAGCGAATTTTAAAGGTATTTCATAAAAACAGGCTGGCTACAGAAAATAGTACAGACAGTCACGGTACAGATCGAATCGATTTGTCGATTACTTTCTATATTGCTATATGTTTTCAGTCTTAGCGCAACTACGTTTAGTGGAAGGAGAAGAAAAGAGGTTAAATTGTTGATATTAATAGATTTGACCTTATAGTTGCACTCGGATTCATTTGTTTGGCTAAATGAGTCCAGTGCATGGCTCTATCCCTATCCTATCAACGCCTGTGCCATTGAGAGAATATTTGCACAATCTGAAGCTTTTGAAAAACATGAGAAAACTAAACAAAAGAACCTAAATAGAATTTGGTCGTCCAGTTTAATAAACACCCTATATGTAATTTATAACATATGAAGTATGTCTCAATTCGCCAAAACTACTATAGTTCAAAAAAAATTCGTTCAGTTTCGTTAAATTTTCAAATAGTTTCATTAAAGCTTAAAAAAACAAATAGTTTGTTAACCAATTAAATTCCACATATACTTTCATTAATGTTAATCATTAACGCATTAAAATTTTAAATTTTATTAAGGTAATTTGTTACGCCATTATGAAAAGTGCGCTCCAAGACATTATTAAAAACCATTTGCGTCTATATCTACGACTATATGTATGTATGTAGGTACATTACCAACACCCAATTATCCACACACCACGTGCCTTCTCGTAATAAATTTTGTGCATGATATTCCCTCCTCTTATTTCGTTCGTTACTTATGATTTTACTTAAAAACAAAAAGAAAATACATTTTTCATTTGTTTTTTTCGACGAAAAATTGAAAAATAAAAAAACGAGAATTTTTTTTCAAACAAACAAATAACAATTAGTCTTAATTTAAATTTCGCGACGATTAGTTGGGTGTTCATTGGTTTTCGCGTTTCGAGCTTGGTTTGAAACAAAAAATTTTGGATTTGTGGTGTTTTGGTGTGAGTGTGTGTGTGTGCGCTTCTATGTTTGGTGGGTATAGTAATTGTTTATCGGTTCATTGTGTTTTATAAAAAATAAATTCTCCCCTCGATTAAATTATAATTTTTTGTTTGATATTTTTATAATTATCACGATTACGTCACGGGATTATTGTGAAATATATATGTGATAGTGTGTATGTATGCATGTTTGCATAAAATTGTGTTATTAAAAATTGTGAATTGTGTTTATAATTAAAAACTGATTTCCGGTGTTGAAACTCACACGCACACACACACATAACAATAAACGGATAACTGGGTGCTATACTAAGAAAAAGTTTAATACTTCAAACTGCAGGTGAGCTT
This sequence comes from Tipula lateralis, assembly GCA_963932295.1. Taxonomy (NCBI): domain Eukaryota; kingdom Metazoa; phylum Arthropoda; class Insecta; order Diptera; family Tipulidae; genus Tipula; species Tipula lateralis. The sequence continues at coordinate 186,518,980 of OZ010737.1, read as the reverse complement.
ACATCAAATGTCAAGATGGTGACTTAGGCATTATATGCCCTCTATATAACGATTGGGTGGCATTTCGCTATGTGCTGCGAATACAGTGGAATCTTCAATACTCGAATCACTTAATTTATTAATTTGTTGTTTATTTTGCCGGCACATATTTAATTTATCTAAATATTTGTTAAAAAAATAATTTTTTTAAATTGGTTTTTATTAGTTGGCTAATTTATGACATACAGTCGCCACGGTTTTGTGTTGCGCATTTTATTTTTTGAATATCATGGATTTAGTGTTATTCGTTTGAACGCAGACACCTACATTGAAAATTATTTTTGGAGAGTGTATTCAGATTAGCTAGACATGTGAGTGAGTAGGGTTCAGCTTCATCATAAGTTTGCAATTTTATCTCCTTAAAGAGAGGACATTAAACAGTGGTCATAAATTATTAGTATATCGTCTATGCTTCAAAATGCTAAATTATTTAAGTGAAAATCAGAACCATTGTCTTCCAAGTTTCAAACAACTTTTTCGATGATTTCAATCACAAAAGGAGTTATTTTCAGTCAGATCATAAATGCTTATTATATTTTTATTCTTTAAGGACATAATTCAGGTTTCGAAAAATCCCGACTCTGATCAACAATATATTTTATAGTAAAATGCCAACTGTATCTTTATCTACCTAAAATATTATTTTGGCACGCAAAATATATATGCTGGTCGTTTTAAGAAGATTTACGAGTATGCGTCAAATTTTGTATGTCTGGTTTTATGAAAAAATAGGAACAAGCTGCCAAACCATTTTTTTATCACATTGTGTATTGTATACATCTGTATAGTTATTTACAATGAACGTGTGATAAGATGTTAAATATTAGGTTCATTGACTCGAATAATAAAACGAAATAAAATTGATACCTAACGGCTGTATGTTCTGCTCAGACTTGTGAATGTTAATATTTTTAAAATTACCATTTAAATTTCCAATCATAAATTAAAACAAAAGGACAAATCTGTGAATAAATAAAATATTCTGCTAATTCTTATGAATAATCAACCAACTATGGGTAATTATAGGATTAAATATGATTTTCCACTTGATTTATTTAAGCTGTTCACAACCATTGGTATAAATGATCAAATAACAGTTCACCATCAGTTTGCTTTATAAGAAATATGGTCCATTTTGCCAAATGCAGTCTCAATCTTTTACTAGATCTCCGCATCTAGGCTCGAAATATCACACACAGTTCAATAGCTTTAATTCATAGTTTTGAACTTATGACTTTCGTTTTGTCATACAAAGAGCCCAATGTTGTGAACAATGCCGAATCGACTAATCGAGATTTTCACAACATTTCGAGATTGTTTCATCAAACACTAAACACACTGGATTAAATAATATGAACGAGTAATTTCTTCATATTTAGTGTAATGCTCAAGATAAGTTTGGAAGTGAATACATACATCGTTTGATGTCCCACTCTTTAAGTATGTTCAAGTTGTGAAAAAAGCTGTACCGAAAATAAATCAGAAATTGTGAGTCGGCATGTATGGCGGTGAATATATGCAACCGTACTATTAGAAGAAGAAAACTAATCTCTATTAATCATGTCGGGCTAAATGCACCTGACAAAAATAAAAATAAATTTTGTTTCAACTGACAGATGTGTAGAAACACTCTTTAGCTAATATCACTTTCGACCTTACAGCCAATGGATCACCACTTTGTGTTCCATATATTTGCCTTTTTTACTATAGACAACAGAAGTACAAACCTCGTAGGTTAAATTCAAGCAACATGACACTTTGTGGGCTATAAACAAATCCAATTATCATTAAAGTCTTAACTTTCGGATGGGATTATAATCGCTGACATCCAACAAACCATTGGTTTAACAATAGCCTTATGAGTTGTTTTCTCATAAGTTTTAAGTAGTAAACCACCACAAAATGATGTATTATCTTCTAGTTTCTGGAATTTGAAGGAGGGTTATTATAAAAAATTCGTTATCGTATTTCAAAGCGGCTTTTGCTATTATGAAAATCCGATATCGAATAATCCGCTATTATGAAACGAAAAAGACAGAACGAATGAATGCGTATGTCACATTTGGACTGTTTTTTAGTAGACGGAATTCATTTTGTGTTGTCGATTTTATTCATTTAGTGTTGTCGAAATTTAGCAAGTATAAGTGAATTGCAAAAGTCTTAACTGCTTACCTCATGCTTATATTTGACAAATTCGATCAAACCATTTCATAGTAGGAAAATTTGCAGTGGATCGGATTTTTCGATATCCGAATTTCAGAATAGTCCTCCTGTTTTGGTACTTTTCTCACTTAGAGAATTATTCAAACTCCTTGGATCGTGACTTTTAAGACTAAGATCCCAGTGTTAACTCACTAAAAATAGATAGTCTAGAAGGTATAAACTTTCTCAGTTTAAAAATCCCATTTTCAACAGAGTAATTCAAGGGATAATCTGTTAAAATTCTTGGGCATCATCTTAGAAAGCCAACTTAGCTATAGCTGGAATATGGGGATAGCATAACCTCATATCGTATATTGGCTTATGTTGTGGCTATTTTAATATATTGGTTGCCCTCTGGTGGTCACCCTTTTCTGCTGTCTACTCTCATATGATTAGATAAAGTCTATAAGATAAGTAATATTCATTACTTTGTCTGATGATTAAAATTGTACCAATAGGTAGTGCTTTAAAAGCAAAATTTATGTCATTGTTTGGACGACTTTCTTAACCTAACCTTAATTCAAACCGGATGCTTGTCACATTTTGAATTAGTATATGCGATAATGTTATCGGAACAGATATTTTCAAATCAACAAGTTGAGAAATCTGTTGTATCATTTTTGTTGGACGAACAAGTTGATTTCAACCAATCCGGATCAGATCATGCAAACCTATGAGACATTTTGAGCATAGAAAATGTGATCTAAGCAGGATAAATTGGTCATGAAATGTAGCTATTATTTCAAATATGTAAAAAAATCCACTCACTCCGAATGCCAGTTGTTTTGTTGTTTGTACCGAGTGTTTGAAGAATTCTCAACATATTTTTATTAATAATCTTATATCTATTGCAAAATCTAATACCAACAACTAATAATCCTAAAAATAATCTCTTGTGTAATTCATTGAACAAAAAACTAAATTGAAAAGTAAATGTTTTATAATCGCGGACGCGAAGAAAAACAAGAGAAAATCGAAAAATCCACGTGGATTATGAAATACTGTTTTTCATTTATTTATTCAATTTACACACACACATTTGCATCATACATGATACACATATACAGTTTGTTTAGATAGATTTTCTCGCAGATGAAGTTCGATAAATCATAATTCACATTTGGTTTAAATATTTTAGCGATTAGATCATTAGTCGAACAAATTTTAAAATTTGTTATTGCTTAGATTTGATATGATTGTCAAATTGGCGTCATGACGCCGTTGCGAGCTATGCATATGTGATTAAATTATTTTATATGTATCGTGAGCGAGAGTTATAATTTGTCTGTCTATGTCAAATATATGCGGGTATATCGTTCTAACGAAATTGCAATTCCCTATATCAATTTACATGCAAATCAAAACAAACCGATCTATTTTATATATTTTATTTCCTGGAAAATTTCATTAAAATAAGTCAACATTCTATAATCGTCGATAGGAAAATTAAACAAAAATAAAAAATTAAGCCACGAGGATGAGGACCGATGGGTGCGGCAAAATCGGAATAATGGTATATCGCACCTTCCAATCAAAAATTTAGCACACGATTCACTAATTATATATCCATATAGACGTATATAGTATAGCTAGGAGGAGGAAACGGAGATGGCGATAAAATTTCCATATCAATTTAATTTTGATCGTATTGATTATATTATAATGGCCACTGTAATTAAATTGGATACATTTTTAACCCATCGACCCTGTACACAAAGCAGGGTATCCCCTGTTATTATTATAATATGTATACTCGGGTTAAGATATTTTCACAACTTTTCCTCTTAACAAAAAATGATTTCGTTTTGTTGTTTGAAGAAGTTCATTACAACAACAAAAAGGTAACATTTTTTTAACCATTGACTTGTTCTCCTTCAATTTTATACTTTGCCCAATAAGCAAGTACAAAAAAAACTTTGTTAGCTTCAAATTTCATACAAAACTTTTTGGTTGTGCTTCGTTTTGTGTTGTATATAACTTGAACTTACTCGATTCAAGGGTGAAAGTTTATGTGTATATGGCCTGTTTAGTTAAACTCTACACATATTATTCTTCTTTTATGTGTGTTTTGGGCAAAACTAAAAACTAAGTTGCGGGAGGGTGTCGTCATATAACAATGTATATATACTGACTATTTAATTTGGTGTCTAAAAAGAATGTCATTAAATCATATATGATATGTGATACTATCTCAATATACATACATATACATATTCGTCTAATCGGATGGCATATAATTACAGATAACAAAACCTTTGTATATGTTAAGAATGCATGCAAACAAAACAAAAACAATGGATGTGATACATTCAATGCCAATCACAACATATATATATTTTCAGCTTCAGTGCATTTAACGATCGTCTGTCGCTGCAATTGTGATTTTGTATACAGTTATAAGTTTAGCGTGAGGGTTGAGAGGGTTGGGCTGCTACTATTCGTTTTGTACATTTCTGCAGGCAATATCTCGCAGAGAGATTTCAAACTCTTAGAAAATTGAAATCATATTTGATACACATTTTTGATTGAGGTATATCTGCCACTAAGTGAAACATGAATATACGTGACGATAATAATGACGAGCCCATATACCCATATACAGTATCATTTATCTCTGTTTTACCAACAAGTCTTTCAATGGTCGAATTAAAAGCTAGCTCGATTTTTTCAGAGCGAAGATTAAAGGTGGTTTGAGTCATCACACAGTCTTGGGTGGTCATTTTGTGGTGCTTTATCACATTTAGTGATAATAAGTATGATAAAATTAAATTGTCGTAGCTTATTGCAGCTGTATTAGAATGAACAACTTTACGTTGTGAAAGGGGTAAAAAATACAACAATATTTTCCATCTTCCATTTCAAGCTAAAATTGTTTCCAATATCATTAATAAAGTTGTATTTATTTGCTTATCATATTAGGAAAATTGTATCACTATACTTATTCAACCACTTTATATAAAAACTGATATAATTACTTTTGGGGTTATGTAGAAACGTCAATTTATCAGTCTAAAATATTCATTTCTCCTTAAAATTGATTTGTTCCCCTATTAAATTTATTGCACAGGGTTGTGTTTGTAGACTTATATTATTAAATTGTTGAAATTCATATTAAGAATTTCTCTAATGTGTGACTTATTCCACTTTTAAATTCAATCAAATAAAAATTTGATATTTTAAGTTCAAAAATATTCCTTATAGTGGATTTTTATTTTTATATTATAAATATATTTCGGCAATCAAGTTGCCATCTTCAGTATTTATCATGAACTAAAAAATAAATTTTATTTCCATGCCTTTTTATACTTTTTCCAGGGTACAGTGTTTTTATTTTCAAGGTATAATATTTTGTGACGTATTTTTCAAAACTAGTTCGTAAAGTTTGTTCGTCATAGTATTAATTTTGTTGTTAAGTAGAAATTTATTTTTGCGGTTTTTATATATTTCAAATTCTTCTAGCCTGTTCATTTGGTCGCTTTTATTCATCTTGTAGAGAATTTTTAAGTTTGTATCCATATCTGTGTAGTTGTGTAAAGTATTATTGATATGGAGAGCAAATCTTGACTCAGTATTCATTTTACCGATATCCTTTATATGTTCGTTAAATCTTATTTTAAAGGATCTACCGGTTTGTCCTATGTAAAATGATGGACAGTCTGAACATGTTAATTTATAAATTCCGCTGTCTAATGTAATGTTACTATTTGATCTAATTTGTTGTTCTAATTTGTTATGCGTTTTATATGCAACTTTATATCCAAAGTTTTTGAATATTTTCTGGATATGTTGGCTGGTGTTTTTATTATAATCCACAATAACGTATTTTCCTTGGGTATTATCATCAAATTGTAACGTAGTGTTCTGTCGGTAATTGGTTCTGACTATATATTTTCGATTTATCTCGTCCACTTTGGCCGTGGTATAACCATTTTTATGTGCGATGTATTTAATTATCTTATTATGTATTTAATTATTTAAGCATATTAACAAATGGCTTACAGATAATATAACTCTCGAACATGACCACTCAATTAAAAATAACATTGAATTGGTCAGAAAAATTGAGAAAATTAATATACCAAATAATGCAAAACTCGCTTCCTTCGATGTCACAAACATGTATTCGAATATACCAGTGAAAGAAACGTTGATCATAACCAAGAACATATTAATAAAAAACGGAACGAACAGTAACACCGTCGAAGAAATAACAAAACTATTAGAAGAAATTACAAGTCAAAATTACTTTACATATAATGGAAAATTCTACTCCCAAAATGATGGTCTACCAATGGGTAGTCCTCTATCTGGAACGTTAGCCAATATATATTTAAATCATTTCGAAAATAATTACATCTTAAATAATAGAAACAAATTTTTAAAGAACATTAAATACTGGCACAGATATGTAGATGACATACTAATATTGTTTACGGGTACATCTAGACAACTGGACCAAATGCAAAATTATATAAATAATATTCACGAAAACATAAAATTCACGTTAGAATTAGAACAAAATAATGCAATTAATTTTCTGGATCTAACAATTAAAAACATCAATAACAAACACACATTCAAAATATTTAGAAAACCCACGCAAACGGACCAAACTATACATAAAAACTCAAACCACCCATACCAGCATAAAATAGCCGCATATAATCATATGATACACCGATTAAATAAGATCCCGATGTCAAAAGAAGATTATCAAAATGAACTTAAGATAATTAAATACATCGCACATAAAAATGGTTATACCACGGCCAAAGTGGACGAGATAAATCGAAAATATATAGTCAGAACCAATTACCGACAGAACACTACGTTACAATTTGATGATAATACCCAAGGAAAATACGTTATTGTGGATTATAATAAAAACACCAGCCAACATATCCAGAAAATATTCAAAAACTTTGGATATAAAGTTGCATATAAAACGCATAACAAATTAGAACAACAAATTAGATCAAATAGTAACATTACATTAGACAGCGGAATTTATAAATTAACATGTTCAGACTGTCCATCATTTTACATAGGACAAACCGGTAGATCCTTTAAAATAAGATTTAACGAACATATAAAGGATATCGGTAAAATGAATACTGAGTCAAGATTTGCTCTCCATATCAATAATACTTTACACAACTACACAGATATGGATACAAACTTAAAAATTCTCTACAAGATGAATAAAAGCGACCAAATGAACAGGCTAGAAGAATTTGAAATATATAAAAACCGCAAAAATAAATTTCTACTTAACAACAAAATTAATACTATGACGAACAAACTTTACGAACTAGTTTTGAAAAATACGTCACAAAATATTATACCTTGAAAATAAAAACACTGTACCCTGGAAAAAGTATAAAAAGGCATGGAAATAAAATTTATTTTTTAGTTCATGATAAATACTGAAGATGGCAACTTGATTGCCGAAATATATTTATAATATAAAAATAAAAATCCACTATAAGGAATATTTTTGAACTTAAAATATCAAATTTTTATTTGATTGAATTATATTATTAGTTTTTTATCACGAAAAAAGTCTCCAGCCGTGATATAAAAGTATAATAAAGCACTAGAAAATCACTACGGTGTTTCTTTAACACCTATTGTTAGAAGCCACTCTTTTTCTGAAATACATTACCAGATTCTAAACTATAATACTGTGAACTTGACGGAAATTACTCTCTAATACACATACCTATCAGTCAAAAATTTGAGCAATTTTATTGTAGGTCGGGACTTTATTAATTACATCAATCAAAAGCGACTGACAAGAGCTCTCTGGTAGTAAACGATTGTTCGAATAAGACCTGCTTTCTCCGATCGGTCATTACATTTGTTGTTGGTTTTCGACGAACAATTTTGGTTTTGATTGGACGTTCTAAGTCAAAATCTTTGTTCTTTTATTTCTTAATAATTTTTTGTGATACATTTACAAGTGCTGCCATCTCTTGCCCGGGCCAAGTACTTATCTTACTATCCTCGTACACAACCACTGACAGAAGAAATAAATCATTAACCATATGGTCGTAAGCTGTTGAACTATATAGACGATTATGAGTTTTCCTTCTATATATTTCCCAAATATACTCATCAATTGACGCGTAATCAAATCGATCTCCCACCAAAACGAAAAAAATAAAATTAAAACAAAATTTTGACGCCATAAATATTTCAGCATCGATGGAGTAAATATGTTAAAATATTTGGAAAATTGTTTTATCTTTCGAAAATAAAAATCGAAACAATTGAAATGTTTATATAAATTTATTTTTAATATGATATGTACAACAATAAATTTTCCGGCCCTACATAGATATACATACATACATACATACATACATACATCGACTTGCTCATCATCATCATCAGATGTTACAAATTGTGTCGTTTGTAATTAGCTTCATATACTATATTGGAGCTCCGTAAGCGAATTTCCCGGAAAACTTTTTACTGTTCATATCGTACCTATATATACCTGGTTGAAAAATAGCCAATTTATATTTTGGCTTATGCTTTGTTGTTGTTCGTTTTTTGGATATACACGTTTGAGTATTATTTTTGACATTCCATCAATCATAATTTATATCTATATATATTATACAATGTATATGTGTGAGGACTTCGAACGGGCGTCACATCATAATGATTTTGTTATTGGTGATGTGTGTGTGTGTGTCGTTTGTTTTATAATATATAAATTGAAAATCAATTGTTTTTTATTGAATTTAAATTGATTACGTTTTTGTAATACGGCCTTGTGCAGAAAAAATGTTTTTTTTCTCTTGTGCAGAAAAAATGTGCAGAAAAAAAACATTTTTTCTGCACAAGAGGGCCAACCTCAAGTTGGGACTGTTCCATTTATAACTCTTGACTTTAACTTAAAATTGAGGTGCTTAACATATCCAGGGGTACCAATTGGATACCCACTTCTTTTCACTAGCTCACCTAAGTGAAGATAAATTCAATTATCTGAAATAAGGAGTTGTTGCACTCTTCAGTTCTTTAAATTTTATTGATGCACTGTATTATCTATTAACTGGTACATCAATGAAATACCTGCCAAACCGCATTGAGTTGAAATCGTCAGATTCTATCCAATGTACGCTGGAATTTGGAAGATAAAATGGCCAGCAAATAGTCTTGGTCGGAATTCGGTTTAGAACGCTTGTGATATCTACTAAAAAACTGGATTAAGATTCTGTTCTCCTGGAATTTGCTAACTAAATATGCAGTAAAAGAACAGACCTTACTTCTCATAAACCAAGATTTCCTAAAAGGAATGTGGACTTATCACATGCAGTATTCATTTACTATACGTAAAACTATTATATGGATGTTTTGGACATTTTACAGACACACTTTTTAGTGTCGAATTCCATAACAGAGATCTGATATCCAAAGTAGGGTTTGTCTATTGATCTTGAAAATATAACACGCACTTCTTAAATTGACCACCAACACGAACTTTGTCATCACATCACATTCGATACAATATCTGTAATTTAATAATTTTCATTCAACTTTTTTGGCATACACACAAAGCCGTATGCGTTTGAGTATACATACATATATGTTTGCACACAGTGCAGACAACATGGTGTACGTTGTAGAGCAAAAATGATGTAATTCACTTCTATACGATTCGACTACGACATTTTAATTTAAATAATATTTTTGTCGCCTCATAAAATTTTTAAATTAAGATCATCCGTAATCTTTTCGATCATCTGAATGTTGTTAAGACAAAAAAATTGACCTACAAACGATGTTGCTATTTATAAAAAATTTTGTTTCGGGGTTCAGAACATATAATATAGTGATGTGCGTGATAGATTTGTAACGGAGAGATTGTGAAAAATATTTGGCGAGGAAAATCGTGAATTGTTGCTATAGGTTGTAGATGTTACACATATTCCAATAAATAAGGTATTTCATTTAGGTGTTATATTAGCCAACAATCTTTTATATATACGTATAACTCACCCACTGATGTTAAGTTAAGGTAGCCGTGTGATAGACGGCAATATAATTGTGTCAATCACTTATCACTCAATGTTGAAAAGTCTGTTTTGATAGTGTTGAAAATGTCACATGATGAGCTGTTTGGCAGACGTTACTTCTGCAGAAACTATTTCTTTCCAGAACTACGTCACCAACCACACTCAAAATGCATGATTCTGGTCGATCATGTTGGAGTTTTGAGTAGAATGATTAATCGATTATTGATGACAAATGGTGTTTGGATTCCCATAAATATTAAGAAACGGAATTATTAATAACGCTTAAAAATAGTATTGATGGTCAATATTGCTTCTTGTGTGGGTAGATAATACGGATGCGATGACTGACAATTATTTAAACAATTGAATATTGAAATCAGAAAATGTTACGATTTGAAAATATCCTTTTGTGTTGAATCCAACCCTAAACTATTCCAATCTACACCTTAACCTTGTTCAACACATTATTCTATGGACCAACTATACGTCCATATACATACATATCACGTATATCGAAATTTTGGCCAAATATATATTTGTTTTCCAATATTATGTACATGTATAACCCAAAACATAAAAATAAAATAATGAAACCGTATTAGAAAATCAAAATCGGAACGATATAAATGTACATATGCAAACATATGTTAAGCATATCAAACATTTTCAACTTTATATACACTCGCACGCATGTATACAGACATATACAGTGCCTTGATTTTCCCTCACTACAGACGTAATAAATTCCGTTTGTGCTGATCAATTTTATTCTGCTACTGTATGCTGCTTTGTTATGATGATTATTATTGGGAAAATTCAATTTTCTTTTGCTTCTCTCGTCATTTTTTACCGCATCCTTCCATCCGCTGTTTGCTCCCACACTTCATATATATATACGAGTATATATACAATGGATGGATGTACCACATAACAACATTTTATTTAAATTTCTTTTTGTTATGTATGTAATTCATGTGTATGTTTATTGTTAGTTTGTGAACATTTTTTTTGAAGATGAAAATTTATGGAGATATTTTCTTGCTGTTGGGAACCCGATTGTTGATGTTGTGCAAAAGACGTTCTCCACATGCATATAGAAATTAGAAAATAATGAGATAGTAACGAAACGATCGATCTATTGAATAAAACGTAACTATACGAAATCGATATATCGTTTCAAACTAGAAGGCACGAGTAGTGTTAGTTAAATGTATGTTAAAGTTCAAGATTTTATGTTGAATCTGTGGTGTTACCTGGTATTTTGGCGCTGGGGAGTATTTGTGGTGTTACCTGGTATTTTGGCGCTACTTCACAGAATACAACTCATGTAAATAGTTTTTTGAATTATTCTAGTTAACTTTGAAAAAACAATTATTTTTGTATTATTCAAGTTAACTTTGAAAAACTATATTCGATAGTTTTTCGTAAAACCAAAAAGAGTCGTTTCTGTTCCTTCGTCCGCATAAGTTGTATTTTTAAAATGTAAAAAGATTAAAAATGTAATTATAAATAGTGATCATTGTACCTAAATAATTATTAAATACGAAATACATATATATCCCGTAAAAAATCTACTAAAGTACAATTAGCATATCTCAAATGAAACATTACATTTCATGTTACACCTGTGGATAGTTATCATAACTGATAGCTTCCTTTCATTTGAATTGAGATGGTTGTCCAGTTTGTCTCTGGGTCTCATTTGCTACGTTGGACCACTTGGGTGTGAATTGAATAACGTTCAACAAATTAATGTATGTAATTTATTAAGTGACTGATTACTTTATTAAGTGACTGTCGTAGAATGCTCTCGTGGAATTACAATCAAATTTCATAATCAACAGAGATAACTATGTTATATACTGTTACAATTTCTCTTAATCGGGACTCCAACCAAAATAAGGTTCGATCCCTTAATTTAGATTCCAACCAAAATAAGGCTGTAATAAAATAATTGCATAACAGTGTAGTGCACTAAAGGTGCGCCGGTTGTTGCCGGTTGTAGCTAAATGGTTAAGAGAGTTCCTCATCACGCCGCGGTCTTGAGTTCAATTCCCGCCGTTGACCAAAAATTAACTTGCAACCGGATGAGATAAAAACGCGTTTAAACATTCGTTGGGCTGTGTAAAAACATTCGTTGGGCTGACAACCTACAATCACCCACAATGCTGACAACCATGCACCAATCGTTAAGAAACTGGTTCGTAAGGGCTCAGCTGAGACGCGGTAAGGGCCGTTTACGGCCTCTAAGCCATAGTTTATTTTATTTTTTTTATACTGTTAGTTAATAGTTGTCGCTCTCGTGGCAGAGAAGGTAGCGTCTTGCTCTGTCATTCGGGGGTCTTGGGTTCGATTCCCGGGGTGATGACGATTCATCTGTATGTGTATGTGGGTTGAACCGTGGGCCTCAAGTGGCATTGAGTTCTGGAATTATTTCCGCCTTCTTTAATTATTATTATTAATAGTTTCAGTATTATTTCACTTTTTTATCACCTTTTCCGATTTTAACTTGTCACGGTTAAAATTCAAACTAATTTCTGTTCGCGTATATAGGTATACTCAATTCGCATGCTTGTAGGTCATAATTCCTTTTGTTTATTATTTACCATGATTACTGTATTTATGTTACTTTCCATTTAGTTATTATAATGACTCAGAGATGTCACCCTGTATGTGTAGGAATACGTAAAATCGAGTAAAGTAAAATCGTGATTATTTACGTAAAGACATAAAATACATGAGTGATTTTGAGACATACTGTCAGGAAAAGCAGTGGCATCATTTATTTTTCAATAGTGATATTCATTGACACCTCTGGTTGATGAATACTCTCTTGAAGGAAAACGTTACTATTACCAAGCCGGAAATATACATATAATTATAATTTAGATTCACAACCGATGTTTAATCATTTATTTCCACCGAATAGAATATTTTAAGCGTATAATTATTTTGAGATGGTTAATATAGTTTTGCTCATCGTTTCAACGCGATTTTTATTACCCGGAAATTGTCTAAAATAAAATTTAATACAAATATTTTCACAATCTGTAATCAAAATCCGAGTACATTAACACCATTAAAATTCTAAATCGAAAATATAATAATAAATCAAAAATCTAAATTTAACCATTAAACCAGATGGTCGACGCGCGATATATAGAAATTATAATATTTTTACATCAAAAATCAATGTCTGTTTTGTTGTTTCATCTGACGATTGACGCAAATTCCTAAAAATTTTATAAAATAAATTACAAATATTTTAATTAATAAAAATCAATGTTGTTTCCAGTACCCACAGACGATCGACGGCGTACAGCACGGCGCGAGGATCCTAGACGTCATACACTGGGTGGTGACACGTTACATTATGGTGGACAGGGTCCACCGCAGCGTACCATGGATCTTGAGGTAAACCAATAAACAAACACAGTGGCGTTGGCAGTAGTTTATATAATTTTCTTTTTGGTTTTTTTTTCCAAAATAATTTTATTTTATACTTTTTTATTGTACTAAAACATTAATTTTAAGTTCTAATATTTTTTGTGTACTAAACAATAATTTTTATATATTTTTATTTATATAGTAATTATTTTTGTAGTTTTACTTATTAATTAATAATATATTTATGATGGTGCGGTTTTGGGGTCATTTTTATAAATATATATTATATAATTTTACTAATTTACGACGATCTTGGTTGACTAATAAGTAATAATTAATCGGTGGTTGGTTTAACCATTTTTATGTATTCTCTTTCTTGTTCAACATATAAATTTGTTTTAAAATAACTTGAAGTTAGACACAATTAAATATCCAATCACCATCCATAAATGACCTCCTGCACTGTATAACAACTATATATCTAAACATTTTTATATGTAATAATTATAATTTATAGAGTAAATTAATAAATGGTGAAAGGTATTAAAATTTGTAGTAAATGTATTTTTCATTACAACAGCAAAAATATATATTCGATCACAAAAAAATAAAAATTTAGTAGCGTAGTGTATAATGCAAGTCAACATAGTTAAGCTATTTATAAATAGATGGCAGTAAAATCTGTAGAAATAATTATTTATCTACACAAAATATCGATCGATTTCATTATTTTTTTTTATTCCAATATTAAATTTATAGATGGGGACACGTACACAAAAAAGTAAAAAGGTAATTAATGTTTTGATCACAGATCTATAAAATAAAAACATTATTATTATGTGCAAGATAGATTTATTTGATTGTTATTTTAAATTATGTATTCTGTAATTTTTTTTTATTTTTATTGTAATGCAATTTATATGATTTTATAAAAATTATATTTAAAAAGTTAGTTATTTATAGTTATGGTAGCCATAATTATATTATATAGAACACAACATGCATTCATATATATATATATATTTACACACACAAGAATTTATTTTTATATAAATATAATTTACTATTATTAAATTAGAGATCATAGTACGTACATACATATTTCTTTTTGTAGCATGAAATGTAAAATTTTGAGATGAATTTTTAATCAAAAAAAATAAATAAAGTTGGTCGAACGGTGGTTCATGTCTGATCGTGACAACGAAATTCGAAAGTGGTTTGTTTAATTGTTTAAAGGACAAATGTCTATAGCTAAAATGTTTAAGAATCAGGATTACTATTTTCCTTCCTTTAAAACAAAAAATATTAGATCACTGTTTTGGTCCCGTCCCTGTTGTCCCGCGCCAAATGAAACAATAATTAAAGCTGTTTCTGTTTGGAGTGGGAGGTTGGAAGGATGGAACCTTGAGCAGGATGGAAAACGTGAATTTTCATTATCTGATGATCATGTGGCACAACTATGAGATGTTTAACAACTAGCCCTTAAAAAGCAGATCCCTTTCAAGGACGGTGTCTAGCTATAATTATAGGAACCACTGGAGATATCATGCTATATATATAACTTGCTTTAATCATAATTTTCAAACTAACAAATATAGTGACTTTAAAAATAATTCTGTCTGGCAACACTAATTCATCTCAAAATCATTTTATTTATAAATAATCCAATTATTATAAGTTAAATTGTTAAAAACAATACATTTTAAATATTTTTATGTAATACAAAAATAAATAAATTGTTTTAAAACTTAATTTTTTTTTGTTTTTTGATCGCATGTTTGTCGGCCATTTTGTCGTTACATTTTATATACATTTTGCTATTTCTTATCTCTTTTGTTTAATTATTGAGTGTTTTTCTTTTCTTTTATTTATGTTGTTGGTTTTATGATTTAAAAAAATAAAAACATTTTGGTTTCTGCATGGCATATTTATATCTAAATTGTTGTTATTTTTGGCGGTAAATGCACTAATTCTTATATGATTGATAAATTAAAAAAAATAATTTTTCAAAAATGTATGCGCAAAAACCAATTAAATTTTGAAATATATAATATATATGTTTAGACACCGCCCGTACGTGGATACACGCCCGTCAATCAAGGTCCCCTGTTCGACGACGATCCAGGTATTATGTCTGAAGTCGAAACGGCGAGTACTGGGTTTCGGCGGGGCGGCAAACAACGATCATCATTGCCGGTCGTGCGTACACCATCGAAAACATTAGAACGGCCATTAGGTGAGTTGGTTACATATCGTCACGGCGTCAATTTAAGCACCGTATATGATGTGATGTTTTTTTCTATCTATCATTTCCACAGGTTTAGTATTTTTACAATATCGATCGGAAACCAAACGTGCACTACTACCGAACGAGATCACATCAATCGATACGGTGCGTGCTTTATTTGTGCGCTCGTTTCCACGCCAATTAACAATGGCCTATTTAGAAGGACCTAATGTAAAAATTTATATACACGACGCGAGTAAAGATATGTTTTACGAACTCGAAGATGTGCGATCACATTTGCGCGAAATTCGTGATCGGTCGGTGCTGCGACTTTTCGAATCGAACGAAGTGGTGGCGCCGCAGGTGCTGCCCGGTGGACCTGGCGTGCCACAACCATTGCCACAGAGTGGTTTGAGTGGTGGTGGTGGAGGCGGCGGTGGTGGTGGTGGTACCGGTGGCCATTGGGATCAAGATCAAAGTTATTTTAGTGAACCAGAATTTGACTCGGAATATCAACATCAGCATATTCATAAAAGCAAGGTAAACAATATTTTTTCTTCATTTTATTACAAAAAATATATTAAATACATAAAAATACATTAGAAAGAGACAGCAATAGACAAATATTTATAGAATGGCGTCTTATTTATATAACATAAATATTGGTAACTTCGGAAAATCAAAATTAAACGAAATAAGAATGAAGGGGCAGAATATACGAAGACTAGTAGAGCTTATAAACTATTGAACTTAATATTACATAACCTAAAAATTGCCACATCCGCCCATTGTTTTGGCGCGTAATGCATTATTCGGACGGCCATGTGCGTCTTTCCATGCAAAAACGAGGGCCCCTTCGAACGGTTCAATATCGCACGACGAGCAAATCGCCATCACCGCTTGTACTTCACCTTCAGCCGGTTCACGATCATGTTCTTTAATTTCATCTTCGATATTCATCATTTTTGTTAGTTGTGCTTTGAATTGTGTATCGCCAAATTGTGCTAGACCATCGAAAACGTACGGTTCACTACCGATTAGCGAATCTTCGATAATCGATCCATCGCCGAGCTGAACTAATCCTCGCTTTTCTACTTTTTTGTCATCGACACTGATGTCATCCTTATCGGTTTGACGTTTCTTAATTTTTTTCTCACGCTTAAATAAGAAATGTTTCGATGGTGTGAGCGGATCTATAAATTGTATATTCGATTGTTGCGCCAATCCAACGCTGGGGAATGTGAATTGCGACTGTCGATTTGGTTGGAGTTGTTGCGTCTGTTGTAGCAAATTACCGGTGAGTAATTGTTCCGATAGGATACGACCACCTGAATGATATTGTCCGTTTACGAATTGGGTTGTAATTGTGGCCTGATTTGGTTGCGGTACCACACCGCCAACCAATTGAGATGGTAGTCCTTGAACTGGTAGTGCAACGGGCGGTGCCTGAGTTGGTTGGCCAGCTAAATTGATACGCACTCGTGTTGGAAATTGTCCATTCGCTAATAATGGATTTATCAATTGAGGGCGTTGTGATGGCGGTGGTGGTGGTGTTGTTGTCGCCTCAACTGGCCCATTATGATCGAAATGATGAACATGATGATGTTTATGGTCGCGATGTGCTTTGCCAGCGCTCAATGCGATTTTATACAGTTGCACAAATGTTAATTCTGCGTGTAAATTCTCGGTTATATGTCCAGTGATTGATTGGCCGCCAGCATACACTTTACCATGTGGGCGTACTTTAAAGTTGACCAACTATACAAAAACGAAAAGAAACACATAATTAAATATTATGACATTACATAAGTCTATATGTGATGTATAAAAACAGTCTTGTTTTTCCATTTCCTCTTACGGTCGATCGTCTGTGAAATTATATATAAAGTGAAATGCATTGACAGCAAATGAACAAACCATAAACCAGTAATCGCGCCTCGGTTGAATTGTTTCTATATATGTATATATAGGTAAACAAGAGATGCGGGATATATATAAGATTAAGTTGTTGCATAAATTGAATGTCCTTTCACTTTTATTTTCCGGTCATAAATTATATATACCCACACACACAAACACACATATATACAACATAATATACTTACTCGATTGTGGAAACCGCGTCCAACACGTTCCGCTTTAATCCATAATTGCCATTCACCCGTTTTGCCATTCCATGAGGCGCATGCATGATGCCACATACGCATACGGAATGGATAATTCAATCGGAATAGAGATTGTCCGTGGACGGCAAGCGATATAAAACTGGAGCCCCGTGCGTTTGCAATCCATAATTGTATTTCGCGTGGTTCATCGTCAACTGTAACGAACAAATGGAAATAAGTTTAAATATATTTCGGCCAATATGCAACTGTTGTTCGTAATGAACATAAAATTTATGTAATAATGCATAAATTAAACATTGTATAACTAACGATATGTGCTCTCAACCTATATATAATTTATATATGTATACGTTATACAACCAAAACACGTACGCCAGGCATCTCAAGAGGGTTGTTCATATTAGAGACGAAAAGTAGAACAAAACTTAATGGAAGGTAATAAACTGTTCTAGTAGCTCTATCGTATATATATATATATATAATGGATGCGTGGTGTGAGGTAATTTTACTGCCATTCGTTTTGTTTTGTTTTGGGAAAACGGAAAACTACAAGAAAATTATTATTGTTATTTTTAATCAACAACACTAATTTGTGATATAATTTAAGGATATAATCAATCACAACTATATATGTACATTGTGTTGGATATGCATGTACATATAATATGTCTATTATTCAAACATGTTCGCACACACAAATTATATATTTTATTTTTGGTTAAAATAATGAATATGTGACTGCGTGCTGAGTATGAGGTTGAGCTGGGTGAAACTAAACGCCGTACACTATGGAAAGTTAATCAGTAGTGAATTAAATATAGCCCATATGGGCTGGTAGTTTACGCGGTGGTTAATTTAGCAATTTCCCTGTCGGCTCGTTATGATTGATTTGTCTGTTTATAAATCCATAATGTGTGATGAATAAATGTGTTTAAAGTCGATTAACCACTCAACGAATGTATTTCATAACTTGTGCTATTAGTCGCGGTATATAGCTTATGAATCACTGCGAATTACTATTTCATGTTAAGATGTGTCTTTTGAATAAAAGATTTAAATGTTATTGTCTATTTAGCACCTTCACTTTTTCTTTAATTGCCAATCGTATATGTTTAGTACAAATAGTCTCATTTGTCAACTTAACGGATAGAAATTGGAATGTTGCCCGAAACTCGTATTTTAAATAAATTTATGTGCAACAATTGATCATTGTTGTTTTAGCTCTTGCTTCCGACTTTTTTATGTATTACTTTAGCTGAATGGTAATTAGAGTTGTTCAAACTTATTTATTTAATGAGACGTGTAAAGATGACTTATCTTTGACAAGCTTTGATTAGTTTCTCTAATGAAGGTAAAAATAACTTATAACACGTGACTTGACATTATGATTATGTAAACATCACTTTGCACTTTATCTGGGGTGAAGTGCAAAGTGATGTTTACATTAAGATTCTTACCGAAAACCAACTTCCATCCTTCCCAGTAATTTTCGCACTGCGGCGAAACGATTGAAGGATAGCATATGCCTGATGTAACATTAAGTCCGGTAGCATATGCCTGATGATATGGATTTCCCCTTTTAAATCAAGCAGTCATTTAATGACATCATCATCAGATCGAAACCGGCCAAGCGAATTATAAGATATAAGCAAAACAAGTTGAATTACAAATCTCAAAATCATATTAACACTTTATGCGTTACACAGCTATATCTTTGAGCCTTTTGACAAGATTATATCGAAACTATACAAGGAAGTTGGTCTCTTCTATATCACTGTAATAGCTATATACAATAGACTGCCCTACGTAAACTTCCCTATAACTGCATCTCAACTCAGACCCTACGAATCAGTAAATATGTATTGGTTCACATTTTAGGTGGTCATTACAACGAATGCTTTTACACACAATCGCCTCACCTTTTATGTCAGCCGGAGCATGTTAATTTTTGGTCAACGACTAAAATTGAAATCGAGACCGTGGCGTGAATCATCAAGCTACAACCGGCGAGTAGCTATATGTAATCCCTTTTTATAATATAAGACTACTAATTTAGTTTGCTGTCCAAGATGAGACTTAGAAGTTGCACTTATCTATGACATGGTTCGGTATTTCCCGAATCTGATTTCCCGAGATCCCATCTGTGGCCCTATTCTGGTAATTCCCGGGGAAAACAGTATTGGGGAATAATTTTATATGTAATTAGAGTTTAAATATTTTTTTTTCTGGCATACTGAGGTAAAAAGCTAGTGTTAAATTGGGAATAATTTTTCCTTTCAATTTTGGTATGGAAAAATTATTCCCAATTTATAAATATTTACATCGAACCTTTTTCGTCAGTAGGCCGGAAAAAATATATTTGAACAGAAATTTCATATAAAATCTTTCCCCAGTTCCCTATTTCCGGGAAATTACCAGAATTGGGCCACAGGCCTGACATTCTATATAGTTTCTTTATGTATACGAAGTATTTCTCGATAGAACCTTTAGTGACTCGAGTTCAGTTCTGACAGATCATATACAAGCTCGATTAGACATAATCATATTTAGAATTGCATTTGAAACTAAATTATTGATTGGTTTCGTAATTGAAATTGCACTCAATCCTAATTTTTGGTATATGGATTACACAAAATAGTTGTTTCAATTCAACAATTTTATTTTCACTCAATGTGTAATGTCTGTTAATTTTACATATAGTGTGATATTTTCCAATCAATTTATAATTCACTCAATGAATGAATACAAAATAATTTTTCACTCAACTTTGAGTGAATATTTTAAAAACCACTCAAATGTTTTTTTAGCTCTTCACCACTTAAGCCCATTAATGCACTACTATGGACTGTCTATAAATTTTACATAGTGTGATATTTTTCACTTAATTTATAATTCACTCAATGAACATAAAATTATTTTTCACTCAATTTTGAGTGAATATTTTAAAAACCACTCAAATGTTTTTTTTCAATTTACACTGCTCTTTAGCACAATGTGATTGTACTATCGATTTACCGCTATCTTAAGTCAAGAAGAAAGCTTATTTATTCCTGTTCTTGTATAGGCCTTGATCTTAATGCTGAACCAACAACCCCTAAACACAATACACAGTGTGACGTACATATATGAAAAGATGATATAATAAACAACAAAATCGTTTTGTTTGACAAATATTTAATCACCGTGATTCGAGCTAACAATACGAGTATATACATTCGTTCGTAAACTTATTGTTTGAATTACCATTAAAAATTATAATAAGAACAATAAAGGGAGTGAAAAATCGTTTCATTTTCCATCGTGAATTTCCCTGAATTACACATCGTTCTATTGTTTTTGCCCGCTCGTTTGGCGCTGATTGAAATGTTAAGTTAAATAAATAATAGAAAAACTTTATCTCTCATCATCATCTTATCGTGCTTTGTCTTCGTTCCATACCTAACATATAATTTCTTGAGATTTGTTTGTGATTTTATACATCAAAGTTGATTACTTTCAATGTTTAATTATGAAAAAGTTTTTTGTCGTCAAATTTGTTTTTTTTTATTTTTGGAGTAATTATACGTTGTAGGGTTAAGAGTTGTATCGTACTACCTATATAAAGGGACCACAGTGTTTGTTCTATATTTGAATAAGAATTACAAAAAAACAAGTCGATGAGAGGTAATGAAACGACCAAACAGAATACATAATGTGAATTTATCTACTATATACATATTCAGATAGACATTGGGAATGGGCCAGATCGATCGATATCCACCATCATCCAACAATAACAAATATATAAACTTTTTAGATTTATGATTAGATATACGATTCTAAATTCCTTAGATAAATAGAGAGAAGACGGCATATTATAGAAAAAAATTCGTTTAAGCCGTTAATCTTTAACCGTCTTCTATATTCGTTATGTTTGTTGGTTTATTCTTATATATTCGATTTGTTTATATACCGTGAGATATGGATGTGACGTTTAATCGATATTTTTTTATCATTTCGATTCGACATATATTTACTCAACGCAGCTATATATTCGTATACGCATGCAGCATATTGTGTTAAAAGATGGCATTGATTGAACACTTGCCCATCTGCGTGAGGAGTTAAACGTTAATTGATTCGATTCGTCTGTTTGATTCTAATTAGTGCCATACACAGCTGCGATGAGTTACACTCTTTTGATATGTTCATATGTTTTGGATGGGAGATTATTAAGGGTTAAGTTATTATATGTTTTGTTTCCATTTTGGTTATGTCCAAACAGATGAAATTGGCTTGGTGGTGAATTGATAATATATGTACCACTAATCTTTTATGAATCACAACTAATTTATGAAATTCAAACGTTTAGCCTTACCTCGCGGATTTGATGGTCAATCAATAACCAAACTGAAATTAAACAACTGACTTTTGACGGTAGGACAGGGATAAGTATCTGTGGACAAGACCTGGTCATCTCAATCGAGTAGGGTAAAACTCATACTAGAGGGAACTGAGGCCGCTTATTGCCTTGTGCGTGCTAATGCGGCACAGCCATTTATATTGGACCGAAATCGTTCTGTGGGTTATAAGAGAACACTGCAGAACGATGGTGGAGCGCTGGATAATTTCAGACTGAACTACAAGTTCAAACTGAACAACAAGTTGGTAAAAACTGGAATACTGATTATTGACTACTGAATACTGATTACTGATAACTAATTACTGGTTACTAATAACTGATTACCGATT
Organism: Tipula lateralis; assembly: GCA_963932295.1. NCBI lineage: Eukaryota > Metazoa > Arthropoda > Insecta > Diptera > Tipulidae > Tipula > Tipula lateralis. Next base: position 186,496,241 of record OZ010737.1, on the reverse strand, counting down.
ACTGATTACTGATTACTGATTACTGATTACGGATTACTGATAACTGATTACTGATAACTGATAAATGAAAACTGAATTGATTATTTTATTTTCATATTACGCTGCAAACTGATTATACAACTTAACTCACACCGCACAAAACACTTTAAGCAGCTATCTACTTAAAAGTCTTTTTTTAGTTTAACATAAAAAACGATGAAAAACAAAAAGTCAAACAGCGCGAAGATGACGAAGAAATATCTCATCTTTAAGAATTTTATTTTGTGTTTTCTTTAGGTTAAAAGTTTATATAATTATCATTTGCAACGTTTATATAATAAGCACGAGGAGGGAAGAGGGGATCAGAACGACAGAGATATGGGTTATAGAAATTCGCTTTCCAACTATACTATATATATATATGTACATTATATTTAATGAGAAAATGGTATAATTTGAAAAATTGTTAAACATTTTATTTTTTGAAGGGATTCGTGAAAGTTTCTTGTTTTGAATATTGATAAAACAAGTGACGAGGGGATGGTGTGAAAACAACGAAAGCTACACGTCTTTCAACTGTAAACTCTTTTCTTCGCACCCGCATATATGTATATTTTACGAAATAAGCGAGCATGCTTCAATTACGTGATTCCCATAAATCTAAGCAATCTTATCGTCGTTCACCATCGGGATGATATAACAGATAAGCCATTTACGAATATACAGACTTGGCGTGCGTATATATATTTGTATATATATATTGTGCTCTTATAATTTCACCAAATTTGCGATTGCTTTCTGAGAAACTAACATTTTTTTGTAGATAATTAGAAAATAACAATTTTTTGTATTCACCTGTCGGGCAAATTCTCATACTTTTATACAAAGCTCTTTTGTCGTTTATTGCGGAAGAAAATCAATATTGCTACCGAGAACACATATTCACAAAAATTGTAATGTTCTACAAGCTTCTTAGTGCTCACCTGAACGATAGCAAAAAAAAAGTATAAGAAAAGTAAGAAGCAAGGAGTTTAATAAGAAGAAAACGAAGAATTGATAAGACGAAAAAATTAATTTTTTCTGCTACAAAGTAAACATTATCGATTCTTCTGGTTATGTTCGTTTATACATTTATATACAATATTGGAATTCTTAGAAATTTTCGGTGGTGGTTGTCGATGAATTTGTATATTGTGCTGAGGTTAACTTTTCATTTCTTTTCAATATACCGTATATAGATTTTTGCTTTTCCAATTTAATAACAACGATTTGGTATCTCACACAATCAAGTAGATATTTAAAAAAATATTGCCATGTATTTAAGTATGTATATATATATAATGATGCATTGTGGGTGGTTTAGATTTGTCTATATAAAGATCGGATTATGAACGACACACGCGAGTGAATTATAAACTCGAAATAATTTAAATATTTGCGATTTAATTTCATTGACTTGGGAGGGAGTGAGTACATATATAGAGAATTAGGTTTGTAAGTCGTTTGATATTTTGAAATTTAAGTACTCATATGATGGTATTATAAATGTAGATTCGCGGTTCGTATACGCGAGATCTATTGACTGCATGTATATAATTCTAAACTTGGAAGGCAAAATTATGAACCGAATAGCGACTACACTGAAAAAAATCCTGCTTTAATATTAACAAAATAGCTTTTTTTAAAATAATTTTGTAGCATTTTAAAATTTTTCTTTCATACAACAAAATTGTTTTTCCTAGTTAAGAGAACCTTTATTTAACTCAAAAAATACTAAGTTGTTAAAATCAAATCGTAAGTTATGTGAATATTTGTTAAAAACTCTTAAAACTTTTTTTGCACAAACAAATTATTAGTAAATAAAACAAATCATTTAAATTTTTTTTTTAAAAAACTAATTTTTACTATTAACAAATGTTTTGTGTTTTTTTAAATTAATATTTATTAAAATACACAAATGGTTTTGTTGTATGTACAAAAATAAAAAAAGAAAGAAAAATTAGACATTGCATATTTTTAACAGCTGTTCCGTTTGAGTGTGGTTGAAGTAGCATCGATCTTTGATAAACTGTGGGAAGTGCCGTCAAAAGTAAAACTTTATTTGATAAAAAGTGAAGTAATAAACCATAATTAAATTAAATTTAATAGTAATACCGTAAGTATAAATTTAATATTTATATTACATAAATGTAGATTTATGTATATAAATATAAAATAACAAATTTTAATCTATTGTACTTCATTTTCCATTTTAATTTAGAGTAACCACATCCTCATTAGTGAAGTTAACAAATTTAGGAAAAGTGTTTTCAGTGTTCGCATAACATTTGCACAAGAAGATTTATTATCACATTTTCAGAAAAGAAGATTAAATATCACATTTTCCGATGTGTGGAAGAGGATTGTACAAGTACATGACAAACTGTCCGAGCCTTCCATAGACATGGTTTTGTGAAAAATTCAATCAACACCACAAACATACAAAGTAATGACAAGTTGACATGTGAAGCATTCAGTTTATTTTATTTTCTTTATCAACACATTTTTTGTATTTAAATAATAAGTATTTTGTAAAAAAAAATTTTAAAAATGTACAATTACCAAAAATATATAAATATAAATAAATGATTTTTTAATGAAAAAAAATAATTTTTTAATTTTACAAAAGTCATATTTGGCATTACAAAATTCTTTTATTATCATAAAAAAACTTTTTTTAAATTTTTTATACTATGACGTCATTAAAAATGGCGAAACAGGCGATCAACAAAATAATTTTTATTATTAACGATACTTTCGTTATTTTGAAAAGCATTATTTTTTAACAAAACTTATTCTTTTATATCAACTAAATGTTCTCTTTACCCAAAACTTTTGTAATATTAAGTACGATTTTTGTTAATATTACCTAGGTTTTTTTTTCAGTGATAGACGAGACATTTTGGACAGCTATAGCTAATCGCAATCGTCAATCGTGATCAGAAATATATGTTTCAGATAAGTTGATGATTAGAAAAAAATAGGATTCGATCGATTCATTACGACATTCCCGACTGTAAACTGCTTTATATTTAAGTACAATTGAATGCATTGCATTTGGAGAGCTGAAAAATTCAGATGACTGTTGTTGAACAATTATTGACACTCAAGATAATAAATTTATGAGACAATCATTTCTTGTTCGTCGGTGAAACGACCAGTGTATAAAAATAGACTTGCAATTGCGCATACGGTATGCCCTGAGAAAGGTGTCCCCAAAACACAGTTTATCGGATATCAACACCAAAGGAGTAGATATACTCGAAAGTGTTTTTCATCACACGTCACGATAATATGCAATTTCTTAAGTGTGTCTTCAAAACACTAATTTACAGAATACTTTCAGTCTTTTGAGGCCCTCCGATTCCATCAAATCCTAAAATAAATCACTACAAACATATCAATTGATCGATGCGATTGGGATCTATAGTTACACCATCTCTTGATAAATCCCTAAAATTAGGTTTTAATATGTCAAAATTTGTGTGAAATGAAATATTACCGCAGTCTCCAAAACTGTATTTTCACGTGAAATAGAAATGAATTCTTTATGGAGAATTTAGGTGTTTGAGATATCACGGAAAAACAAAATCACAAATTCTTTTCGCGCAACTTTGTAGAGTTTATGCGCGCTATCTTTGGTGCAAAGAGATAAATAGAGTTTTGTTTGCGTATTAAGGAAAACAAAGAAATTTTTCATTTCTTAGTTCACTTTCGTAAAAACGTATGGAAATTTCACGCGCAATCGATCTGAGTACTAGCCTTTAATTTGAAGCACCCTGCGTAGAGTACGTTAAATTTGATTCTTTTATTGTTTACCATTATAATCGACTAATATACTATACACACACGGTATTAATTCTAATAATGTTGAATGCCTGCCAAATCACGTGTACAATGTTCGTACGTGGAGAAATGCGCGTATCAAATTATGGGGCACGCGAACATCTCATCATGTAGATATAGCGGCGAATATCGTACAAACATTTTCAATTATCGCATATAACAATAAATAATAATTAATTATAAAACCAGCACAAAAATGATACATTTTCACTTATATTTTACTGTTCGATTGTCATATACATAATTAGATCGTACAGGTGGTATAAATGCATTTCGCGCTATCAGTACAATAATTTACATGTACATGTTGTTGTCATTATAATTACAGTAAAAATAGAGATATTTACCTGAATATGTGAATAGCACATGATCGCCCGAATGATTTGTGAAACGCATCCACGTGCACAATGTAAACTGATCGAGTGTTGGTATTGATGCATCAAACTGGACGGTACCCTCGTGGTCCAATGCAAATTTATCGGCGCTGCATGAATCCTAGAAAGTAGTCGAAAAAGCAAAACAAACACAAAATTAATTTAATTTTAAATTCCAAATTATTGGCATTCAATCAAAAAATTTACACTTTCATTTGGAATGAATCCAACAATCAAGTGCACACAAATTTCGTCGGTATTGGTACAAACAACTGGGGCACATATACATACAAACGCAGTAAAGTGAAATGTTTTTGTGTTTATGATACGCCAAAATTATTAATTACCGGAAGTTACGTTTCCAAAGATAGAAAATAATACATCCAATCTCTTCTTCGACAGTATATATTGTATTTTAAGACGCTAATCTTGATTCGCTGCTGAATGTCAATGTCAAAGTCAATTATAGTATACTGTATTGTGTACGGAGTTAACTAACTGTGATAATTAGAGTACGCATAGCAGGTATGTTAACCATATACAACGAGAAAAATGATTTGAGGCGATATTCTTGTCTTGGGATTTTCCAAACGAATTTTACTTTCTATGTTTATAAACTATTATGCTGCTGTATTATGCTCTCTAACATACGACTATTATATAGTTTGTTAGTAATTGGACATCATTTACCTTGAAGGAATAGAATTTTTCTTGCTCTGTATCGTATGTACGATGATGGGAAAAAATTGATTATATTTTATGATTAGAGGCGGAAAATGAAGATGATTATTGCATACATTTTGTAATATTAAGATATATATGTGTGTGTGTGTGTGACTATTGTATAGCTTATCACAAACAATCGTGTGGTATAGTAAACTAAAACTCGACAACAGCATATTTGTGAGTCAAAGTTTGTTACCTAAATAGAGATAATCCATAGCTTTAAATGAGAGCAGTTTTTGACCTAGCTTAGGTCTTAAAGTTTTTATTATTTGAGCTAGAAGTCGAATATTTTGGAAATTGCGATAGCCGTGTCCTTTTGAAGAGAAGATACTTGAAACCTGAGTATGCATTTACGCAGGCGTTCACGGCCACTACTACTTGAACTTTGCGGTTATGTTCTACCTTCTCCCATTAAGGTCCCCATGATTTATATCGTCAATAAGTACCAGGCAACCTCTTATTGAGTCGAAAACAACGACGATTTCTGTGACAAGCTCGAGATTAGTACGACTTCCTTAGAATAAAATTAGTGAATTGAAGAAGTTTAACAACTGGTTGAGATATAATGTGGTGTTCACAGTTAATAATCAAGATCAGGCGATAATCAAGTTCCTGGATACATTTCACTTATATCTAAGGGTAGCCACTTGAGTATTAAATAACCCGATTATCTGAGTTCCTAGTCACTCGGATGCTTTTAGAAAACTGCAGACCAGAAGAACTGGCCAGTAAAGGTCCAACTTTAGAACTGCTACTGGAAAGGATTGGAATACGGACGATTCGGCATGACGGACGATAGATGCAGAGGAGTAGAAGAGTTACTCATTTTCTCCGCTCTTGTCATATGTATAAGAATCCATTCTGGGTTCAAAAATAGTAATGTATGGGATATCTTACTCTTCATTTGAAGGTCCAATTAGTTTAATATTGAAAGATGATAAGAACACAGGTGGAAGGCGTGAACGTAAATTGCTCTTAACGAAGTAATGTTTTTGGAACTCAAAAGTGGAATGTTCTAGGAACCTTCAGAATTCAAGAAGAGTTGAGTTAAGTAACGTTCACATAACTCTTTTCAACGGATATAAAATATGGGATAACAGATTTATTCCAAAATTAGGAGCTTTTACAACATGTAGTGTATGTATATAAACAAATGTTAGCAGATATGTCAAAATTATGGACGATGTGGAAGCAGCTACTTCTGTTTCTATATTTAATTGTCTAGAAGCTTCTAGTTTCCCAAGGATTTCTTTTCAAATGTTAAATCCATATTTTCTATTTTATTAAGAACATTATCTGAAGGATAAAAAGGATTTTCGCCAGGTCCCAAATTTCATTTCAGGACAATTTCATTAATTTGATGACCAGATATGGTAAAATAGCCAACATTTGAAGAATATTATTACAGTTTCTTTGATAAGATAGACAGTTAAGGTACAGTACAATTCAATGTTACAAAGTATGAAGTCCTATCAAACTTATTGAGCAGAAAAATTATTTGAAATAGGATGATACAACTGCAACGTTTAAGAAAGAAACTTATGCTAACTCGACATAAATATCGCGACTTACAAAAACGTAACAGTTAAGTGTAATGATCTGACCATGATTAAATTTGAATTTTTTCAGCAAAACTTTCCAAAATACTACCCAATCTCACTTAAATATTTCTTTCAACATTTAAACAGTAACAATTTTATATCCTCATATGACAAACAACCCATATGGTTTGACTCATATGCATAACAGTTCAATGTTATGAGAAAAACAATAGAAAAATGCGGATATCCGCATTTGCCACAAATTTTCATTGATAGATTTATAAGCGTTTGGAAGCCGGTATGCGCTGTCGGTTCCTCATTGTTGCATCATTTAAACCGTTCATATACGTAATCTATCAACGAACTTCATTATTAGGATCGTATAGATAATGTATCAAAATTTCACAAACAACAACAAAATCTATCCAATAAACATATGAATATGAATTCTAATTTGACAGTCTCATCGATATTGTACGAATAAATTTCACCGCTATTATATTATTGTTATTATAGCAATTTGATTTGGATTTCTTATCAGTTAAACTATAAAATTATGGTTTAAGAAAATAAATGAAAGAGAAAATTGGGGTATTATCGATTTTGTTTACTTTCGGTTTTGTTTCTTTACGATTATTAATCTCTACTTGCTTTTGGCTGATTTATAAAACAATGATGGGGTGTTTTCTATAGTCTAATTACGATGTTTTAGAAAACCTGCAAAATTTGCGATTTGAAATTGGTCTAAATATAGCTCAAAATTAAGACATTAAATTTGAGTAAATTCAATAAACAATCTTTCAAAAAATTTTAATTGTATTGGTAATGTGGAATCTAAATATGTTGTTTTAATTCTGAGCAAAAGAACACATTAATTTGAAATCTTAAATGAAAATGAACCACTATTAGTAAGGTGTTTGTCTTTACTACGGTCGATTGGTGTGCATAAAAATGGATGTTATGAGTAAAACATAACCTATATTATATTGGGTATGTATTTAGTCTGTCTGAAATTTATCATCATTTCTGTGAGTCAAAACTGTCAAAACAAAGACATATTGTAAAAAGTTAAATTATTTGTATCTTTGAAACAAACAAAAATATAATTTTGAAGAGAAACCCCGAAGTGATTATACACTTTGCCGCGTAGTGGTGAAATTATGAGTAAGTGCTTTAACTCCTCATACAAGATCAAATAACAAGAGCAGTTGAGAGTAGTTTAGCAAAACCATAAACCTCTAAAATAGCGGTTTGTCGGCTGTAAATCGATTGTTAGTTCATGGTTCAACAGGCTTTCACCGAAACTTACACTGTTAGTTGACTTCCAGAAACTTATTTGTGGCATATAACTTATACAAATAAATATCCTTGTGATTTATTTTCTATCTGTTACTTGCACTAAAGCTATTTTCGAAACGAATACTTATTTGTGGAACCTAACTTATTCAAAAAAGTGAGGTTACTTATTTTCTATCTCTATGTTGCAAAAAATTTATGGATAAAATATTTTTTGATCTAGCGACTGTAGACAATCAACTTATTCAAAATAAGTAGGTGAAATCAACTAAATTGATTGCATATTTTGTCAAATGTCTTATTATGACAGGAATAATTGTCAAATAATTGTGATAACCTATTTCAATTGGTTACAGCTGCAAAGACTACTAAGATCGACATTTAATTTAGACAGTTTTGAAAGAAAGAGATAAAATTACTTACAAAAAAATCAAAGTATTAAATCTATACATAGTCGATTGATGGAAAAAATTAAAAAATTGTGCGATGTAAGTTATGTAGTTATGTTGAGTATTACTTCTGAATGTGACCAGTCAAAATGTCATGTCCAACAGTGTTGCTTGCTACAGTCCTGTATACTATCGAAATATTTTATAGATTTACCAATTAATTTAGGTGTTTTGCATCGGGATACTTATTTAAATAAAATAGGTTCCACTAAAATTACTGCGTTTTACTGTGGAACCCAATTTTTGTTTCTGTGGCATTTGGTTTTCCAAGGTACTGGACACCAAATATTTATGTGTCTATTAAAATCAAAGTTCGCAAACGTACCTAATTACACATAAAAGTGTAGAACGTAAATTTAACATATATTGAGTCGTTATTCGGTCAAATTCTGTTTACTTATATGATTTTATTGTTCACTTAATTAATTATATTTGTTTTTTGTTTCGTTACAGGTAAGTTGAAACCACTATACATAACCTTAATTAAAGGTGAAGGAAACTTGAAGTAAGTTGCTTATAAATTAATATATTTGACCATGATATTAAATCAAAATCTTTACTTGATCAAAACTGAATAAAGGTTAATGTTTTGTTATGAGTTTAAGACACACGAGAGATAAGAACTTAATTTTAATGAGGAATAATATATATGTATATACGTACACCTCCAATACCACCCAATCCTGTTAAAACGGTGGACACCGTTGGTGCGAGACTTTCATAAATTTGATTGTGATAGTAAGGATTGGCTGACAATATCCGTCCTTCAGTATTACTCTGGAACAATGTATCCTCGTGCCCTTGTGCATTATCGTCTAAAAACGAGTTGCCATTCTGATATGTTGCGACCGTATTAAGTTGGGTGCCCAACTGTTTGCCAATTAATTTTTGAGTATGCGGCAGTGCGGGATGTGATTGTGTTATACTAAACGCGGTTGGTCCCGAAATTGGTTTCCAACTTAGTACGGTCGGTATGAGTAAACAAATTAATGTATAACACTTCATTATTAACTAAAATATATTATTTTTTATATTTATGTTTTTCACTCAACAATAATATATTTCACTCAAAGTATTCACTTAATCACTAAATACAATTGTATGTTCACTTTAAAGTAAACGAAACAGTTCAAATTCACAGACCGAGCAAAAAACGCGTCCGTTCGCTTATAACTAAAATTATTAACTAACTGATGGTTAATTCGAATCGTATGTCAAGTTGAGAAATGCAAAACAAACGTAAAATCGTTTCTCTTACCACTTTAAGTAGAAATAAATAGTTTTAAAGTTAATAAACGAAGAAAACGACTCAAAACTATATACACTCACAATATCGTTGTGGTGTAATGAAAGAGATACATATATGTACATACAGCATACGACAGCAGTGTGGAAGCAATATCCGAAAAACATTTTTTGGGCTATTTAGCGTAAGTGGGGAATGAAATGATTTAACTTTCAATTATTAGCTCTTACGCCGATTGTCTGCGAACGATTATCTGTCTTAATATAAGCAGCGGTATGTTAATTAGCCAGATGATTTATATATGAGATCAAAACAGTAGAGATCATATTTCTATGTATAATATTATGATTGATTATGGCACCGCGGCAAAATATATTCTTAACGTGTTTGACACACCTTTTACAATAACACCTTTTGAGTAAAAGATCGTCTTGAAAATAAAATTATAGATATTCGATTGACCTCAATTATGGTGTTAACATTAAATTGATTCACAAAATTTAAATTAAAATTGTTACTTAAATGTTATTTAGAAGCGACAAGGTCGATCGACAGATTGCTTATTTTTTACGAGAATCCTGGAATGTTAATGGAAAATTAATTGTTCTCATGAATCAATGGTTGATCTATGATTGAATAATCGCTATTGAGGTTGTTACAAGAGAATTAGTATGAGCTTTCTAAACATTTTCTAATTCCGCCACCCAGTATTATCATTTGTAGGTATTAAGGGGTTGAGTCATATTTAACTCAAACTTTCTGGCAAAACAGATTATGTGGAAGATAAGTTTAAAGGCGTGTTATCTTCTTTTAAACATAAAGCGCCATGTGAAAGAAGATCCATATTCCAAATTTATTTCTATAAAACTTAGTCATCTTTCAGGAGCCAATGAATTTGTAGGTCATCTAATGAGGAAGTTTTCTTATCTTTCTTATCAGCTTGCATAATGTTTATTATTCACTTTCATTTGACTAACGATATATAGTCATCATACCATTATCACACCATTTATCTTTATTTCCGGTAACTTTTTTTAAATTGATGAATGCTTTTATAATGTAAAGTATATAACGACTTTCATCACCGTGTAAGTTTTGAAACCTATTCCGAAAATCTGATGTAATCTTTTAATTTTGTTTTGTCAAGAATTTTAAGTTAAATGATTATGTTATATGCGAAAAAGTTAGGCGTAAAAGCTTCAATTTTTTTAATCGAAGTGGGCGTATGTTGAATCGAAGCTTTTGAACCTTCTTGAATAATTTCCTCAAGAACAGCGCTCACGTATATTTTGTCAAACAGGTTAAGCAATTTAATTTTTTGTTCAGAAAATCAGATTTTTTTATATCCGTGTATACAGTCTAGATAATTAATGTGTTTTAGAATCTCAGTCGTAAATTTAAGTCGATCTCTAACTTGAAGTACACTTAAGATCTGTAATTTTTGGTGCATCGGGAAAAATATACAAGCAAATATCTTCTATTAAAATTTGAATGCGAAAGTCAAGTTGTCTTTTCAGTCTCTACTTCATAGTTCTCTACAACCATAGTTCAAATCAAACGTGTTCCGAAGTTATTGGTTTGATCCTATAAAAGCTCCCAAGATCGACTGTTCAAAGCCTTTCCAATATAAATTATCTTGTAAACAAAAAACTTGTCACGATATTCGAACACACATCTATAAAGAGTCTTTAACTAACCACTCCTTTTCACTGTGAGCTGCGTTTATAACTACAAATATATGTTTGTTTCAGTGAAACGTACATCAATATTTCACCAATTTGCATTGAAACACCTGTTGCGTATAGCAAACAACTGTTGCGAAACAATGTAATCAAACATTTGATCTTGACGGATTAGTGCGAGAGATGACCTCTAACATTATGGCCGGAGAAACAGTGTTATGCAAAGGCATAAGAAAGTGTTTTTACATTTATAATCCATGTAAACAGCCCCAATCATCGATATAAAAAATTTCCAATTTCGCAACACTTTGTATTTTATACATGCGAAATCTAAGAAATCAAGTTAATCCTATACCGTATCATGTCTGTCTTAACCCTTTATTGCGAATCGGCCTCTATGATCCCAAGAGCGATTTTCAGTTAAGATTCGTCACAGACATTAATTTTATTAGTGAAATATATACATGTACTGGTGCCCACAACAGACAAGAGTACTGCAAATCTGTAGTTCCATTTCAGAACAAAGGTTAAAAACAGAATACACTCTTATACAAAAGGTACAAAGATGGTCAGTTAATATTGGAAAATGGGAGGACTGTAACGCAGCTTTAAGAGAATTAAAAACCTAAATGTATTATTTTGAGGACAAGTGACATTGGGCCGTAGAAAACTGTGACCTATAAATATCTTTCGTGCTATATGTATCGCAAAACAATAGTCATCCACAGTCTATATTTTCAGGCGTCTAATTACAATTTTCTTCGCCGATCTGCACATAATTTAGAGTTATGGTTCTGTCTTCAAGATGGTGCAGTTGTACAACTGCGAAATGGCACATAACTTGTAGCTTATAACATAAAGAACCAATAATTCCTATACCAAACCATATTGGTTTAGTTGCTTTTTATTCTAGAGTCAGCAGATTCATACAAACTTCATTACTTACTGCTCAGCTCCATGTAATAATCCACATGTACCGAAACGAAATACTAGATTTACTTCACTATGATGAACCACAAAACTCTTCCAGTTATACATACAGCACCGTGTTCTTCAAATAGTAGGCTTAACGGCCGACTAACAAATCTAAACCATTTATTTTATTTAATCGGTTCTGCACCTTTTGGTAATAAAAGTGTTCAAGCTTAGCAATCGACAGTTTAAATATGTCTTCTTTTTTGAGTCTTAAGATTATGACGAATAAACATGAATTCAGTTCTTGTTCAGCTGTCAATTTTTAGTCTGTTTGTCTTTCTGTTTGCATGTTAATATTTTTGCAATCTGTTTTGGGGCTCAAGTGTCTCCCAACTCTTTCACGGATTACTTATTTACGTTCTATTTTACTCCAATGCTATAGGCCCGATTTACGAAGAACCATTACATATCTCCATGCCAGCCTATAGTACTGACATGAAAGATGGGTTGGCGCGTGAATTCTGCACTCGGAGGGTCATACATGTGTTCATTCACACCACCGATCGTAATCAGATCGTGAAAAATTTCTTTGGCATCCTGCCTCCCGCTCCAATTGCTACAGCTTTTTAACACTGTGCCGTGTGGTCGGTTAGTCTAATCTGAAAAGCATCAGTATTATAGTTTAAGCGATGGCGATAGCTTAAGTAGTGTTATACTTGCTGGTCGAGACTATTTGCAAATATAAAAGAATTTCTGGAAAATTGCAAAAATCACTGTTTGCATTCCAAATATATAACATCCCGCAATGCAGGGTTAACATATCAAATCACATAATTAAATACCCCAAAAATCAAATTTCGACATCTGGAATTTCCGCACTATAGCAAATATCTATATTTTGTGAAACAATGCTGCTCAATGACATGAAAATTGAACAACTGTGCAGATCAGACAAAAGGTTTAGTCAAATCCGGATCCAAAAATATGTTTCATTTAATTAATTTATTTTTGGAAATTTTTGTTCATTTTGATTGATTAAATGTAAAAAGTGACCACCACCATATAGGTGTAAGTCTATATAGAAAAGTGAATGTTTCGTATATACATACCCAAACGGCCTTAAATTTTATATAAAATATTTATAACATACGTGTGCGCATATCGTTGGCGGTTTGTCACAGTATGAGGATTGGTTTTGTTTATATAAGATACGGGTAGATAATTTATAAAGGCGTTACTCTTCAAAAATCCAATATCAATATTTGATCCGATCTCTAGAATTATCCGATGGTAATTAGTGTAAGTGGTTTTGTAATATGCAGCACGATTTAAAGATAGACGCGCGCAATTTATGTTAATATGTACTTATATGCCTGGCGAATTTTAATTGGTTGCAAATTACGCGGCTAAATTGGGATACCTATTACAAAATACATTACGATTTATAGTTTATGTAGGTTTGTATAATTTATATAATGTTATGATTTATTAGAAAACTTTATAATTTATCTCGTATAGTGTCGTAATGAAATCGTGATGGGTCATTACGTATAACTATATTTATAGCGTGAACGCGGCTTTGTTTCAACCAAGTTATCACGTATACGTACAATATATCCAGCACATTAATCACCTCTCAAATTGACATATTTATCGGAAGCCAATCGTACTTTACCAATCAAATAATAATAAATCACCTCGTCGTCAATAATTATATACGAAGAACAAAAATTGTTGGTGTCTTATAATATATCCGTTCATCTCGCGATCGATTGTATCTTTAGGTATGTAACAGCACGTAATATTAAATAAATTTCAATTCCGCGCTGCTGTTGTTGTTGTTGTATCGATATAGAGTTTGGCTAATTGTATCGTCGGGTTCCAAAGAAATCAATCAAATGTTAAGTCTTATAGGTATATAATATAAATTGTCTTACCCTTGAAAAATATTTTTTTTATGTAGCATTAAACATCATCAATCATAAATTGCTATACAGCCTCTCGCTCATTTTTCTTTGCAAAACGTCCAAAATGTTGTTTAGAAAAGAAAATCAAAATTGTTAATTTATAATGTCTTTGTTGTGTGTGTGGTGTGTACACGGTTGATTGGTAACAAGAGGTCGGATCTATTTATGATTTTATAAATGAAATTAGAAATGATTTAGATGTATATACTCGTATACGAGTATGAGGTGAATGTATTTTTTGTAAGTATGTTGTCGATCATTCTAAACTTTAAATGATTAACGACTTAATAAATATTATCGAAATTTCATTAATTTTGTTTTGCCCGGCTTATGAAAATTTTCCAGGGGTTGGGTCGTCCCCATATTATTTAATTTGTTTGTTTGCTTAAGACTTTATTTTTCGGATAAATAAAATGTTACTGTCATCACATTTTATAATTTATTAGGACATTTATTTGCTAAATACCGATTGGTCTAAGCTATCATCACGAGCTGTAATTGTTATTCGGAAGTGGTGTACTTTAACATATAGCTTTTACATAGGGGGATGTAAATATATTAGTAGTTTGAATAGGTAAATCTCTTTTGATTTTCTGCTTAAGTCAACGAGAACTTAACAATTCAACCTAGTCCAATTACTTGTATAGTTGGACAAGTTGCCGGATTGTGTTAGAATTGTGTCGCCTATGACAGTGATGGTAAATTTAAGTTTAACGTTTGAAGGCAAAACATCTAGCTTTTAAGACAAAAGAATTAAGTTAAAAGAATTAAACGCATTCCTGATTAAAACTTAATTTGTTGTCGTGTCATATATTGTATACTCTATGCTTTCTGGGAGCTGCACTCTTAGCTCGAACAGGCTTATGTAAATTATATGCTAATGTTATCGAGCAAAGTGTCACATTATAGTAGTTTTGCGCCATATACCTACTACCAACTGCACTAAAATTCACCCGGCTTTTTGACATATGCAGGTAGTCATCCCGTAGATAGATAGACCTTACTATCAATTTTTTTGTAAGCTCAATGGCTCCGTTAGGTGGTAGTTACCCCAGCAAAGAGCTGACCAAAGTCGTAACAGATACCATGGTCATGGAGAAAATGTTCGTTGTCCAACTGATTTTCAGGAGTGGGTCGTCCCCATATTACTTAATTTCTTTGTTTGGTTCAAACTTTATAATCTGGATAATTTAATAGCACATTTATTTGCCAAACACCCTTTGTGTAGGTTTTTCTTACGAGCAGTAATTTTTGTTCGGAAGTGGTGTACTTTCACATCAGTATGAAGGGGATGTAAATATATCAGTGAATTGTAGAGGTAAATCTCTCACATCCAACTAACTAAAATTCACCCTCTCCCCTTTCGTTGTGGCATAATGCGTTTGTATAAAAATGGTTGATTGTTAACCCATACGTTAATAGTTATTGGCCTCCTCATGCTCAGCCATATGTGCGGCCTTTTTGACATACATGTAGACATCCAGTGGGTAGATAGACCTTACGCCAATATTTTCGTAGATATGCAAGTAAAACAGGGATTATGTTATGACACGAATAGGTATGTCTGTATGAACACACGGCGTGTGGTGTTAATACTTTAAAGACCTATTTTGTTAATAGTTTTATATTCTGACTATCGAAACATCCTGAAAAATGTAGCTGTTACTTAAATTACAATTTTCCTTTACACAACAGGATACAGATAGAAATGTTTCTACGTGGCTTATGTATCAGTTGTATAATGTCTATACTTACCTATAAAATAAAACATGATTGATTGACCTGAAACTGTCCACAATACAATAGACTCCAAAAAAAATATCTAACTCATTGTTTCGACTACAACTGAAAAGGTCAGACCGCACATTTAGATACAGAAAAACATTAGAATGTCAAAATCAAATCGTGACTCTCAACTCATAAACCGCCCACCACCGCAAATTCATTAATAAATTCGCCATATACATCGTATAGTTCAAACACCAAGGTCATTATCCAATCGATCGCGAGACACATGTAAAATTAAAAGTTGAATAGGTCACCTAACCAAATTAAATCGATCAATCTCGCTGTGATCCATTCTCTTAATGAATTTTGGAAAGTGATCTGGTTCAGATCATGCGATACATAATATATGGGCAGAAATGTTATTTATATATTATAAATTGCACAACATCATGTTGTGAGATGTTGTCCTAAATCTTTAACTCGCAATTTATTCGTTTGTATAGTGCATGCAGACACACAACAATATATTACTTTTGTAAAACCGTATAATTTTGAAGGTCGCGTTGGCACAACATAAATATAAATTTAATCGCGAAACACTCTCCCTTTCTATATAAAGTTTTGCGGTATCACCTGAATTTTTTTTTTTTTTGTTTCACTATGATCGCGATCGTTTAACCATACACATGCATTATATTACATAACCTCAAAAAATATTATTTAATTCGGTCGAGCATAGTATTACACCGCCCGTCAAACATAATAAAGTTGATCTAATCAGCATATGATCGTCAAAAAATTTACATAAACCATATAATGATCGTCATTTAGTGGGCAGGTTATATGACCGCATACATAATGTATAATGTTGTGCACGATGATTATTATCTCAAACTTATTTACTTACAATCATGACTATATTAACACAAGACTTAAGATGGAATGTAATTAAATGAAGTTGTTGTTGTTTGTTTGTTTGTTGATCGGTTTTTATTGTCGTTCTTTTACAATTTTACTTTCATTTTCGTACATAAGTCGAATAACAACGGTGAAATCATTGACCGAATGATCTGGTGTGGTGTGATGATAAGTGAGATGTTGACATTATGGTTTATGTGGCGTCTATGGTGGTCGACTTTCAAAACTACTGTACGATATTGTATGTATATGATCATTACCAGTTACATAAGGATCGGTGTTACCTAACGAATTGAACAACATTCAAAATGGGAATTTATGAGACAAACAGTAGGGTTCTAATGTCAATTTGATCGCTCCATTTATAAGATGAGTGAGCTTTCCTTGGAAGCTCTTTTTAAAATATCTAATTGATAAGATCAATAGGGCTATTTCCGGCTTCTATTAGTTTTAGTCTACTGACTTCTTTCTCAGTGGTTGGCCATAACCAAATGGTGGTTATTGTTAGATTGTTATTATCTTGTGCGGATTATCTTAAATATTTGAAATCAATCATGGGGTTTTCAATTGGCCTTGAATATTAATTTTACTTTTGAAATGAAATGATCTAAGCACATGTGTAACTTGCTCAGATGACGATAATCTAATCCGATCTAACAATACGTCGCCAAGAAAACCAACAAGTTGTCTGAAAACGTCTCGAGATGTGTTCTGGAACTATTTAATCCCAAATTATCCACACATCAGGTTTGTATTCTTCATTCTCTTTTGGTACCAAATACAACGAACTGAATTGACGTCAGATATGTAATTTATTACATATAAATCGTCTCTCGAGCTATATTGTAATGTTGTGGTTTCCTCATCGTATTTTATCAGATATCTTCTCCGTGGGGCAGTTTCACAGTCAACTTGTTAGGAACCTTTGACTCAGGAGTCAAAAACATAGGTAAGCCTAATGTGATCGTTGACTCTTGTTCACGATTCATTACCGTACGGCAAGCTTTATTTCAATGGATGTCCTAAGGCTAAAATCGAGTGAGATGATGAATTGTGCAAAGGCTCATCAAGCCTCGACGTTTGGCCCGAAACTCTTTTCAGACAGTTTTACTCGTTTACTACACGTCCACAGAGTCATAATGGTTAGGTTAGGTTGTTGTGGCTGCTATCGGACACTTAGACCGGCGATCGGTTCGTTGTGATACCACTTTGTACGGCTATATGTCGGAGTTTTTTCGTAGTATCATCTGTGCATTGCATAGCTCCTTATCAGCCTATAGTACTGACATGGAAGATGGGTCGGCCCATGGATTCTAAACACGACAGGGGATCCAGATATATGTTCATTTTTCACACCGATCGCACCGCCCAAACGATCGAAGGTGAAAAACCCATTTGAATCTTGCCCCGAATCGGGATTCGAACCCGGTACCTCCCGCTCCAACTGCCGCAGTTTAACCACTGCGCAACCTGGGCGGTCATCATACAAAGATTCACATTCATAAGCATTATACGAGATTTAACAATATCCTTTGGGATTTAAACACAGGTTGTTTGCGAAATTCGAAAAGCGTGCCAACTCTTTATGAACAAGATCGAGCCATAAAATATCATCAGACACCATTCAGTTAAAAGAGTAAATGTTGTCCACGTAAAGTTCACCCATCTTTTGCTAAAATTCGATCTGCCTAGTTGTTTAATGATCAAGCGGAGTAAATGTATACACGATGCTATTTAAATACGATTAATCACTATTACAGGTGTCCAATTATAATCGGATCTCGTTGATCTGATTAATAATCGACTACTGAACTGTAATTAAATATTTGTCGTGTTACAAATCGAAATTTAAACCAAATATAATTAATTATGTGGATCGCTGTATATAGAAAGTGATAATACCCTTACGAGATCATATCTTAAAGTATTTTGCAACTATACAAGCAGTAGTCTCAATCTCAATATTCGACATTAAATTTTTGCAAATTCATTGAACCAATTTAAAATTCGGCATGTAGTGTAGTAAATTAATTTACCGCGGGACAATAACCTTAAGTATATATAGTACGCGACAAAAGACTTTCTGTTAAATATTTAAAATTATTTTTGTTGTTGTTGTCGTCGTTCATTGAAAGTAGAGCAAAGCACAACATGAAACACACAAAAAACTACATTTGCAATTATACATTTTGTGCAAATTCATTCGAATGTTGCTCAAACCTAGTCTGGACCAAAAAAAAATATAAAAACGGCGCCCAAACAAAACCAAAACCAATGTGTCTGTTCGCGCGGTCCAATTCGAATCGATTAAATATTAAATTAGTAAAAAAAAACAAAAGTTCACGAACCCATTAATTATGTATCGGGTATATAGAGATATATAGTACGGGAAAGTTTTAATTATTAATAATTATCTCGTTGTATACTAATTATTAACCGCTTTTTAATTCCAAAAAAAAATTATTAATTTTATTCAAATTATTAATTCGGTTTCGGTTGATGCGTCTTGGAACCTTTTCTCCGAACTCTTTGATTCGAAATAAATTACAATAATTTAAAAATTAATTAATTAATTAATTAAAAATATTAATTAGGCGAATTTAAAAATGAAATATATGTTTTAATTTGTGCGCGCCTAATTATTATGTAATCATCGAAAAATTTCATACGATTTATGTACTTTCTTTTATACGTACACAGTGTTTATGGGCATTTCTATATATGAAGTATATCGACTGTATACAATCTGTAGCATTAATTATTAATTTTCTGCACATTAAGTTTTTTGGTAAATTGGTTTAGCACTCAATTGTTTGTATCATACACATTTAACCACTAAATCTTTTATCTAACTGTAATAAAAGATATGACCATAACCAATTTGGATTTCTTTCCTTGTTGATTCATTGACGTTTGAACAGCTGCAAAAGTTTGATTCAAAGCTTAGTAAAGCATAAAGTCATAAGCTACTATCTCATCATAGCTCAATATGCCTTCTCGATAAGTTTTATTGATTGGTGGTTATTTGGACTGTAGGGCCAAGCGTTGGCCAATATTATCTAATAACGCTGGGCCTTCTTCTTTCAACCGTTTACATAATACAATAGGTAAAGATACGATGGTATGTTATTACGAAACGACCCGGTTACATAAACCTCTCTAATCGTCACTAACTACTGTTAGCACAAGACAATCACATGCCTAATCTACTAATGTGCAATTCACAGTTTAGTAGTCAAATGAAATTACGCATAACACATCTATCACCTTCATTAAGCAAAAGAGCCACCTCAGTGGTCGAGGATATAACAACTCCCAATTCCAAATTCAGACAACGAAAACTTTTCATAAGAAACATACAATGAATGATCCAAATAAATTAAACTTACTTAGAATAACAATATATTTAAACTTACCTTTTAAAATCTAGATTTTATCTGTCACAACACAATTTTTTAGATTACCCGTATTTTCCAATCCATTGTAGAAACTCGCCAACTATGAAATGTAAAGTGTGAGAATGCTTCACTTTTCAAACGCCAATTTCCACCCTTTACATTGAAATTATATTAGAGTTGGTCAGTACTATTTATCAAACAAACATCCGAGAACCCATAACTCACTCCCCACAAAAACAGGTCATAAAAAAATTAAAAAAGTCACCAAAACAACCAACCGAAGCAAGCGCCTAAAGTTGCCATTAAACCACTCACATAAACAAACTAGTTCGGTTAGTCGAACGATATAGTCATACCACATATGGTATGAATATTTACATACCAGCAATGAATCCGGGACACTACACCCAGGCTCCATCAACGAGATGATGCATCCCATCTCCAACAACCCATTAATATCCATCTCGAGAGACAATACATATGGCCCGACAGTTCCCTCAAACACAACACAAACATCCAATAAACCACCATTTCGCCCTAAATCAATTCAGCAGTCACACCTATTCAACCTGAGCAATCAAAATGGCCATTCTGCATAAAACATACATCTCAGACTCACGCAATAAAATAGACGTCCAAGGTCAAACGAAAACAGTGTGGACTTCCCGAACATGCTGATCTTACTTCCATAAAAAAAGGAACAAAAAAATGTTCCGTTGTACAGAAATAGATAACCGTTGAAGAACATTTGCAATCTGAAACATAGTCATTTCCGTTTGCGGTGCTTTATGATTCGTTAACTCGACTTATACCACCAGTACCAGTGTCGACTTCATTTTTTATCTAAATTTTTTCGATTTTAACCACTTGAAACAAACTTTGGGCAAAAACTGCAGTCGTACGTATTGATCAATTTATTAACCCTCGCCTAGTCATGTATATTCAATTTACACTTTACTTTTCAAATAACCTCACAAAAAAAAGTTCGGAGGGGTCAAATATGGAGATCTGAGTCTGATGTCAAAAAAAGTCTATATCCAAAGAATTTTCGTTGTAAAAAATGAATGTAACCGATAAGACATTTTTCACGCATTTACGGGCAGACATAATGATCCAATATCGATTACTATCGACTGTTTCGTTATGTCTGTGAAATATGACCGGATGGTTTGGCCGCAATAGTCGGGTAATTTTGCTTATTAACGATGCCAGATAGTGTGAAATGGTCTCTTCGGTCATAAAAATTTACAGATTCAGTGTCAACGATTCAAGCGACTGTTTGGTCGTATTTCAATGATGTGGACGGCCTGTCGACAACAGTATGTTATGTGTTAATTGCACTTTATACGAACACAACACGTTCCACTGACCAACGCTCTCTCTGACCACTTCAACCAGTTCATTGTAATATCTTGGTCGTTGATGAATAACGAATAGTATATTCAGACGGTGCCTGTTATCCACGATAAATTCCACGATATGCATGGTTACATTGTCAAACGTCAAAGTTATTCAATGTTTAGATACCGAGATAAAAGATGGCGCACCCATTATTTGTTGAATTTGATCAAATATTTTGTTTGTTTATTAAGATACACATACACACGTTTGCAATAGTCGCTTCCCAATCAACCAACCGCTAGTACCCGCTACTAGTTCGGTTCTTATCTTTGCTAAATAAACCAAAGTAAATTTAGCAAAGACAAGAACCGATTGGAAAGCAACTAATAAGTTTATGTCCTTTCTTATGTCATATTGAATATTTCAAATTGGACATTAATGTCATTTTCACCACTTAACGATCCTTCACGCTTGATAATTAATTTCTATAGTTCAAATGAACTACCGGATTACCTTTTACCTCATTCAACTGCCATTCACGATCGAAATGGAAACCGTTGTGTCAACAATGTCACGTTTACTTATTCATGAAGAGCTGTAAACCCGATTAAACCATTGTGTAAAACTGTATTAGCCTTACGATGGAACGATATTGATTTACTCTTTTCAATGTTGACACTAAGCGACTAAAGTTCATTGTGAAAATCGATGGAGCTAAATTCAATATAGTTCGAAAGTTTAAAAATAGTTGTTGGAATCGAAAGCTTTTAAAAAGTTGGTGTACTCTTTAATGAAGTAGGTGTTAAATTCGATAATTTTGCGATCGATTATGATATTTTCTGAGAAACCAACATACTGTCTAATTCAAGTTTGGTTTTAATCTGATTCGTTTGTGATCATACTACGGTAGTAATTCATCCATAAAACGATTGTGCCCTGATACATTTTATTATATACCCTAGTTACTGCACTACAAATACAAATTACATTAATTTAACCATAAATCAAACATTAAAATGTATGTACGAGTGTCTGATAAAATAAAATTAAGTCAAATCAAATCATGTCACTTGAACATCATATATGTACCAAGTGTATACATATACGAGTTTTTATCGATTATTTTCGTCTTGTGTGTCGCGCGCATATTTACATAACAATGGATTATGCAAAAAAACCGGCTCGTTAAATATTTTTTTTTTTCGATTGAAATCACAAAACATATAAAACATGCTCGCATATATACGATATTATATGTTATGTGTGCAACATAAATATATTTATGAGATTTGATCCAGTTTATAATATTATGGATTATATGTGTCGAACATGAAAATTATGTACAAAACGAAAGTTTCGTTCGAAGTAACAATACTTATTATACTCGAAACACGGCTCGAAATTAAGATGTGTGGTTACACACATCTGTATACATGTATAAACATTCGAACATATTACAAATTTCTGAGTGATTGTAATTAGAAAGTGTTATAGATTTTGTATTTTAAATTGATCCATGTTTTGGTTAATTTTCGTCTTAGAAACAACGTCGATGCAATTAAATTCCATTTGATTACAAGAAACAATTGTTTGCTACAAATTTGAATAACTGTATAAGTATATAATATACACGATAGGCTGATTAATTGAACGCGCCGGTATCCAAATACATGAGATCACGCAGGTGTACGAGATTTCTATATAAATCGTATGTGTATATAAGAAAGTGGTTAGTGTCCATTTAAAAGATGCATACATCATTTATAATTAAGTCAAGTTCGAAGTCACTGTCATTGGCTAATATAATGACTCAAACCTTTCTATTTTCGTTTGTATTACAATAAATCACGTTTAATTAGATTTGTTAATTAATTATTATATACTGTGTTAAATTAATAATATTTAAGTATGTTAATATTTGATTTTGATATGGTAATTTAGATTTTCGACCATCTAATGGATATTATATATTAATAACTCATCGTGTAAACGAGATAAGCAGTCAGTCAAAAAAAGAAAGTCGAGTCGCATTTGCTCCAGCCTTAACTTATGCTTAAAATGCGAATTTCCTTGTAATCGGTAGACCTTACGAAAATGCGAATACGCCATGAGACATGCCTGCACCATGGATGTGGTCCAATAAGGCCACAAGAGCAGATGGAATACCAGTTCGAATTTTGATCCAACAAGAACTTTTTGTAATTGCTTTGAATACAGCTTTCGCGATAACTGATAAATGATAGTATATAAATGTAATCAGCGACAAATAAGACTCGATAAATGAGATGTAATCACCGACATACTGTTTTAACGCCGTAGCACTTCAACTATCTTATTTAAAGATCGGTTTTATCTCTGACTATGTACGTTATATTTGTACATCACTGATTTACTGGATGCCACAACGTCTTCTTCCATTTCGGTTAAGACAGAAACAAATGTGTCTTCTCTTAATTCCAACTTGAGTGGAACGTTTTAGTTGGCCAAGAAAAATTTGGCTAAATTTAACGAAAATTACCACTAAAGCTTATATTATTGAAATTTGTGACTCAATTCAACTGATAAGGGCTTAAAAAAAAGTAACTACCTAAAATGGAATTAACATATTATTGCATTGGTCAAATCAAAAAACCCACGAATTAATAGATACAATTTCTTAAATCTACAACACATCCTGTTAACAGTGTAAACCACTAATTTTATTTGTTTTCATTGATATCATCGTCACGTTGTCTAAAAACTTTTTTGTTGTATATATACGGCTAAAAAAATATTTAGAACAATTTCGAATTAAATTGACTAACCCATATTAAATACATTAAATAAATTGCAAATCCAACTAAAAAAAAAATTAAAATAAAATATTGCCAGACTATAAAAATATTTTAACGACAAAATGGCCGAATACAATTATAATTTTTTTGTATATATTAATTTAAAATAAATAACCACAAAAAAATTGTCCAGTCGTAATTATATATGGTTTAAATTGATTTTGATCGTACTGGTATGTGTGTTCGTAGCTATACAAAATAATGTATATACATGAACAAATACGGAAGTCATATTGTGTCCCATTTCCCCACAAAGCAAATCAACCATAATTTTTCCAATATCTACATATATATTTTTTGTCTTATGTTTTCATCTATCTCTTTCTCTAATATTATGGTTATTTTTACTGTTATTTTGTTTTTAATGTCTTTTTTATGTTTAACTTCAATTAATTTTAACGTTAAGTATTTTGTTTTTTTTTCGTCTCTGATTTTTTTTTTTTATATTATTTGCATAATTTAATTGTTATGTAAAATTTATTGCTCTGAAGATGTGTGATATTAAGTGAAAAATATAATAATTTCATTAAATTTTTTAAAACAAAAAAATTAATATTAAAATTTGTATATACCCAAGTATGAAAAAAATGAAAATAAAATCATAACGAAATAAAAGTGAAATGTTGTGGAGCTATATATATACAATGTAGCACAAACAAATTCAATTGTCAATTTAATGTCGGTTTAAACAAATTTACCCGTTTTTTTTTGTTTATTTGTGTACATATGGTACAATGTTTGGTTATTACTTAAATGTGTCAAATTATAATTTGTTTTGGGGTTTTTTGCTCTTTGGGATAAATATGCTAGTAGTCGACACACAAACACAATATGATTTGTTAACGAGGCGAATCATATTTTTAGCACACTATGTACAATAATTAGTATATTCTCGTTGTTGTGCTGTATGTCAAAGTAAAGGTGTTTGTAAATTATCGACAGATAGTGATAGTTAATTTGGGAAACTCTAGTTTTCTTTTATTTATATATTGAATGTTTTTATCTTCATCTCGCAAACTATGGAAGAGGGACTTATATCCCTTTTTGAATCAGACAACGTGTGATCAAAATTGGTGATCAAAAGTTTCAAAGTTGGTGATCAAAATTGATGATATATATTGATTTTGGTTAATATTATCACGAAAAATTAAGTATGACAAGACTATCGCAAAACAACAATAGCGGCTCGGGGCTCATAACACGAACAAATTTTCTTCTTATTTATCCGCAGCTTTACACACCACACAAAAAAAATGATCTTCTAAATCGTCTGTTTTATTATTAATTGAGTATTTTTAAAAACAAAAAAGGGGGAAATTGAAATATGCCCGGCTTTTGAGATAATCACATGGGTGTGTCGTCCCCACAAACTATTAAACCGAGTTTTGCTTATTGTTTTGATTACATACACCATCCGAATAGTCAATTAGTCAAATTATATCCAATTACTCTATATTAAATCATTTTTATAGTTTTTATAGATCTCCATTACATTCCGATTACCCAACTACTTGTATTACATCCGATCTCATAAGAGCACATAAATCATTTGTATGGTTTCATTCAATCGATTTCCAGTCTTGATTCTTGAATCAACATCACCTTAATACACTATATTATTACTTTGTTGCTGTGAAAATGTTTAATATAAATTATTATACACGTTGACATATTCATAATATAATCATGCCTAAGGCAAAATTGAGATTTAAAATAGGAATTTCATTGTGCGGATTAATATGTAGTTATATGCAGCACAGAAATTCGATTACATATCTGAAGAAAACCAAACGAGCATATTGCATAACAACAAGTATATAGATGTGTTGTGTGATGAATATGAGGTAATTTGCTTATTATATAAAATTTTAATTCGCGCGCGCAATTTCAATTAAAGGTGTGTTAAATTGTATGTAGATTAATCGGCATATTTGAACGGATCGAACAAATGTGGTTTCATATACACATTATGAGACAAAGATTAGTTACGATTGAAACAAATATAAAACATATATAGGTGTATATGTCCAGTTGATCAATTCGTGCTCGAACCACACACATGTTAAATTGGAATTATCAAGAATATATATCTCAAACAGCGTGCATATATACAAATTGTAATTCAATATACATATCTGATTCTAAACGTAACGCGTTTTTCTTGTACAAATTTAGGTTATATGGTATGAATGTATAAGATCGATGTTATATAAAGCAGTACTTGTTACTTGCATAACTTGATTTAAGAAATCAAAACTAGAAATTCCATTTTAAATAATAAATATTTAGTAATTGAATCAAAATTGTACACTCAAAGGTGACCTTCGATTGTGTCTTAAATATATACGCACCCTCTAATCGAGAACAAAAAAAAAGTTTAATTGAAACCAAATTGATTTGCATACCGACTATATAAAGAAGTTTTAAATTTTAATCTTTATGTATTCGTCTTCGTCGTATTTCAAGTCTATCTCGTAGAGGCTTATGTATATAAAAAATTTATTTTACAATTCAATTTTGGTCGTTGTTAGAGGCTCCCAATATGTATATGTATAAACCGTAAATCTATAAACAATAAATTAAAAACTTTTCTTCGTTTGTCTCTATGATTATGGTGGATTGAGCTAAATTTATATTCATCTCGATAAAATAAAAAGTTTTTCGGGTATTCATTGATTTTCCTCCGACATCTTTAAAATAACTTTTGATTGATGAAAAATTCGATAAATTTTTGCTTCTTGAGCTTCGCACTGCGTCAATGTTATAAATAAAATAAAATGCAATAAAAAGTTTGACTTGCGGAATTTAATTGAATTCGATATTTGTGGGGAGGATTTGATTGGTTTTTGGTTTCTTATCCTTCGCATGTAAAAGTTTTGTCTGGGTGGTGTCTGAAAATATAAATTGAAGTTATTTTTTTAAAGTCAAAAACCATTAGAAAAATTGTTGAAGATTTATGTGGTTATATAATATTGGCTTTAAAAAGATTGATGATATTGATGGTGCCACCTCAAACTCTTTTGATTCTTGATATTGTAGACTTAACTTTGCATAACCATTTATTCACAAAATTTAGGTTCCAATTTTACCTCACCCACTTTTATACCAGTTCCAACAAATATAACATAATCCATTTAAATAAACTTCAATTGTTACACTTCGTCTGCTAAGTAATGAAGTTTGTTGGCTAACATCAGCGGTAACAGCATGATAAGGTCAGACTTCAATGAAGTTCATCACTAGTTATTTCGGACTGCCTGATAGTTAATTACCACAATTTCTTGCATTTTGCTTTGACTATAAGCCTCGCTTATAATATTCTAAGTGATTTAAGTCCGCAGGTCCTAGTGATCTTATTCCTGCTTGCAAGCAACCATTATCTTAACGTTATCCTAGCTGAAGGTAATAACGTAGTCTAAAACACATATGTTCGAAAATACTCTCATTGTGATGAATTATCTCATCTTATTTAGAGGGTTATTAAACTTGTATGGAAGTGGCGTTTAGATAAGGTTTGAGAGCCCTTGCTTATACGTACAGATTTCCGAATTAGGTATTTTCAGGAAAAAAAACTATTTACAATTTATTTGATATGAGTGTCGACCAAACGATTTGAGCAATTTTAACTAGACTACACGAATTGGTGACCCCGCTCTGTTCGTTGATAATATGAGTTATATATGGTGGTATATATTCATTTAAAAATTCACTTGAAAGCACGAGTCATTTGAAATTAAATCAAACGACAAAAAAAACAATCATTTACTTAAACGTTGTGGTATATCACTTTGATCGATTTTACGCATCAATTAGTGCAACGCATGCGTGACCATTGTATCAAATGCGGTAGGGTGTTAAACATTTGGTCATGCACGAAATGAGTAATCATGCAAAAACCCTGAAATTCTCATCAGAATATATACCATTAACAACACCACTCTTAATCCAAAAAAAAATATGTGTATCTATGGAACAGCATGAATTCAACAAAAAACAAATCTTTAATTGTGATGACAAGTATGTATATAGTGCACATAAAAATCAATACCCAATTCTAGGATTCCCGTTGTGTGTTTTCTCAAGACTATATAGGTGTATCACCCAACTGTGAATTATATACAGAGATTATGAAATTGTTACACTATTAAATAATTCATTACAAATCGTATTATGTTCAATCATGCTTGGTATAGGTATAAAGACATAGACGAAGAAAAACAATATCATCATAGCCTATAGGTACACTCGTATGTGTTGTGTGTGTGTGTTTGAGGTAAAGTGTCAAGGTACGCGTACGATATAATATATATTGAGCAAAAAAATTTCATTAACATTCAACATGTTAAAATGGAAGATCTTAAAGTTATTTTTATGTTCTTTCTACCAACTTTTACTTTTTTATATGATTATTGTTTTTCTCGAGTCATTGTTATTGTTCTTAGCTATGTTGTGTATATTATACATTTATATACACAAACGACAATGAATAGTTTTTTTTTTGTGAAAATAAATGTTACGCATATGAATGTACGTACCAATGTAAAAAAAAAAGAGTTTGATCCATAAATTATGCTAAATTATTGATCCATAAAATATGCATAAAATGTAATAAAGAACATAGCACAACCTAAACACACAAAAAATAACATTTACGAGCTTGTGTCTTTCTCACTCTCACTGTTTTCGTTATACATGATGTACGTCATGTAGAATTTTTTGTCATTTTCCCACTTTCCATTTTTGTTTTTGTATACATATGTTTTGTGTTGTTTGTTTGGAAGTTCTGGATGAGATTATCCTATGTATGTTTATTCATATCATATATAGATATATACAAATATACATATGTGCACATACGATGCATGAATAATCTATAATCCATGAGGTGTTTTGTTTATTTTGTCGAATCTATTTTATGGCAGGATTATGTGTGGGGATTATTATATATAGCATAAAATATGATTCGAGATTTTTTTCTGTTGCTATTGAATTTCATAATATACACAATGTAGGAATTTAGTGAAGTAATTGGAAAATATTTTAAATCATAACCGAAGCTTAGATATGTCGAAAAACAAGAAAAAATTATAGTTGCTCAATTTGTTGCTCAATATTATTACACAAGATTTAGAAAATCCTTTATAAATAAGAAAATCTGAACAGGTGTTTAGTTTACATGAAGACGAAACCAGAGAGAAAATTGTTACTACTCTTTTGTTTCGTTATAAGCTTCATTTATTGTGGATTATGATGTATTAATACAAGCGTACAATTAATGAATTTAAACTTAGATTACAACACCTTAGAATGCTAACATAGATTCAGGGCCTCCATTGTTTGTGCAACAATATCTCTAACTATTTTCAGCTACTATTCCACAATATGTAGATGTAAATTGAGTTTTTCTCGGCATTAAGGTTATAAGGTTATTTTCTCGGCATTAAGGTTATAATTTCAAGTGAATCCACAACGATAGTCGATTGTTTCTAAGAATAAACTAATACTCTATATTTATAATTTATTTAATATACATTAGTTATCAATTAGAGTCTGGAGTGTGTGCATGCTTTACATTTGCTCACTTTAAAATAAACGGATACTAATGGATACCACTTTTATCAGTAACATCTTATTAGGTCATATAGATTCACCATTCAACCTATAAAAAATAATCATGTATGTTTTGGGATAGTCCCTAGGAGCCATCGATTTTTAAAACTAGAAAGATTAATTGAATGGCAAAATCATTTTTCCATTTATCAAAATAAGCTGTCATATTTGTTAAAGCTTTTATTTGACTAAAACTTTTATAAATTATTTTTAAATAGTTTAATAATGAAATTATAATTTATAATTATAATAAAGCCGAAATTAAAAAAAATTGGCGATTAAATTACGATTCGTAAATCTTAATAGTAAATCTTCTTTGTGTGTATAGTTTTTATAACTAATTAAACAAAAATGAAACAACGATATGAAAAAAAAAATCAAATCTAAGTAGTAGCGCTTTATTTTGCATTATTACAGTGGTATAAGTAATTGGAAATTTATTTGTTCACGTCGTAACATGATTTTGGTTTGGAAGTTTGTCCTTTGTTTTATTTTGGATATTGGTTTAGTCTTGTTTAATTGTCGTGACGAGAACCAGTCAATAAATAACAAAATACCTAAAACCAGTGAACTTTTGGTAAAGTTATGCGAACAAATAATCTCTTAATTGAAATGCAGAATATCAGTGCAGAGCTGCAAGATTACAGTTAAAGTTGCAGAAAATTACTATTTAATACTTACAAACATAATTAAAATAAAACTGTTATTAATGCAAACTGTTGATCTCCGGTTAGTTAGAAAGTTTATTTAATATACAAGATTGTCAGTGTGCGGCTAATTGTGGTGTCATAAACTCAATGAGCGTACTGGTTGCTTCAACAAGAAAACCCATCAATTCTCTGTAAGGTATACGTTTGAGTCAATTTAACTCTTGAATTTTTTTAAATACAAAATTATAGATTCAATGTTAAATCTTCAGACGATTACGTAACTAAATATTAAAAGTTTAAAAATCTAAATTATATTACATACGTATAACAATTAAAAGTTAAACCTTTCAAATATACTTATTCTCACTTTTAATAATAAACAAGATTTTTTTTTATAATTTTTAGAAACCTTAATTCTTAATTAATATACAATTTTAAATAAAACTTAATAATTGTTATTTTTCTTAAACTTTCGTCTTTTGCCCATGACTGTATATACGTGTGGAAGATTAGTAGAATAATTCACACGACCTAATCCTAATAAGCGATAGTTACGATAATAGCACCGTTTACCGTTATTAAGATGATTACATGACTTGTTTACGCTCTTCTGAAGGTTATCTGTATCATTAATAAAAATCTGTTTTTTTTTTGTTTTGGTATTATATTCAAAAGTTTTGTTTATTTATTTATTTAAGAAAGTAAAATGAAAATTAAGACAGATTTAAGTATAGTAGAATGAAAATTAATAATGTAATTGAATTGTTGCGGGTCTGTTGTTGTTTCCCGCGTATAAATATACGATATTATTTAAGAAAAAGTGAAAATAATACAAGTTTTGTTTTTACCCAAAATAAAAAAAAATATTCATCTCATGATTGTTAATTTGTTGATTTACTTTCCAATTAAGATTTTGTTATATAATCTCTCGACAATTTACCTTACTCGTTCGTGATATACATATGTATAACCAACTCTAATGAATTGGGCCGGAATAATATTTAGTATAACAACACAAGATTACAAATAAATGTTATAAATTAATGAAATTCGTCTCGCCTTCAAATTAATTAATTTTGATCGATCGTTATTCAATTCAATAAAGAATATCGTATAGTGTTGTTGTCATATATAGATTTACATTAATGCCGCGGTTATATGCATAATATGCAGGTGAGCATTATATAGTAGATTTCTTATTGCTTAGTCATTTTGCCTTTTCTTATTTTCTTATAACACAAAAACAACCATTATCCTATTTATGTCATAAGTTTTTATTTAATGTTGTCATAACATATATTTTGAAGGCTAGAATAAATATAATAATTGCACACTTGTACTTGTTGTAATCGTGTGAATCGATTTGATTGGAACTAACCGGAATGCTTAAACTTTATATAAAAATCACACCGATTAAAAGTAGTCATATGTGTTTGACATTTAATCACCTATTGAATAAAGTAATTAATTCAAGAATTTTGATTGATTTCTTTGTATATTATATATATATATATATATATATATATATATATATATATATATATATATATATATATATATATATATATATATATATATATATATATATATATATATATATATATATATATATATATATATATATATATATATATATATACGTACAGGTAACAGGCATAACAAATTCGAGGGTTATCGATCGTTTGAAAGGCGGCAAAACGTGCAGTATACACATTTTCTGTATAGACACACGTAAAGCTGTTGTATACAGTAAAATTCGAATTAATTAAAATAAAATTAAAAACCATCTCACTTTCTTTTAATTTAAATTAACACAATATAATTTCCTTGACTTTGATAACATCGTATGGCGTTTGAGTGTAATTAAATTTGTTATATGTAATTTAGTGATTATATCGCCTTAAATCGTCAAGTTTCATTTTGAATCATATAGAGG
The DNA here is from genome assembly GCA_963932295.1 of Tipula lateralis. Taxonomy (NCBI): domain Eukaryota; kingdom Metazoa; phylum Arthropoda; class Insecta; order Diptera; family Tipulidae; genus Tipula; species Tipula lateralis. Next base: position 186,463,766 of record OZ010737.1, on the reverse strand, counting down.
TACTGCAGATGAGCTATACATTGCTCAGTCGTATATAAAGTTACTTGTTGTATAGAAATGTATATTGTTAACAACGCGGCTTTGTATATAAGCAACTCAATTTGTATAAGCAATCGGCAACATTAATTGTCACAATATACAACCCCTTAAGCTAGTTTTATGTTGGTTTATGTACTTAACAAATAGGCGCATATGAAGTTACATTTGTTTGCTACAAAAGAAACAATCTCATGAATTGCATAAAAAGCACTGCCATCAATCTATAACTGGTTAATGTCAAATTGTATCAGCGTATTGCAACTTGGGAAGTCTTTTAACAACCGAACAACGGGGCATTTTCAACTATTTCGACTGTACCTTAACATACTGATCGAAAACCGTAGCTTGACAGTATTTCTGTTACGTACAAACTAGACTGTACTTTGAGACCGACACCTAAACAATCATTGAGTGATGTCGACGTGTTTGACTAAGCCGATCATTTGGAGATAACTCCTATCTTGTTGGTTGAACTGGGTTAAATTAAGTACTCTATATGGTGAGGGAGTTAGAAAGGATTTTTATGTGGTTTTGGTTCATTCATGTGTGATTAGCAAGTTTTCATATTTATTCATGAAGTCTTGGTAAAATTTTGTGAAACTGGGATCGCGAATAAGTCTTCTTTCAACTCCCAGGACTCGTTGTAATGCACATAACAAAGACTCTCCTGAACATGTTGGTGAATGTTTACGTACAGTTGTTGAACAACCAAACCCCGACGACCCTGTTAGTACGTCAAAACATCCTGAAACGTCCTGATACAACCTCCCGACTCTTACCAATATCACGATTTAGTACTTCACTCTACACTGTCTTTACCAAAGTAAAGTGTTAAGTAACTGTATGTCTTAATTATAAGCTCCCCAATACAGTTTTCTTTATGAAGTGCGTGAATTAATTAATTTTTAAAATGTCAGTCAAGTCACACGCAGTGAGGTTCAGATCATATCACCCAACCTTCTAGTATACCAGACCACTCGGGTTTTCAAACCTTAATGAGAACTAGTAACATATCAGCATTGCATCATAAGCTATAGTCATTTCCTCAAATATTAATTATCCAATTACGAATTTAGGTTGCGACACTATTATTCACGCCGAATAAAATTTTGGTATTACTCCATATATGTCCAATTCATAAACCGATTATGAATTTTTTAACGATCATAACTTTTCTATAAAACAAATGCAATCGAATTAACGATTAAATCATGTGATATAATGCAATACAAACTATCATTACTTATATATCATTTCTACTTCAACTATCCATGTTGTTACAAAATCGAACTATGTACAAAACAATTCAACAAGTACACTGTTAAAAATATTTTTTATGATCATATCACTGCTCCGACTCGTACATAATAAAAAATTATGATCATGTAATTATTTTGTTAACCGATCGTTTTCTTAAGTGAAAATTGTATTTACTTTTCTTTTCTTTTGTTTTTGCAAAATTTATTTAATAGTTTCCGCTATACATAGCCAATATTAATTTTTAATAATCATAATAATAATAAATCTAAATCAATAATTATTTACTATGTACAAATGCCACAGTTCAATTACATACGAGTGTATTATCTCGCGCGCACATTTCAATTCCTCATTACATTCGAGCTACCAAAAGGTGAATTAGATAGCAACTATACCTAACATATAATAACTTCCGTGATTAGTTAACCTCAGCATGTTGAGTACACATACATAAACATATCCAAATCTCAGCCTAAAACATCCGAGATCAAATCTTACTAATCATGTTTTTTTTTATTTTCTTTACAGGTAAGGTTACATATTCACATCATCATTCATCATTTGCAGCTTTTTTGAAATTTTGTTTACGGAACACTACTCAAAATAAACATGTATGTTCGAGTAATTATGTATGTATATTGCAATTAACCTATCGATCAATCTGTTTCCATTTAATTTTGGTTTTTGGATTTTTCGTCTTACACATCTTTCTACACACGAGAAAGAAAACAATTCAAATTGTTTTTAGTCGTCTTGAGAAAACGCTCTCTACATCTTTTATATATGCGTAAGAATGGGAGTTAGCACTTAGACAGTATTAACTTATCTCGTCTAGTCTATAATGTGACTAGAGGACGCGCTACTTCCAAACAAACTCCTGCCACCACGGATTTAACTTTACAGCACGGTATATATGCCTGATGAGATGAAATTGATCTTTTGGATCACTCAATTATTCAATGAGGCTATCAGATCGAAACTGGCCTAGCGAAACAACATTACAGAATACACTTCGTCTCCAACGCCTTATAAGTCAATCAATGTCACCTTAACAAATAACTCCCATTACTGTCAGACAGCTCAGCATCTTACATATCATATATAAATAAATTATTTCTGCACATGTGGAACCAATTGAATTGCCTCCATAACTCATAAATTCAAGAAACCCGTGCAATATTTAGTGTAAAAAATTGTTTATCGCTAATGTGAAGTAAATGGTTTACAACTGTTCTATAATTCGTATGATTATTTCTCTTATTTTGAAGGTAGGTGATGTGGACCATACCTCGTTTATCTGAGAATTTGTACGAAACAGCTAACACAGAATTGAAGCTCTAACACGTGCCCATCTGTTGTTAGAATCGTAGTGAAAAGCCATATATTGCAAAACATTTTCTCATATTTATTCTGCCTGTGTCCGATCGTTGACAGCTACATCAAACTCACTCATCACTCACAATTGACCAATAGTTGGTGTTTCAAATGGAAAATATTCAAATGGAATAACTTGGTATAGGTTCTTCATAACTGGCAGCATCCCGGACTTTTTTATATTTATTTAACCTTGTGAGGCTACCTTTAATCTACTCGGAACTATATAGGGTTGATTCGCCTCGATTATGAATGCATGTACTGAATTTGGTATCACATCCACCATCATCAAGTGAATTGAATGTATGCTTGTATCTCGCATTGTGATATGCCTTTATTTCGAATAAAATTTTCAGAAAATTCCCCTGTTATACTTCTGATTATTAACGAACTTCTGGTTAGTTTTAATTAGTCTGGTATCATCGCTCAAAGTATTGCCAGTGATCTCGTTCTGACAGTGTCAGGCAAGCATCTGAATATTTAATTTAGCTCAACACGATCTTCTAATTATAGAACAGTGTTGGCTGGATAAGGTTATACATATGTAAACCCTTTGGACTGACTTGGTTATATTTACAAGACGTACACTGCAGCTTTTTCTGTACCATCTGCTTCATCAAACAGTTTCTTGGAAGTATCACTTACGATTTCCAACTACAAACAGCCATAGCTATTTGTTGGCAATGCCGAAGAGTTATGGTAATTCGTGAGGATTCTCCTCCAAAATATTATCTTTTATTTACAAATCGCTGGTTCTACTAATGCTAACTTATGCATCTGTTGTTTGGTGGCTGGTGGTTAAAATAAAAACTCAATGGCAAAACCTAACTATCTCAAAAATTTCGCTTGTCGAGTGTAATTTCGTCGCCTCTCCTGGCCAGTTACAGTCCTTCACTTTCGGTATAGCTTGTTCAGTTGCCATAGATCCATTCTTAATGTAGCAAAACGAGCCATACTACAAACATCAACATGGTGAATGGTAGGCTTGTCTCTCTCTCTCTCTCTCTCTCTGATCAGGGTACTGGCTTTGGTATCTACTCTCCATTGATGATCTAAGAACCTCTGGCAGTTTCGAGACATTACAGTTACCCACTGCGTTATTTCAGATTATAATCTCGTTGTCGACGATAAATAAATTAAATTTTGTTCAAATATTAAAATTGTTCTTAACTCCTTGAACAATCCTCAAACCAGCTCTATATTGGTATAGGGGATTATTATAAATTTGTTTTGGGTAAAACTTATTTTGTAGAACCTGAACCAGCTGCTCCTTTGGTCGTACGCCGCCCAATTACGCTCTTTCCGAGAAAAAGAGCAACTAGAATATTGGTTTTCATACTTAGTGGTCATAGCATTCCAAAAGTCATCTTCATTGCATGGGAATGGTCAGTATATAACGAATGCTTTGTAGTTTATGAAAGCTTACACTATATCAGCAGCAATTCAGCTATCTATCGCATCAGACTCTTCTTGTTCGTGTATTTTGAAATGTTGCTGTACATATACTGTTTTCTCTGCCCTGTTTCAAAAGAACGCCTTGGTTTGTACCATAAGATTTTTGTCTCATTGAGTGCAGACCCTTGAAGGATGAAAGATCTCGATTGGTATTACACTGTAACTATACAACCCCTCCCCACACACAGATTAAAACGGGTTTGCCTATTAACAAACAGCTTGAATCTTTACGATAGATATTAAACACGGCATGGTTAAGCTTTCAACAAGTATTCAATTAAACCGGAAGTGTTTTTTTGCCATAAATATACTTCATACCTCTTATCTTCGTGGAAAGAGACTTGCATGTTGAATATTAAGAAATTAACAATTTACATTAATTTGTTAAAGTTAATTAATTTCTTTCTGCAACAGTTGTACTTGCTCTCGTACATACAGATTTATGTATAGTGAATGGAAATGTATTCACCTTATGTAACGTGAACGAAATCTATCTAAGAATTCATAATAAGCAATATATGGATATAAGTGGATATGTATATATATATCCAGATAAATATATTATGTATAAACATAATACATATAATTTATGTATAAACATTATAATGTGACATCGTTCGCGGAATAAAATAAACAACTTGAATGACGACAACAACAAAAATATTCCGCGATAATTGTCATTTAAATAATGGATGAGAACTAAATTATTTTTTTTTGTTGATTTTTGGTTTTATTTTATACAAACATATATGCTGTCGTTAAACATTCATGTGGTATATGTATTGTATATAGTTCATACAACGAGTAGGTAATTGTTTTTATCTAATTATTAATTACATAAAACGATATTTGTATAATCAACTTGATTGTAGCATTTATATAACAAATATTCATAAACAATAGAGTAATTAGAGGCGTTATACTCTCGTATATATGTGCAGATAGAGGTAGATGAGATATGTGTCGAAGCAATTATGAATGTTCAGAAAGACACTTAAGTATATAGACATAGAAGCAGGATGTAGGAAAGCGTTGTTCACAATCTGATTACGATCTGTTGTGTGAATGAACACACCCTGCTGGAAAACATAATTCATGGGACGAATTCAACAACCATTTCAGTACTATAGGCTCGCATGGAACTATGTAATGTGCAGATGTCCGCAATTTTGCTGAAATGGCAACCATCTGTATCAAACCAGATATCATCCACATATTGGTGCACGTTGCAAGTGTTTAGCCCAGCAAACGCTTTTTTACATTTGCTGTGACCTTATAAGTTTCTGTGAACGGTGAGAATCAAACTTGATATTTTCGCATGAAAAATGTCTTTGAGCCTAACACCTGTCATATTTTTCTCTACATATACAAGATATTTATGTACAGAAAGCCATGTAAGTAGCCATGTATATAGAGACATGATGCAGAATTGGATTGTTCACCATCTGATTATGATGGGTTGTGTGAATGAACACGCCTATAGGCTCCTGCTGAGATCAGAATTCATGAGTCGAATTCATCTCCCAGGTCAGTACTATAAGTTGACATGGGATTACGCAATGTGCATATGTCTGCGATTTCGCTGTAATGGCGCACAGAAGGAATAAATAAGCTGACCGCCATACACATTGAAAAAATTAAAACTAACAAACAAGCTTCTTGTATCTTCTAATTCTTATCCGTACAGTATTCCTCAATTGGATTTGAGATCAATTGAATATTTTGAGAATCAACCACTTTGTTCTAGTTTCGATAGTCCTATCTTCTATATCTTCGAAGTAAGCAAAGATTTGATGAACTGTTTCTCAACGAAAATCACTAAAGCTCCATGATTCTGAAACGCCTCATGACCTTTATCTCATCCATATTTACCTTCGAGTGATTCATATGGTATATATGCATAGATTAAGCGGTCAATCAAAATAAATTTACGTGTAATTTCGAATGATTCTGCATCATTACGAATATTAAGCTGCAATTACCACATCCATCACTAGATAGTTTTTCGCTGTTGACAGTACATCTAAAATAAGATCGGAATACCTTTAAACTATACTGATGAGCAATTAAACCCACTCAAACTGTTCTGTGAGCAAAGGATAGGCTATGTATAACTACAACAATGTACTCTAGCATTCATATTTTAGCAGCCCCAATTAAAGCGCTTCTACCCATTCAGTTACATAACACCATGCCGGTCGTTTAAAAATTTACAACCGCACCACAATGTTTAACATGACAGTTTAAAAAATGGATGACAAAATGAACTCGTGCTGCTAGTATCAATAACTAATATCAATGCAATAAAAGTGGGGGTTTAGAAAGTTAAGGCCCATTGTATTGAATATTTCGAATGTAAACTGAACATTTTAGTACAAATGAGCTTAATGCTCAAAATACGAAATTTCTATAAATAAATAAACAAAGGTGAATTGCCAGGGGGGATCGCCATTCCGAATCCAACGCAATGCTGTGGTCATTGATTTTAGATTCCACCGGATTTATAGGTCGGATCCTCGTTTTACTACATCCCATAAATGCTCAATTGGATTCGTATAAATGCATCGTATTAATTCCATTCTCATCCATGAAATACCAAGTGGTTCCCACTATTTGACATTGAGCATTGTCATGCTTCGATATAAAATATTCCCCTATATATCTTGCAAAGGAAACATACATGATCGAAAAGAATGCCCTCGATACATATAGTTATGCTATCAAACTTCTTCTATTTGATTCATATTTGATTGCATTAGAGTTGTGTAAATGTGCTTAGATATTTTATTATATATTTTATTTGAGTTAATAATATGCATTCAAAAATAAGCAATTAAAAAACTAATTAAATTATAATTTATAAGCTTTGATGAAATAGATTAATAAACATATTTCAATTACTATATAGACAAATACAAGTAGCGTAATTTGGAATGAATACCTTATAGTAGCGGTTAAATAACTCCCCCTATAAGGAAAAACATAAGAAAATCGCAAAACAGGTGATTATATACAATCGTAATCACTCCATAAAATACCGCACTTTACATAATTACTCGTACATCTGATCTTATTGACACACATAAAAATCTCATTAGTTATTAACCACGTTAAGTGCATTTTTATACTGTCGCATATAGTCATAAAATCAAGAAATAAAAAAATGCACAAAAAATCTTTATTCCGAAGCATCGCCTCGTAACGATTTCGAATGCAAATCACATCAACTTAATAAAAATGATTATTTGTAATACGCGGGGAGTTATTACATCGTCTTATACAAAAGTGAAATTATCGCTTATTAAATTCCGCGTTGGATAATTTTCTTTTTATTCTACTGACTTCATATACATATACTCATTCTTGTACATACATTTCAAGGTTAATAAATTTTTCAACAAATTAACGAACTGTCAAATTATGTATATACGAATTTGGTCGACCGTGGCCAAATTAATCCATTCGCATAATTAGATATTAAATGAACTTGAAAGATGGATATAAGGCTCGCGCGCTTTTCTATGTCCAAATTACGTTGAACACCTCATATGCACGCTTGATTATAAATCGTGTGATGCGAAGACATCAAATGTATACAACAATCTCTTTATGTAAACATGATGGAATAACTTTCGATTTTAAGGAATTTCTTGGGCTTAAATTCAATTAATTGCCCAACCATTTTTTGCTGCCTTACATATAGTACCACGACTTTTATGACTATATACATATACATATGTATATAGTGTAGTGAAAGGTGAAAGATTTTATTATACGATAAACATTTCTTTGTAATACGAGTATACAATGTAGACAGATATGGAATTTTCAGAATATTGCTACGCCATTAACTATATCACGTGCTGCATATACTATAGACGAGAGTACGTAAGTAATTTAACAAAAACCAAATCGAAAGTTATAAACAGTTCATTACCCGCCCAGACAAATTATTTTAAAAATGATATTTCAATTATTTAATCCTAATGATAAGATCATATATTTATTAAGACTTATCTATCGAAAGACAATGTGTACATCACTATACGAGATGAGTAACAAAAGTTCGCTTAGTAGGCGATTATTAAATATTTACAAAAAAACAAATGTAGTAAATCCTTTGCAATTGTTTTATGTTACTTCTTTCAAAAATTCAGAACGATCAGTTAAAATGGAGATGATTCTAGACTGAAAATTTTTCTGTAGAATCACGAGTAATTATGTCAGTTTACTTACCCGAACAAAAATTGCAGCTGCTATTCCAATGGAAAAAGGTCAGACGGTAACTGCAAAATGGTATACTGAAGACTGCTTTCCAAAGTTTTCATAAATTTATTGAAGAGGATTTTCACAACTTTTTAACATCATGACAACGCGCCAGCTCACACTGCTAAAATAACTAGTAACTTAACCAGCACCATATTAGCCAGTTCTAGCACATTATGATTTCTGGTTATTTGCAAAAGTTCAAACAAATTTGAGGAGAAAGGTCTCTAACAGTAACGAGAAGATAATTGATGCGGTTAATACTAAACTTGATAAGACTGTTTTGAGAAGTGGGTCTTAAGACTTAAGAAAAAGACGAAGAATAAATACGAAAAGATTTTTTTTTCTGGTCAACAAATCAAACTTTTGCTATCCCCCTCGTATATACATAAATCGATACGCAAAAAAGTTAATCAATCAAAAACTAATAAAATTGGAAACTATAAATAAATTTACAAGATTATCTCTGTCCGTTTGTCGATTCAAACAACAAGAAATGGATTAAATTTAAATAAGAAAATATAAATCAATCAAAAGTGAATTAATACATCGATGTTCGTTTCGTATGTATATGTATATGGTAGTATTTGGTCTTGTTCTTCATGTGGTCCATTCATGATGAAGATGTTAAGACATAATTTGATTTCATTTGAAATGTTCAACTAAGACTTTCGCGTATATATATGATAGAGATAATTAAGTTTTCAATTGATTTTATTTATGATGTATCGACATAATGAGATCGATTGAGATGTATCCTATATTCAGAGATATATGAACACTATACAGCCACTGTACGCAACATATCAATACTCCACATATAACATCATAGCAAGCCAAACGAATGGACTTCACCGCTGTATCTATATATACTGTTCGTAGACTTCGATCGTGCATTTGGCTCAGTTGTCGAAACGCAACCTAGAAGCCACTTTGAAAACTGTGAAAACTGGTGCTCCGAAAAAAAAAGTTTAACTTATCAAAAACGTGTATCGGGATGTCGGAAACAAAGCTTCTGCGGTAAAACAACCAAAGAGACATTGGAACCAAAATCAGAAAGCGCCAATCGGAATGGATTGGTCAATCACTGAGAAAGACCCCGAATGAATAACACGAATATCAATGAAAAGGAATAACGAAAGAGAAAATTCGGAAGATCTGCAATGACCTGGAAGAGAATAGCGCTAGTCGAAGAGAAAGAACTTATAGAGTCAGATCGTCTAGTCTAGTACCACTTTTCATCTTTCCTATAAGAGGTCAAAATAAGTTATCTCAATGAATTGCATTCCGAGCAATAAGCAATCAATAACATAATGAGAAGTTGTCGTGTATGTTATTGTTTCGAATGTACCTTGGAACTTATGTCTGTAAAGTATTTTTGATTGGATTCTAATAAATGACATAATGCCAGATACACGCTTTAATGTTTAATCAAGAACCTTTCAGACTCAATATGTGCCTTCAATATCAAAATGAAAGCATAAAGTTATTGGCATAAGCTATAAATGACACTAAGCTCAGTATCGCAATCGGCACGCTTCAAATACTGTTGGAACTGTTTTTTAACAATTCAATGACAAATGTTGGAAACCCTTTGGATTTTTCTCAACAAAATGACTTGCAATATATCTGTCAGTACAACATGTCAGATATTTTGTACCTCAACTGAACCAATATTCAACTTGAGTTAGGCTTTCATATACTATCGAGCCATTACGTAGTAAAAACTGCCAATTTTTATAATATTTTTTCAATGTGTACTATATTATGTAATTCTACTCGTAAATGGATTCTGGACCAGTTCCAAATTTCAACAAATCATATGTAAGTTATAATCCACGTCAAACTATATACATAACTATAGTATCCTGATTCGTTGTTCCACTCAATATGACCAATCGATGAACTCAACGGATTATACAAAAATTTGAGCTTTAACCGAATACGATGAACTGCTTATCTTCCTTAAATTAATGACACTGTCAAACGATTTCATCGAGACCTCTTTGGCTAATAGAAGCTGTTTTGGTTCCGTGTTGTTTTTGGAACCAAATATGATGTTGTCTCATACAATCCCGTAGATCCTATTAAAACGAATAACGTAATCGGTAGGAGAGAATAATAACTATATAATGGCCTTAAATCTTCCTTATATCTTCTCGACTGAGTCAGGTCAATAGATGTGCTCACACAAATAATCACGTTTTATGTCAAAATATATGAAATGAATCCATAAATGGGCCTGAAGATAAAACTCCTTCCAGGAATGAGGTATAATGTAAGCTCATAGGTATCCAACTCATATACGATATGGTAACATATGTATATGTTCGAACTTAATAGTTTTTATGATAAATTCCAATTTTGCTGATAATCTATAAAAATAACTGAAAATTATTTTCTATATATGAAAAAGGTGTTACCACAAATTAATGATAGTAATTTAAACACACATTGTAACAGCATCCCGGAAATCAATTGCTCTATATACGAGTATATACGATAAAAACCATTTTCTCGATGGATATCGATTGGAAATACATTTATAAAACACATTTCACCAAATCAGGTCATTTGTGTACGTTTGTCACGATTTTATTATGTGTACTGTCGAAATATTACCCCGCGCATACATAAGAAAGTTCTGTATAAGACGAGATTATATTATGTATATACAAGAAACGCATTACACAATCTAACCTGATTCCGATATAATTTAACTAATTTTCTTTAATTTAATTTTTTAAATTTAAAAAAAAAAATGTTAAATCGACATTTTCTATATACAGTATACTACACACATTCCACATTTACTTCTTGCACGGTATATACCCTTACATCATCGCATCTTACAATTATTTCTGTACAATATAATATATACTCGTAATATATTGATTAGTTGGGGGTTATCAACAGCGAACGCGTAATCGACACAAAAAATGAATGTAGTACAGTTGTATCAAGTATATCTGTAAGACGTTTTATACCTGTTCATTACAATCTTACAGTGATAAAAAATTTCTTTAATACACAATTTTAGAAGGTAAACTTGCTACTCCATGTACAGTTCCATAAATACATACAAAATCGAATATATGGTATTACAATTACGATTTAACAACGCGACATGAATGGGCTTTTTGTAATCCAAATGTACACTATATATAGTTTTATGCGAGTATGTGACAGTGCCTACAATAAAAATGAAAGTAATTTGGAGTCTCTTGCGTTGTATATACATATACTTATACACCACAGATGTAAAAAAAGCTCATTAATTGAAATGATTTGATTGGATTTAATTGGACAAGATTGTAGTGGTTAATATTTTTTTGTTGCATTTTGTCCATGTGACAAAGAAATTTATTTAAAAGATTTGATTATCATCTGAAAAATAATTAAAATTGTTGTCATTGCTTGTGGGATTAATGAGTGAATGTTACGTGACTTTTTGTATAGTCAATATATTTGGATTGCTTATGTTATGATTAATATACTTTGAGTAAAGTATGTCCAAATTTTATCCAAAAACTACAAAAATAATTTTAGGACACATTATGGACGAACTTCACACGTTTGTTCAATTAAAGGAAAACTGTCATAATCTTAAAAAAGTGTAGTAGTTATAGTTAACACATTATAGTTGTGTCATTATTATATTGATCTTGAAATTCAAATAATTTAAAGTTGGTTCAGAAGTTATACCCAAGTAAAGATTCATATTTTTTATTAGATAAGGATTTCGCATAACTAATCAATTACAGTTCGTTTGGGGATACGAACCTTATGACATCGGTGTTTCGTTGTCGTGTACATTTTATCAAGCATCTTGACCAAATTTTATAATTATTTGAATATCAAGCTTAATATAAAATGTACAAGATAATGAAACACCCATGTCCTAGTTGACATGTAAGATACTTTGTCAAACAGGACTACAGAAGTAATTTAATAAAAAAATTCATAATAACGAGTTTGCTCTGTTATTCCTATCACATTCTCAAAATTTAAAGTTATCACAACTTTAGATCAAACTTCACTATCGTATAGCAGGCTTTGAAATTTCTATTAAATTTTGTTTTATTATGCATTAATTTTGTCTTTTTTGTTCAGTTCGCCAGATGTTTTATTCATTGTTTCACGTACATACCAGAAATACACGACCTTTCAGTTTTTGACAAGTAACATGGATGAACATGAATGAAGCATGGTTCCATTGATTCATTACACAAAATAATCGGTTCTAAATAAAATGAATAAAAATAATCTATGGCTTAGAGGCCGTAAACGGCCCTTACCGCGTCTCAAATGAAACCTTACGAACCAATTTTAACGATTGGTGTACATTGTAGGTGTCAGCCCAACGAATGTTTTACACACAAACGAGTTTTTTATGTCATCCGGTTGCATGTTAATTTTTGGTCAACGGCGGGAATCGAACTCGAGACCGCGGCGTGATGAGAAACTCTCTTAACCATTAAGCTACAACCGGCGACATCCAATAAAATGAATGCATTTGTATATACAATATTATGGCGTTAGTTTACAGAATGTCGATGGGACTATTTTCAATTTACCATAGTATCTCTGTTCAATATGGTATGTTTATTGGGTTGTAGAAATAAATTGTTACATCCATTTGCCCTCAGGTATGTTGTGAATCAATTTGTACGAACAATCTGCTTCTTATTTTCTATTTCAGATTTATCAATTTCTAACCAATAATTCTCCTCATGTGTCTAATAAAATCACGTCTATTCAATCACCCTTATTTTCTTAGTCGAGTCACCTGACGTTTGTTACGTCAATAGATATTTTGTATTCTCCTAGCGAATGTGGCGACTGTCGGCTAATCAAGTGACAAACATGGTATTCTAGTACTCTTCTATAGTAGGTGACCTTTTTATAAGTGAAGTTTTGTGAAGTGATATCAATATGGAGAGGGAAAAATGTTAGTTTTAAGTTACATTTATTTTGAAATATGTATATTAAAACATTGTTGAAATTATTATTTATTTATTAGAATAAAATCACAAATGTTAGGCATTGCATTAAGAAGAATATATAGAGATAGCAAAAGCGTATTTTGGTAGTTCAAAAATGTGGCGAATAAAACGACACGACTATGAGAATAAGCATGTATGTTCCATTCCTCGAAACGCACTAAAGAATGCACTCCCTTTATTAGTACAAGGCAACGAAAATTTCTGATAAAAGAGCTGAATCAATTCGAGTCAACATGTCTAATTATAAGAAGTAAGGTTCAAAATAGACAAGTTCTTCAGATGGCAACACTGGTAACTTCTCAAAGTACTTATTCTATTAAACAAATACAATTAATAATTAAGATAATATACTTAAATA
>OZ010737.1:186345008-186445008 GCA_963932295.1 Tipula lateralis | reverse complement strand
TCTATCCATACAATAGTCAATAATCCTTCCATATAGTGTAAGTTTTGCAATTTGTAGATCAAACCAGTTTTAATCATTATCACATTCGCCGTCACTAAAATCATTAATTTCTTCTTCATCACTGTTACGAATTCAATGTGTTCTAAATTCTAATCAAATATTGGTTAGTTTGAGCACCGATCTCTTTGGTTATCCCAAATTCTATCGTCTTATCAAAAACATCATCAAATTAGGCTTCATCACAAATATTTTAAATCAACGAGTTTTGGAAACATTTAGATCGCACTTTGGCCAAAAACATTACGTCTGAGACCCTGTCTTTCATAACGTACACCGCCAATGCAAAATTAAAAAATTTATTAACCTTTAAGTCCTTTCTGCAGTCTGTCATTTTTCTCTTTCTTCGTCATTTCAACTGATCATGACATAAAGCCTCCGCCATGACATAAAACCCCATTGGGCAAACCAAAAACTCAAAAAGCTTCAACAAAAAATAAAAGATCTAAACTGAATCAAAACTCACGATTAATACGTTTGATGTCTAGTCCATACACATTGGAATTTACATCGGCCAACTTATAAAGTAAGACGTATTGCAAGGATGCAAAAAAGGTTTATCATTATCACACTCATATTTTTTGAGTGAAATTACCTAAGTTAAATATTGAGTGTAAATTATACATGTAGAATAACCTATAGGTAATCTGTACATATACATCTCACACGCAATTGGCATTCCAACAAAAACATAATTCCAGAAACGCATTACTAATCGTTCGTGACCGCGACATGTAAAGCATTTTAACAACAATTACAGTTATAATAAGATGTTCACAACAATCGCATAAACACGAACAATTCAATTTTTGAAGATAAATGTTCGAAGATTAAACATTTTTTCGTATGTTTGTTTACAACAATAATGAAACACATCTTAAAAACAAAATACTTTCACTGTGTATGCGTGTGTGTATGTTTAATATAAAATAAAATTGTCTTAAATTTTTAATTGAATCAAAGACACGAAAAAAAAGTAAAAATGTGTGAAAACGGTTCGTTGCGTTTCGTTTCATATGTATAGTTAGCGTTTTGCTCAACGGTTTCAGAATCGGCAACTTTTTTTTTGTCGTGTATATTTAAATTGCGACTAATAGACAATGATAAGCTCTAATTAAGTTTTGTCGCTTTTCTTAATGTCGCGCGAAAATATTCAAACCGTTACGAAACGAGAACTATATGGTAAATATGTATGTGAATTAGTATTCTTACATTTTTTATTTCGGTTATAAACTAAAAAATCGATTAATTTATTATGCATTTCAGAAAGTGTGTGGTTTTGTGATTGAGAAGTGAAATTTTGAATTTTTTTGCTAAAATTCAGATTTTGGTCCGGTTTTGGAATTTTTTCGTCGTGTATTTCATTCATGGAGAGTATAAAAAAAAACTATTTCACTTTTACTTCGACGCGTAATGTAATTACTATGGCTCAGATCTGGTTAATAAAATGAATAATTATGATGTTACTATAAAATTTGTGCTTATAGTCTGATTTTTTTTTTATTTGAGTAATTGTCTCAAAAATGATCTTAAAGCGGTGTCTTGGAATGAACACATAGCACACTTTTACTTTTTATATATTACATTTATTGTACAAGTGTTTATATAGAGAAAATTTTGAATATATAGTGTTGATATTATAAGTGTAATCAAGTGAATATATAAACTTATAAAATAATGACACAATTGACGAGAGAAGGTCGGAGAGACGCACTATAACAATATTTACATAACCAACCTTATATGACATCATCCACCATAAAATACAAGAGTAAAATCCGCAAGAGGAACTTTCTGAAACTTTTAAAGTGGCTAACAAGTGTTTGCAAACCATCTCGAGATAAAGAGTAGCATTTTTCAGGTACGAACAATTGCTACAAAAACAAAATCGAAGTATCGAAAAGTATACTACGATAAATCAAAGTGCAGATAATCGTCGCGTGAGTTCGATCATTCGTCAACTTTAACGGCAAACAAAATATTTATGACAAGAATCTAATACTGTGCATGGGGTTGGATCAGTTCGGAATGATCTACTATAAAATAAACCAATTATTAACACTCAAACGCCCACAGTATACCAAAAGACAGGACAAAGTGATCTTTCATCACGAGCACGCTCAATTACATGTTGTAAAAATATACCAGTATAATTTGATGTTTATTCCCCACAAAGTTGTTGTTTTTAAAACTTCTTGAGCACGGTGTCGCATTGAGAATTGTTTTGAAATTTTGTTTTTGTTATCAGTTGATCTCCTGGTATGTTATTACCGCAGGCTTGTGCTTGCATCTATCTATAAACTATCAACCAATTCACTCTCGTAGCAGAGAAGTTAGCATACTTGCTCTCTCATTCGGAGGTTTCGGTTTCGATTCCCGGGGTGGTGACGATTCATCAATCACGAATGGGTGTTTTTATTCTCTATGTGTAAGTGGGTTGAACCGTGGGCCTCTAGTGGCATTGAGTTCTGGAATTATTTCCGCCTTCTTTAATTATTTATCAGGCAATAATTTCGTTTTGATGTTAAAATGGCGACCAAATAAATTATTTTGGGCTATTTGAATTTATATGATATATGTGACTCCTGCTATCGGTCGAGCTATTTGACTTTATATGATATGAGTGACTCCTGATAATGTCGGACGTGTAAAGTTACCGGCCAAAATAAAATGCGTCCGGTTTCAGTTATTTGACTTTATAATTCCCTGATTTTAATTGGTGTTAAACACTTTCCTATGCTACTGTTAAGTATTTATGATAACAACTCGAGGTAATAAGAAAAAACTCAAACTACATTAAAAGCAAAATTTACAATCTAGCTAAATCATTTTAACGAGCTACCTCAACTCATAAGCTTCATGACAACAAACAAGGAAGTGGTCATACAGTTCTATACATTTTTCGACAGTCTTACCAATTGCTAATGTGTTGAGACGTATAAGGCAGTCGTTATCTTCAATGTCTACATTTTTTGGACACGTTTATTATTTTATACTTGGACACGTTTCCTTATTTTATACCTATTTTGGTGCCGATTGAATACACTGATTTTGTATTATATTTATCGAATATCAAGAGTTTTAACTCGCTTAAGAAGTTTAAAATTATTTTATTTGTTTTATATAGTTCAGACCGATTGCTTGTAAAATATTTAAACACAGACATTTGTGACTAGCTACCGATGACTATCAAATCACTCAAATCATGAACTAACATATTCAAATTGAATCTGTTCGACTTATAAGTTCCCATCACCATGACTAAAATTACCAAATATATATATATATATATATATATATATATATATATATATATATATATATATATATATATATATATATATATATATATATATATCTATATATATATATATATATTTATATTCGCAGGTTTGTAATTCTGTAAAATATGTTGCTCAATACAATACGCAATGTACGTATGTATATTCAAAAACTCCTTACTACCTAATTTTGACGCTAAGATGAAATATTATCTTGCATTTCAAGCAATAACACTATAACAAAACGTATTTTCTAAAATTTTAAGTAACTAAGTATATATTTATCTTCCTACTAATCTGTTAAATATATTCCTTATCTTTATCTTAAACAACCGCACATTATTACATCCTACATAAACACCGCAGCGCTTAAAAAAAATGTATAAACCACCCATTTTAATTTTTAAATTTAAGTTTGTTGACTGACATTGTAAGGCAGTATGGGATAAAATAACACGAAGTAGATGATAAAGTTACGGCGTTTTACTTAAAACGAAAAGATGATGTTTTCGTCAACTTTTTATCATAAAAAAGTATACTCCATCATCATAATTATTTTTGTAATCGTCAAGCGCAATATATATTTGTTCACCTTTAATTATTTCACTATCAATGAATGTACCTATACAGATAGACTACATAAAGAACAGGCTAGGTACAAATAAATTCAGATAGCACTTAATTTCTATAATAACAAACGAGTGAATATATGACCTGTCATATATTCATGACCTGTCATACGCATTAAAATTTAAACAAATCAAAAAATTTAAATGTGGGAGATATTATTATGTTACCGAAAACTAACTTGTGGAATCTAACATAATCAAATAAATATTTTTGTCCAAAAATTTAGGATGTCGGCAAATCAGTTAATAAGTCGGTAGTAAGTATGAGTTAAGAAAACAGCCCAATTGTGGAACCTAATTTAATCAAACAAGTATTCTGGCAAGATTACGAATTGTCAACATTTGTGCGGACATATTTTTTGATCCAGTCGGATTAACAACTGTAGCCAATCAAAATTGAATGTCATTAGCTTTTATGTCAAAAAGTAAATGACATCAATAAGAATGGTTTTGTTTATTTATTTAAAATAGGGGCCTATAAATTAGTAAAGCAACAGTAAGTATCAGTTTAGAAAGCCTGAATCTAAATGGTGGAACCTAATTTAATCACACAAGTTTCTGGCAAGATTGCAAATTATCTTAATTGTTTGTCCAAAAATCGAAATTAATTATCAAAATTGATTGTTAGTAAAGTATTTTTTGATCTAGTATTTGCGAGTGTAGCCAATCAAAATTGTCGTCAAAATTGTTTGATAATAACAGATAATAAGCTGTCAAAACTTCTGTCCAGTTAAGTAAGTGAAATCAATTCGAATAGTTTTGCTTAGTTATTTAAGATGTCGGCAAATATGTTTAAAACAGCCCAAATCTAAAATGTGGAACCTAATTTAATGAAACAACTATTCTGGCGAGATTACGAATTTCCACACTTTTTTGTAGACAATCAAAACTGATGGTCATTATTTTTTGAAACTTTCCCACTGCAAAACTAAGGTCAATAAGTCAGTGGCATCAATTAGAATGGTTTTGCTTACTTATTTAAGATGACGGCTAATAAATATAAATCTTCAAATTAATATAGGGTTGTAAAGCACCCTATAGAAATATTTATTGGTTTCGAAAATGATTATGTTCAGTGCTTTCATATATTTATTAATGTGTGGAACATGTCAAATAAAATACCATGTATTTACTATCCAGTGTACAAACACTGTAAAAACATTGTAGAACCTATATGTAAGTTGATTATAGTATTTAATAGATGTAGCATTTATTTAACGTTTTTTGTGGTAGACCTGTACGTATATAAATTTCGACATGAATTTTTAAAAAACTCAAATTGAAAAGAACAGTATATACATATAAAAGTTACTATATCTATCGAGTAGTAAAAAAAATACTTGAATATATATCGTGTTTTATTTCACCAACATAAGTATATAAGAAGATAAACTTCTTACTTTATGACATTTTCTTATTAATATTTTTGTATTTATTTATTTATCTTCTATATAACATTTTCTTGTATCATTTTATTTCACTTGTAAAAATATTTGTGTATATTATATCAAAAGACAGCACACAGCACCATATATATACACCATGGGAAATAAATTATTCTTCATCTTGATCAATTATTCACCATAGCAAAACAGCAACAGCAACAACAACAAAATCGAAAATATTGATATCAGTTTTATATGTATTTTTTGTTTCTCTTTCTCTCATTCTAGGGTGGAAAAGCGGCTCCATATTATGTTGGCGCGGCACAAACATTACCCCGTGGAATGTACACAGATCGTAATAAAAATACAATTGGTATGTATTGTACAATATATAAATATTTTATATGGAATATTTCGTATAATCAATTACAAATGTGATGTAGTCCTAGGTTAACATGGGGGTAATATGGATATATATTATGATACCATGTTAATCAAGGGCTAATAAATATATATTTATGTATATTTGTGTTTTATTTTATTATATGTTTTGAGTTCCATTAGTAAATTATATAAAGAATATGTATATGTATTATATATAAATATATATATATATATATATATATATATATATATATATATATATATATATATATATATATATATATATATATATATATATATATATATATATATATATATATATATATATATATATATTCAATAGGACTATATATTCATATTAGATTAGAATTATTAGATTACAAGTAAATTAAATTTTAATTTTGGAATTATCTTTGCTGTGTGTGTGTGGGTGTGAGTATAAATGAGTTTTTGTGCGGGAGTAAAACAAATCGAAATTATATGCAAATTTTTTATGTAATTGTGATTTATGTATTTTATTTAGATTGTATTTTATTTATATTTTATTTTATTTTATTATGTATTTTATTTATATTTTATTTTATTTTATTGTGATTGTTTAGGAGCACCTGCTAAACCATTAAGATCATATGGTTCGAGCATGGGTCCCCCATTTCCTTATCCAGATCAACTTTACAGTATTCCAGGTAAAGTTTTCCATTAAAATCAAAAAGAAATTAGAAAATTGAAAATACGCAAGATCACTTGTTTTGACTCGGTTTTGTGTTCAATTGTTATGATCGAACTTTTTAAAAATGCATGAGTATGTTTTCGCTCGATTTTACATTACTAATTGTTACTACTGGACAAAAAATTAATTTTCTTGAATCCATACCAAATTCCATACAAAAATATCCTTATTCCATGATCTTCAATATACCTATATATTGCATACTATGTGTAAATCTAATTTAGCGCTTTAAATGTAATATAATTTTGACTGAAAGTGATTTAATTGCAGGATGTTAGAAAATGAATAGAAATACATACTCTGTTCAAATGTTTCACTGAAGTTTTTTTTTCAGAGAAAAGACTGTCTGAAAAACTTTACCTGATTTTCTATTTTATTGGCACTCCATTTAAAGCTTACTTTCCTAAAAATTGTGTATCTTTAAATAGTAATAGTGTAGATTGAAATAAGTCAAACATAAGGTAATTGGATGCAGCACCAGTTGAAGCAAAGAGATACTGACAGGAGCAAAAAGTTGCTTTAAAGACACTCTTGAAAAAGTTTCTTCCTTTGCGTCATGAAGGGTGAAAAACATTCGACAGTCGGAAGGTGATAAAACTGGTCCTGATTTATCAGGATAAATCATCAAAAAGCTACATAAATGTTCATGGTGTTTGCCAGGAAACCATTACTCTAAGATTAAAAATAAAAATTAATGAAGTTAAAATCGCAAACAAAGTGATATAAATTTCAACGAGACGATGATTGGCTATTTGACACGAATAACGACAAGGAAGTCAATTCCTTGTCAAGGATTACAAATTATTTCGTTGGCCTATTCGAGCCTCAAAATATTTGTTCCAAATTGGAATCCGTTTTTAAGAAAGATGGAAAAACTTAACAGTGATAGATAATTTGTAACATATCTTATAGCTTAAACCTCTGATATACAATGTGCAGTTCTTTCTGTAGATAGATTTGCAACTTCGTGAAGACATCACATTTTCTGTCCTTTTTACTCTCCCATTCATATCAACTATAAAGTGGAACATAGCCTGTACTTTTTAATAATGAGGCATTTTTTACGAATAGTCATACAATGTGCAATCGATCTTGAATAACGAATTAGTTTTTGAGAAATCGGAATACAAATTATACTTCTGACTTCTCAACTAGTCGAGGGAGATGTTGCTTTTCTGGTATCAGAAAAAAGAAAGATGTAATGCGTGTTTTTATAGAGTTAGACAAGTTTAAATCATAATAAAACAAAGAGATATATTTTTAATATCAAATTTTATGACATTAATGTTTAAGCATGTTTAAGACATTAATGTTTAAGTATTGTAAGCATCTTCAAATTTCGATAAATCTTCAACATTCTGAACACGTCATCAACATTCTGAACACGTATTATTATACTTTAATAGGATAAAATTCTCTCTCAATGTAAACGACCAAATTTCAATATTTTGTGCCATAGCTGATGGTGATTTCCTCTTATGTCCCTTGATTTTTCCAACTTCACTTAACTAACGTAAGAAAGATTAAATATTAATTGCGCGCAATTGCACTATAGTAATAACGACTCCTTATCACGTGTTTTGTAAAATGTATTAAACTGTCACAATAAACTGAATCATTGAACTATTCTATACCGCAGGATCTCCATCCTCAGTATTTGAAAGTTTAACAAAACAAAAATAAATTTCGCTATTTAACTTCAGATGTCTCGTCCTTCGCATAACACAAGCACTTATTTCAAATATTGATGATTTTGTTTACCAATTCTCTTTATAAAATAAATTATTGAACAAGACTTTTAATTAAAATTTATTTTTAATTAACATAAAATAATTAAAATTTAATGACTATCGTAAATATGTAATAAACTTTTTGTTTCGAGTAAATAAAGTTTTACTTCTAAAATGTCGGTATATCTGTATACATAAAAACTGTCAAATAATTGAACACAAAACTTTAAAATTTTGTTTTATAATTTTTAGGTTTTTCGGACGAAAAACAAAATAAAAACATTTGTAGTTGTAGTGTTAATTTAATGTATTTTTAATAACAATCATATACATATTATATGTAACATATATAGTGATGTACCTAATTTGACATAAAATTATTTATAGATGGTTATATGAGTTCACCGGAACGTGGAACACGTGGCGGTTATG
This sequence comes from Tipula lateralis, assembly GCA_963932295.1. Classification (NCBI taxonomy): domain Eukaryota; kingdom Metazoa; phylum Arthropoda; class Insecta; order Diptera; family Tipulidae; genus Tipula; species Tipula lateralis. The sequence continues at coordinate 186,436,380 of OZ010737.1, read as the reverse complement.
AAGAACCATATTACAGTCAATATGGAACGCGTGGTGGAACCGTTACACCGATTATAGATGAAGAACAAAGGTAAGTGTTTTTTAAAGTGTTTTTATAATTAACTCGATATTTAATATTATCTTGTTTTAAATTTCTAGTGAATCTTCACTAGCTGAAGATCAATACTCGTTGTATGGTATTAAAGTTACAGGAAGAATACCAAGAGGTGCTAATCAAATGTATGATCCTACAAGGTATGTTATTCTAGATGTGTTGCAATTGTACATAATTTTCGGCCAATTTTCGAAACGCCTCATATAAATCGTCTGGCGACGGAATTCCAATATCCGGTACCGTATCCCGTTTCCGCCTTTTACGTCCATATACGGGTCTTCGTTTTTTTATAGCACCAACCGTTCCCGCTGTTGACATCGGCATCAGCGATGGATGAAAATATGTTGTCCCCTTGCTCTTGATCGCCTGCACAATCATGCACAGTAAATAGCCACCAAATGCAAAAAATGCCAATGCTGTGATCGACAACTGAAATATTGTTTGCACTTTACTCGGTTTTTCTTCAACACCATAACTTTTTTTCATTATTTTTGTTCCGTCCGCAGAACTTGTAAGCGCAGCCGCTTCTGTTAAAGATTCGCGACTCTCGATGCCCAAATTCTCGTCTGTACGGTTCTGATATCCAACATGATCAAAATTATAATTTAAAATTCGATCACTTGCATAGTAACTCGAATTATTAAGTTCCGTACCAATTTTTCGATTGTAATTCTCATCGACAAGACACGAGATTTCTTGCAATGATTTTCTCACTTTTAATAATTTATCCAATGGCAGTTCACTCAAATATTTAAGTTCACTTAACATTGTACCACCACCACGATTGTAACTGTCCGTAAATCGGATCGAGAGCAAAATTAAATTTATTATTATCACATAAAAGATAGACGACATTTATAATTCTCCTATTTTATTCGCGCTTATATTTATGACACACGACAATTTTCTTACACAATTTTATTTAGACTGAAAACCTTCGTCAACGATGAAGAATAGAAATTAGATTTTTTATAAAAGTTTAGCAGCATGTCGTAAAGAGGTAGAAAATATTTTTTTTATCATTTATTTTGACGAAGAATGATGATATGATGTTGATGTTAGATTATAACAACAACAACAAAATGAAAAGAAAATTATTAGGGAAAATCAGAAAAGCGTGACATTTATATTGTGGTGTCTCGCTGATTTTTATATAGTATGGTAAACGAGATATGACATTTTCATAATAATAGTTTTAATATAGTTGGGGAAGTTTGTAATTTGATTATTAATTTGAGAAGTGTGTTTGTTAAAGGGTGTTTGATCGAGCATATAACATGTAATCACTGTGTGAAATATATAGTTGTAATATGAAGCATTATATATATATATATATATATATATATATATATATATATATATATATATATATATATATATATATATATACATATATATATGTATGTATGTATGTATCTAGCTGCTAACAGGCTTCGATCGAGAATCGATACAAAATATTGGTGATGTAATGCTGTTCACACCTTCTACTTATCATCATTACTCCTGATCCCTGTGGCCAAGCTTTTCATTTACATCAAGACATTGACAAGTAATGAAAAACCTGAAAAATTAGTTTCTATGAACCCGACGACGATAATTTTAAAATCTTTAGCTTTTAGAATGTGTTCGAATTTAAAAAGTTCATTTCGGCAAGTTCATACGATATTAAAACTTCGTTATTAAAGTTTTGATTTATATAAACAGCTATTTTGTATATCATAGTCGAAAGACGTTGGCAGTTTTACTTTGCCTATCTTGACATAACTGCCACCTCCTAAACGATGTAGAATAGTGACGCAACTTTTAGATTAAAATAACACTATAATATTGGACTACTTAGGGATTATAGTTTTCATTCGAATATATACATTTATGAAATTATAATTGCATCATTCCCGGAAATGAAAAATCATTATATGAAACAGTTTTTTTTACATATTCCTCGTACTATGAAGACAGAAAACTTGCAAGTTTCTATATACTGTGCACACTGTCTAGTTCACTGATCTATGATGTCTTTCTAGTTCCAATTGTCTTTACAGACGTTCATCTCATCACTACACCAAAAAGAATCACTATATTTCGTTGATATATAATAAGATGTGTCTGGAACGTCGTTGCAGAAATTCAGTTACATTATGTTTTATCTAAACCTTTTAAAATCAATTTAGCATGGAAACTCATTGATTTGCAAATAAAATTGCAATAAAAATGCAACAAGTTGTTATTAATAAAAATTTCTCTAAGCAATTTAAATTGACAATTTGAAACAAAAAAATGTTTATCGATTATCTCCTCCACTGAGTTTCATCTTCAATTTTACTTTTTATTTCAATGGCATTGTTTTTGATATTCATAAAAATTCCCTCGTATCACAACCGTGTAGCAAAATCTTCTTCATATTCGTATACTATTTATGCAAACGTATATACATATATGTTATGTTTTAGTTCGTTACATTTTGATGTCACTGTAAAACCAGAATATATAGTGTATTTTCTCTTTCCATGAAATTTATGATTATCTCGTTTAATTTATAAATACGCGTCTTAAATTATTTTTAATCTTATTTTTTCTTTTCATCTAAATAGACCAGAAGATCTCCATCGCATTCGTATCGAACATATGGAACGTCAATTGGCTAATCTAACTGGTGTTGTACAAAAAGCTTTAACACAAAATCCTGTTGTTGGACAGATTGTTAATCCAAATTATTTAGGTGTACCGGGACAATGTCGTAATGGTAAGCATATATCAATAAGATAGTAGCCAAAACTAATAATTATTATTTAAAGAATTATTAAGTGGGGCAGTAAAACAATGGTTAATCGATAATATAGTATAACATTATAGTCTTAAGTGTGGGAGGCCGGTTGAACTATTTATAGAGCTAATCAAATATATTAACACCACACAATTTAACACATTTAACAACCAAATACAGTAGTTAGAGTATTTTTATTAACACATAAAATTTTAAATCGTAAATATATATATCGCTTAATTATTATTATTATTATTTAAATGTTTTTAATATATATATTCATATATCTAAATCTATAAAAGTAGTTAAGAGGTTGTTAACGAAACAATAATTTAATTAAGTTATATACGTTATTACTGAACGCGTGCTCACTGTCACAGATACTATATGGTATATCACATTAATAGTAACTATTAGGCGTTAAATTGTTTGTATGAAAACCAAAATAATTACATATAAAATGTTAATTGTTAATCGTTAAATATTTTTGATTGTTTAATTCGAAAAATATATATACATACATATATATATTTATAATAAATTTGAGGTTATATATACATAACACGTGTTCGGCTGAACAAAATGGCCGCCACCAATTTCTTTATTTTATATAAACTTCAAATTTATATATCTATATAGTCGTATACATATACATTTTGTTTATCGTATTTTGTTATAAACACGTCACTAAAAAATTATATACATACTAAAATACTAAAGTTGCAGATGAAATTGATGGCCATTCAAGCAGTAGCTCAACATCGATACAAGGTAAGTTTATTTAATGAGATTACAACATTTATTGTGTTTTTGTTTTGGTTTGTTTTGTTTTTGGTTTTTTTATTGTATTATATACAAAAACAAGTGAAAATTTACAAATTTCACATATAAAATCATTTTTCATTTACAAAACGAAATTTAAAAAAAAAATAATTGTAAACCTAACGTTAAAAATCAAGCAAATGGAACTGATGATTTATATATACGTGAGAAACCGCCAAAATTAGGAAAATCATCGTGTCGTAAGTAGTTCAACATTTTTTATAACAAGTAAATTTTTTTTTGGTTTTATTTTTTAAAAAACAAATTCCTAAAATTTTCCATTTTTATAAAAATTTCACTGTTAAAATCCGAAATAAATAAATAAATTTGTTTTAGTTTTGAGTTTATGTTTTTTATTAAATTTGAACATGCATCAGTGCTTATATTGTTTTAATTTTATTAAAAAAAAATGTATAATTAACATTTAATACTAAAATAATGCTTATGTTGTTTAAATATTTAATTTTCACTGTAAATATATAGGAGGATGTAATTTATTTTAGTGAAATGGTTTAACTGTACTTACAATTTGATAAAACTCGTGTAAAAAAAGTAACTTCATCGTATTCAGCTAGCAATACTTTCAATCACTTTATTTTTGTTCTTTCAGTCACGTGATATGTCTATTTGTTCCATTCGGCTTGTGATACTTACCTCCTTGCCAAAATCTTTGAGATGATGTTTCTTAATAAATGCACCATACTGGTAGTCCATGTTTGTCGTAGAGATAAATGGTTTGGAATGCTAGACCTTATAACTACTATAAGGCCTTTTCGATTGACATGAATTAATAGATTTAGCTAAATTAATTGAATCAACTGAAGTGAATTGAGTGTTCGATTCGCAACTCTTCATTTCAATTAAATTTTGAGCAACTGAGTTATCTGAAAATGAATTTTGCTCGTGTAGTTAATTCAGTAATTTTGTATTTGTTGTTTCAGCATAATATTTTTTATTTTGTTTAAAAATTGTTCCAATTTTGTTTTATTTTATTAATTGTTTGGTTAATAATTTTTATTAAACTTTATTTTTATTTTTATTCAAGCTAAAATTAATAAAAAATAAATTTAAAATTATTTTTGTTTTGGCATTTATTGGAAGTGAATTGTACCAATCGAACACCCAATTCACTTCAGTAGCTCAATTATTTCAATAGCTACTGAATTATCTAAATAGTAACTCAATTCCCATTCAGTTAATTCATGCCATTCAAAAGTACCTATATATACAGTCACAAATAGCTCAATTCTCGAATTGAGAAAAAACGAAATTAAAAGTATTTATGTAAAGTTAGAATTTTACTCAGACTACTGCAAACTAGAATAGCCTATAGTTGAATAGTAAATGAAAACTAAATTATCTAGTTAAGGCTTAAACAGATACTTATTTCAAACTGTTTTGAAATAAGAAAGAGATAGAAATAAGCCACCTCACCTGGCTACTTATTCAAATAAGTTAGGTTCCACAAAGGATTTTGTTTCAAGCATTGGAATAATTTTCAAGCATTAGTTACAGATGTTACTAAGTGTGTATGTTCAGTTTTTTGTACAAATTTTCATGTAGAAAATTTAACTTGGCCTATCTGATACACAATCATAAAACGACGTGGATTTATCAAAACGATGACATTCAACAATAAAATTAATTAAGTCTGCGGACCTTTTTTGCTTAAGTACAGTAAATCATAAATCATTCAGTTAAATTTATTTTCAATTGTATAAAATTAAAAACGATTCTCTGTTTTTTGTTTTTCTCCATTTTCCCTGCTTGTCTTTTATTTTAATTTTATTTACTTGTGCACCCTTTTTGATTCAATTTGAAAGCACCTTGCTTTGGTTATTTTCGTATATTATTTAATTTAATTCCTTAATTTAATTTATTTGTTGGACTTTTTTATATATAAATATTATATTATAATAATAGAATATACACTTAAATATAATAATCACGATTACCATTCACCAAACCACCACCATCATCACTATACCACTACCCCCACCAAAAATATTTACTACCCAACCAAAAAACCCTTTTTTTTGATTATATAAGGTATAAAATTATACTGTCTCTTTCTCTCTCTGTCACTCTATATATTATCTAACATAATATCTCTTTGTCTGACATTACTTGTTTGCTAATCCGAATGAAAAATATTAATTTTGAAAAATTTAATCAAACGGAAATTATCAGGTCGAGTGAAAGTATTTTCGTTCAAAATATATAGGTCAATATATATTGAAAATACTTCTCATCTCACCCGATAATCATCGATAAATCCTTTTTTCTCCTTTTTATATAATATATAATTACTATAAATATAATTTTCTTATTAATTTGTTTTTATTAAATACAAAATTGATAAATTATAATTCTTTTTAATTTATTCCAGATAAATCGGTTTCATTTGAGAAATCGGTATCATTTAGTGATGACATACAAGGTGTCCAGAAATCACATACACCACAGCATCCGGGTAATTCTATTAAATCAATGTCATTAAAAATTACAGCTGTTTAAGTAGATTAAATAGATTTTAGTATTGTTTTTATGTGTTATGCTTTATTTATATGCCATCTGTCAAAAAGACCACATAAGTTGCGCATCTATAATCATGCTCATTGGGTTCAATTGACACGTGGCTATTGATATTCTTATTCTTTTGAATGTTTTTAAGTAGAATTAGTATTTGATTAATTATATTTGTTATCTGGTTATAACAATGTATGAATTTTAATTATGTCAATTGTCACTGTATGACTTGCTCAATATAAACTCAATACTTATAAAATATTGAGCAACTCCAATTATGGTTTCAGTTGATAATTAGCAAATATTGGAATGAAATTTCTGTATTTTTTAAATTTATAAAATTATTTTATTTTAGATTTGTAAGCATGCGAAAGTATATATTAAAATTATAATTAGAAATTATATTTTGTTTTAATTTTATGATTTGTGTCTCTCTATTGGATATCACATTATATATATATTTACGTAATATAGTGCATGGTTTAATTGCTTAAACATTTTGATTTATAAAACAGGTAAGATATTTTATATTTGGCAACCCTGTGTGTAAAAATGAACTGCACCACCGCACGATTAAATTTGAATTTTGATAGTGTTTTTTGTACTTTTTTGTTATTTGAATTTAACTAATAAACTAAATATACTTTTATATTTGTGCTCTCTTATAACTAACCAGCTGATTCAAAACCTCCAAAACCAGCAATAAAATCATCGACACTCCCAAGAACATCATCACAAGGTGGGGATGTTTGATAGAATAATCTGTTTTGTTTTTTTTTATTAGGTTCATTAGCAACAATTAAAAATTTTAACTTTTGTTTTCATTTCAAACTTTAAGCAGAAAGAGATCGATTAAAACCACCACCCCCTCCAAAACCACTTGGGCTAGGGCCATCACATCAAAACTATAGACCCGATTTAGCATTAGCGCCTGAAGTATATAATCATTTGCGAGGACTGCAAAAGAAAACAAAAGATTTACGAGCTGAGGTAAGTATCATTGTGGCTTGAAAAGTAAAAGAGTTTTGGTTGAGTACATACAATGTTTATATATATATACATAGGTACGTACATTGCGACGATTATCTCAAGCTCAAGCAGTAGCCGTACGTGAAGATATCAAAGACACATTTATGAGAATTAGGGCGACACTATTATCGAGTAGTGGTTGCTATTGGGGACAGGGTGATCAAGAAACAATTGTATATATATTTATTTTATTTAATATTATTTTACCAACCAAAACCACATATATTTATTTTGTTTATAGACTCGATTATCGCGTGAAGAAGAAATGTACAAACAGGAAGCGGTACGATTAGAAAAAGATTTAGGTGATTTAGAAAATTCTGTTGAAAATTTACGCACTGAAGTGATAAATCGACGGACACGCGTTAATATGTCTTCGGTGGAAGATATGGCCTTAGTTTTAAGTCGTGCTAGTAAAACGGTAGCCGAATTAAAAATGAAATATCCGAGTTTGGAGTCGGGGTTGCGTAGTATATTAAATAATGAAATGGAAAAAATCATACAAGAGGAGAAATTTATGAAAGATGAACCGATGCGGTTAGAATCGGCGCTGCGACGGTGTAAAAAGTTAACAGGAACATTGGTCACATTAAAAAGGTAAGTGCTAGATTTTGTTTTTTGTTCTCATTAGCTCGATCGGTTGGAAATTTAAGCTTATGGTTTTCTTTTTTCTGAAATTTATAGGCTAGTTAGAATATATCTTCGAAAATTTTTCAAACACCCTTGGTTCTTCAACAACTTATAGATTGAATGTTGTATTAAAATATAAGCTATATGCAACACTCATGATTTTAAAAGTGTTTATACACGTTTAAAAAAGCTCTTCTTTTTCTAGAATTAAGCTCACCTATCTTTGCTAACTTGAAAAACCAGACTAATGGAATATGGCGTGGATAAAGTATAAATTATTTAGTCTGCAGTTATAATTTTGTCTACCTCTTCATTACGCATCTTCCATTATTATGATATATAGTAAAAACTTTTGCCCACCTCTTCATTACGCATCTTCCATTATTATGATCTATAATAAAACTTTTGCCATTCGTTTCGGTTGGGCTTCCTACTTCTCTTTATCTATCCCAAACAGTGCATATTTCTGAATAGGCTGAAATTTAGTTAAGGGATTTTGAATGCTCGTAAACTTACAAAAGGTTGAAGGTGAGGCATTGGTCAAGTATTAATGTTATTTATTAAGTCATCCTGATCAAACGAAATTTGCAAACCGCATCTAGTTTTAATAGTTTTAAAATATGTATTTCAAATATGAGTCCATCCTTACTAAGCTACCTTAAAATATAAGTCTCTCGATTTTTAAAAAGAACTATAAGTATTTTTGTTTTAATTAAACACCTCGAATAACTAAATATAGATTAGCAAGTGTTCAGGAACAACGTCTTCCAACAGCGGATCCACCACAATCTGAAGATCCACCACGTTCGTCCGAAGTTCAATCAGCAAATAAGGTATTTATCCGTTTTGTATAGTAAAAAAATTAATTTTCAGTTTATTTTTATCAATATATTATTTCATTAATTTATTAATATATTATTTAAATTTACTATAATTTTGTTTGCACTAATCAAAATTTTTAGTATACACAAATAGTTTGAATATTGAGATGGCAATTACAATAGAATAATTATGCACACTATTATGCAGCATATAACCAATGCGCCTATATTTAACATAATATGACTATATCGAAAATGCACTCATACACCATAAATATAACACACAACCTAATTCGATTCGATATAAGTTTTCGGATCGAGTCACTATAAATCGAACAAATCGTATAAACCAACTCAATATTCAAATCATCATTAAATTACAAACAAATAAAATGTGTATATAACATTAATTACTTAATTTATTTGTTTTTTTTTTATTTTTATTTAATTTTATTATTTATTTTATTATCATTTGATATTTTTGTTTTATTGAGTGTAGTTAAATAAATAATATAACCCACATTAAACATTATTTTTGATTCGTTTGATTTATTGATTTACGTTTGTAACAAAATTATAAATTAATTAACCAAAAAAAATTATTAAGTATGTGCTAATTGGCAATAAATTATTATTATATAATTATATATATATATTGAGTATTTATTAATTGGCAGCTATTAATAAAAATTAGTTAATCATTATTTTATTATTTTATTTTTTATGTTTAATATAAAATAAATTTTATTCAATTTAATTTATAATCACAGGATAATAAAATTTATTTTAAATTAAATAATATTAAAAACAAATATTATTGCGATAAAAAAAATTATATATATATATATATATAACCAAAAACAAATATCAGTAAAAATAAGTTGGTGTATGTTATTTAATTATATATTTTATTAATTTTGTTCCCTCTTTTCATTAATTAAATAAAAATTTTACTAACAAATCAAAACTGAATCCAAATAACTGCATGATTTTGTTTTTTTAAACTATTAATTTATTCATTTTATTAAAACAAAAATATATCATATAACAATTTAATAAAAAAATAATAATTAAATTAATTAATCCCTATTAAGTTAAATTATTTATTTATTGTTTACATATTATTTATTGAGTATCTATTTATATTATTTATTATATACAACTACATCAAAATATGTTAATTATATAAATTAATTAACGTCAATTTATTATTATTATTATTATCAATACAAAAATTAATTAAAATATACATTAAAAAATATTTATTAAATATTATATTTAATTATTTAATTTTATATTATTCCACATTTCCAATGATCTTCTGGGGTATATATTTATATTTATTATGTAATATTTATTAAAAAAAATTAATACAATTTTTTTTTTGTTTATAGTTTTATGATAATTACATACTCATAATTATTAATTAAATTATTCTTACGTTTTTGTTTTGTTATAATTTATCTCCTATATATTTTTATTTACAAATTATTAAATAATAATAAAAGGATTATATCATGTGAAATAAAACGTATTGAAGTTACGCAACCAGACTACAGTAAAAATCTGTCACTTAAAATCAGAAATTACCGATATGGTTGGAATTTTTAAAATTATTTTTTTTACGATTAAGCTTTTAAATTATTAATGTAATTAAATAAGGTTATGTTACAGTTTACACAAAATTAAAAGAAACGTTCTTACGAACATCAAGCTCTTGTGAAATCTCTTTGATCACAAAGTATGTTGGCAAATGTCATATTGCACATATATAAATCCAAGAGTTATGATTTCAACATATTTTTGGAAAGAGTGTATAAGTACTGGCTATGGCTCTCCCGACCGGTCTTTGTTTAAGTTGGTGAATGCGTTACGAAAATTGCGATCCGGCGAGGCGAACGATCTACCATTGCCATGAATAATAATAAAACACAAAACGAAATCATTTTCCTTTTGTATCAGGTTGTGCCATGACAATTCATAATTCCCAAGGTGGAACATTCAATGAAGTTGCTTATGAATTTCAAAAATTTATTTTCTACAAATACAATATGTTGCTCTATCACGAGTTACCAGTATTGAAAGACTGTACATATAGTGGCAAAAGACAATGGTCGAAAAAATTATATATCAATCATATGTTTACAAGATAAATTTCGCCGATTATCGTTGAATACATTGTCAACAATTGCAAGAACGATTCCTGATTTCATGAATTTCGCCCAATAAAATTCAGTTAATAATATTATAAAGTTAGTAATATTATAAGCTACTAATTTTAGCAGGAGATTTCAATTTTAATTTCGCGTCCGAAGATGGACAACTCTTGGTAAACTTTCTACAAGATAAATTAGAACTACAAATGAATAATAACCGGAATGACCCTATCAGAACACATGGAAACATGGACACAGAGGCTCAAAATATTGGCCGGCAAGATCACCGGTTATAAATTTATTAGATTTTTTCCTTTGGTTCCTTTGATTTTGTACTTTTTTCAAAAACAAAAAGTGCTTCACACAAAATGCTTCACACAAAAATCAATAGTCAGATTGCTGTCAAATTAATACACGTATCGTTTGAAAGTTAGTACTAACTAAAATCATATGGAAAAAATTATCAAAGCGCCATCTATGTGTTATCCTACGGACATATTGAATGACCTTGTATATTTATATACATACATATATGTATATAGATACATATACAGATGGAGCTACAGAAGCTTTAGTATGGCCTATAGCACACTTACTATTTGTACAATATTTCATACGCTTGCTTGCGATAAATTGTCGAAAAGGTAATTGATCCCAAAACAACATTCTCCGAATGGTTATATAAATTTAGGACATTTATAGGTAGGAACAGATTTCTTTGTATAGGCGTCGTTGTGTTGGTTTTGACATGAAATTTAACCTTGCGTGATTTCGGATGAAAATTATCGTCTCCCTGAAACGAACGACACCGATTGAAAGGTTCTCTATGGTACTAATATTTTTATGAATATATTAATTGATATCAACCATAAAATCGAAATTTTGATCGTTTCTGAAAAAACCTCCTATGTTTAGTTAAACTACTAGTTTTGTGCCATAAAAATTGTTGGTCTCCGATTCCAATGAAAGTATAGGTACAAACATGCGGTACTACTTAAAAATAGACGCTGTGCAATCAGTTGCATAAGTTTCTTTGTTTTGACCTTTGTTTTAGTGTCTTTCTGTTGGTCATTTTCTCCCATACTTTAACTATCAATATTTAACGAAAAGCGCTAACAAAATGTATTCCTCAAATTACAATAAGATTTGTCACAACATTATGAATTTAGCTACAACGCTCTCATTAAATACCTTTATAATATATGTTTTATTATATATTGTATAAAATGTTGAATTTATTCGAGTGATCCCTTACCAACCCTCTTGTTTGCCCACAAAAAGCATTTATCAAATTAACAGCGATACGCCACTGGCGTTAGTCTTTAAAACAAATTAACGTCTATATAATCCAACAGTAACACGATTTAAGAATACCTCGAAGAACAATAATTATTTTAAAACTAGACCGGAAAACTAATTAATTTTGAAAGTTCTAACCAATTCTTACAAACCATTCGCATATATAACTAAATAAGCCAAGTCAAAACTATATATTATTATAAAAGAAAAACAATATCCTGCTAGTTGTGTTCTTTTTTTTTTATAAATTATTTTTTATTTAATTTCATTTTTATTTTTAATTAATTTAAATGTTAAATGTTTGTGTAATAAATCAATCTACAATATTCTACAACAATCACAACATAAATATGTTACAACATAACAACTCTACTTTCAAAATATATATATAAAATAAAAGCACAACTCTTAAATATATATTATCTAATTATCTATATAGAAAACCTAAGACGTATTTTATTTATTTTAATGTCAATCCGATTTTTTTATTTCATTTTCGACGATCACATCGAGAAAATTATAATTTCTACGGATTGTCGAAATCGCGCAAAATATTGTGACAGCACTTTAGTGAATTTTTTTTTCTGTTTTTTGAATTAATTTAAAGAAAAATTGGACAAACCATGTACCATTTTAGAAACGTGGGGCAAAAATCTTGGAACCCAAAAATTTTTCTTTAAATTAAACATTTTGTTTTATTAATTATAATTGTCAATTCACCAAAGTATTTTAATTTTAAAAATGTATGTGTCCTCGAATATTTAATAAAAAAATGTTTAAAAATAAAAATCTATTCTTAAAATATTTAAAAAAAAAATCCAAAATTCAATATCCTGAATAGTTGAGCACAAAAAAAATTACACGAATTTTTTTTTTTATTTTTTTTATATATTTTATAGTTCAACTGGCGATGGAGTTCTAACTTCAAAGAGGCGATAACTGAGTAAATTTTTTTGTTTTGTTTTTAGTTTCCGTCTTATGTTTCCATTTTTATGTTATTTATTTTAATTTGGTTAGTTTTACGTTATTAATTTATTTTAAATAAAAATAACAAATCGTTCACCAAAAAAAAATATAAATAAAATGACAATACCACTTATATAATTAAAATATGAACAAATAATGACAAAGAGAAAATTGAACAATAAAAATGGCTGATTAAATTTTGAAACGCTGAACAAAATGGCGGCGCCATTTTGTCTATCAACAGCGTTCAAATCAATCATTTTTTTACTCGCTTTTCGTTTTATTATTATTATACTCAAACAAATCAATTCCAATTGGCTATATAACTCTATCTTTTATATATATAAATATTTATTTATTTTTTATATAATATTTTACATATATCTATCTAATTTCTATTTATAATGATATTAATAAATAAAATCACAATTAAATTATACACAAAACTATTTTTTATAATTAATCATAATATTTATAATTTATAATTCATTTTTATATTAATTCTTTTAATTTATAATATTGTTATGCATTTCTTTTAATTTTTATTTATTTGTTCATTTTAAAAATAAAATAAAAATAAAATAAATAAGAAAAAATAACACATTTTTTTATATAGTCGTATATATTATGTATATATATATAATATATATATATATATATATATATATATATATATATATATATATATATATATATATATATATATATATATATATATATAATATATATATATATATATATATATATATATATATATATATATATATATATAACATTATACTATATTTTAACATATTTAAAAATAATTTGTATGTTTTTAAATTTATAAACAACAAACTAATATTATTATTAAATATATATAAAATATAATATAAAATTGAATGCAAAACTATGTCTTATTTATATTATTATTATATATACGTAAATATATATATTTTTTTTTTTTTTTAATATTTTTAACGAAAAATAAACAAAAAACGATTTATACATAAAAATAGTTTTTAAAAATAATAATATATTATAGACTTCAATGTGGAATGTAACTTTTTATTTTTCATATAATTAATTAAACATTTTGTTCTGTTTAAATAAAAAGATAAATATTTAAAACAAATACTAAGATTACACAACAATTTCGCTATATATATATTAAAACAATAATAATATTTTTAATTTAAAAAACAAATAATTCTAAATGGAATATTTATTTTTAATAATTTTTGTTGTATTGTTGTACAAAAGATTTTATTATAAATTTGATTGTGTGTAATTGGTATGTATATATAGGTGATCCAATTAAAAAGGGATTATTTTTTTATGAATTCCTCTTCTAATGAATAAATCGTTTAATTTAATTTATTAGATTTATATTTATATATAAGACTGAAATTGTGATAATTATAAATTGATACATAGATGTCGTTTTTGTCGCAACATATAAGCTAAACGGAAACACGACTAATTTAAAAAATTAATCGTTAGTTCCTAAATTTTAAGTGTGGCGTGTCCGATTATATTGTAAATTAATGATTTTATATTCATTTGAATATCTTTACGTCTAATATTATTCGGGTTTTGTCTCTTTGTGTTTTCATCAGTATTTGTTTAATAATTTGTCACATTTGGTATTTTATTATTGATTTAACCAAAAAATTGCTCTGTTCCTTTATGTGTTTAGATTTTAAAACCAATTTTTTTGGATTAGTTTAATGGTTGCTTGTTGTCCTATTCTCCATGGGTATTGAGTAATTTAAAACGGGCGTAATTTACTCGTTATTTGTGAGAATTGTTCCATATCTAACTATACGATCTAATAAGACGATCGCGAGTCATCTTTCCATTAGAACTATTGAATTAATACAGACTACTAACTACTGCCAGTAAGATCGTCAATGTAGTTAAGAATACAACCTAATAAACAAATAAACATGCTATAGACTTACGAGATAGAGGAACGTAAATAAGCGAACCGCGCAAGAGTTGGAAGTGCCTCGAGCCTCGAAACAAGATTGTAGAGATAAAAAACAAACAAACAAACACCCTGATGTTCAATACCTTTAAAAAATCTCATATGTATTGTATTGAATTGTAAAGAGATTCCAAATAGCTAACGGAAATTCACGACCAGGCTATTCTCGAACTGCCTCTTTCCTTTGTAAACTTTGCGTGTTAACTATACTCAAACGATTTCATTTATGTTAAGTTCTACATTTTGCTCCTAAATCCACACTTTGATTATCCTGGCAGTATGAATGGGGTATTGTACCCAACGCTGTTCTTTAAAGAGTTTTAAATTACGGAAAAGTTAGTTCCTAAACGGTTTAAAAATTTATCTATAATAAAATTTAAATCAATTATTTCAAAAGACACACCACCTCTTTCTGTGTGTTTTATAAAAAATAATTTCTTTTTTTCTTATGTCATGAAAATAATAGTTGCGTCCATCTGATCAGGCCAAATTAATTTTTTTTCCACCGTAGAAGAACACCTTATGTTACTGTCTGTTCCATATCTAACATGTTGCTTTGCAAAACGAAGACTACAGTTCTTGTGTGCTATATTTCTTAATTTTTTATATATTTCTTAATTGTTTTTTTAGCCTTAGAAATGGGACATTTCCATTGTTCCATTGGCTCTGACATACATGAATACATTCAGCCGAACATTTAACTAATTAATTATTCATTTCACAGCTAATGCTTACAGACGACTACTGATAGCGACTGTACACCAAAGAGTTATTTTATTTTTGTAGCACTATTTGTCGACCGGTATACAATACATATATATTGTGGTACACCTTGCATTCGATGCAAAAAGAAAAATTATGTTTATAATTCTACTAATTTTTCAATATTATGTAAGCACAATTTTACTGCAACGGTACAGATTAATTAACGTATAATTAAAGTCCAATTCGCAATCTCAGGAGATTTTGATGACTTTCTAGTTAGTTGGTTCTTCCGAAACTAAAACCTCTAAACAATAGAACGTGTCTTTGTACTGATGGTCGTAAAACTTTTTCTGTTAAGTGCCTTTCAAATAATTATAATTAGTATTAATTAAGATTCCGAATAGATATACACAATCAAATTTAAAATAATTTATAAACGATATATAAATGTTCTAAACACTCAATCGTAAATAGATATGTAATATATAAAAAAAACATTTAGATACTTTTAATAACAAATATATATATAATTAATAAAATAAATATTTTTAAAAACCAAACTGTATTATTAAATAAATAAAAAACAATAAATAAATTTAAAAAAAAAATATCAACAACCCCTATATAGTAAGGTACATTGGAAATGAGTTCGAATTTTAATTTATTTATCAAACATATCAGTTTTATAATTTAATTTTAATTTTTAATTTATAATACTAAATATAATTATTATTATTTTAAAATGCCATAATAATTTTTATATAATATAATGAAACTATTTATTATTTGTTTAATATATCAAAATAAATAAAATATATAAAATAAATATTTTAATTTGCTGGCAATTAATCAAAAACTAATATATAATATATATTGTTTTACAAACTAGTTCTTATTTAATTAATATTATTTTCATGTAGTTTGAGTTTCTAATTCAAGTGTATTAAATCTTAATTAATAATTTGCCAACATTTAATTTTATGTTTTGTTTTATAACTTTTATAATTTTATATTTTAATTTACATAAATTAAACCAAAACAAAAACTATATATATATATATGAAATTAATAAGTAATAATTATATAAAAGTAATATATTGAACCTTACTATATGGGATTATTATAATTTAATTAGGAAACTATTTATTTCTAATTATGTGCATGAACTGTATAATATTATATATATAATTAATCATATAATGCTTGTATGGCTTTGGTTTTGTAGTTTAGTTTTGAGTTTTGTATATAAATAATGTACATATTATAACATAGAAATAAGCTTGCTTATAAAATTATAAAATAAAACTTAGCACATCCTATATCGATGATGCATGTCCGATGTGGAATGAGTAGAAATGCCGCCTTAAAAGCTTTTAATATCTAATGTATAGAGCAATGAAGAGGATTTTTTGAAATAATAATATTTTGGAATTCACATATATATAGCTTTAAATAAAATAATTGCTTTAGGTACGTACACCACCCCAGTTTCCTATATACCCCCACAATCTCGATGATCGAATTTTTTTGTAATAATATTTCATTTTATAAAATGCACTACATATTTCTGCACAACCCCGCAAAACTCTTACTCCAAACCATTTGAAGTATTATATTCTTCAAACGGTTGATACTGTACATATATAAATATATCCTGAGTATATATATAAGGACTTATACGATCGAAGTAAAGCATTTAAATTTGTTCAGATAATTTATTTTCAGGAATTAATCAGTCAACATCAGAGGTTGTAGAAACCGATTTAATTTTTTATTTAAGCGATCGATTAGAGTCAGCGATATGATTAGTCATATTTAATCTTATAGAAATCTGAAAGTCAAAATGTTTCTAATAGAAAGACTAAATCTGAAAGTAAACTAAAGACAAACAAATATAGGGTTTATACAACACGTTCTTTGGGTTTTCAGTCCCGTACGCGCATTACAGCACATTTTATGGTTTTATGCCATATTGAAGCAGCTCAAATTATAACTTATAATCTTTGAACTTTGAGTGAACTTTTTGAACAAATAAAACTAATTGAGAAATAAAATTTCAAACATAATTTGTTTTTTCACCTACGCTGACATACTCGTATGATTAATGTTGTAAAATTTAGCGGAACGGAAAGCGTTTTTTTTTGTAAAACAGCCAGAACGGAACGGTTTTATACAAGGATAAATTCTTCGGTGATTCCACCTCTGATTATATGATTATTTAATGACATCTAGTACGCCAACGTTTGTGTGAATCATACTATAACCAGGGTTATATACCATATTGGATAAAAAGTATGATAAAGTGAAATTGTCGTAGCCTACTGCTAGTGAATCATGGATGAACAACTTCACGTCGTATATATTGGTACGCATAAAAATGACAAGAATATCTTTCAGCTCGATTTTACAAGTCAAAATGTTATACTATTTGTCATACGTCATGTTAAAATACAATACTATTAATTAAGTTGAATTTCAACATATAAAAAACATAAAAACAATAAATTGGACTTAACTAAAGAAAATAAATAAAAACTAAATATTTTGAGAAAAGTAGAAATACTCCACTGACTAATCAACAATAAAACAATACCAAGTCAGTCAATACTTATACAACATAACCCATCCAAGCTGCAGACCTTCAGGAAGAAGAATCTGATAGAGAAATTGGAGAAATAGGAACATTAGGTCATATGGATAATAATATCTGACCACAAAAAACTAAGAAACAAACAAACAAACAAACAATTAAGTTGAATTTATATACTTACCATATTTTAAAAATTGTATCACTCTAGTCTACCACTTCATATATAAAATATGTAATTTTGGGGTTTTGTATAGAAACGTCAATTTATCACTTTAAAATATTTATTTCTCCTTAATCCATGATTTCCCGTTTTGAATTAATGTACAGGGTTGTGTTTGTAGACTTTTTTATTTATTGTATATCACAAAAAAAGTTCAAATTATGTATTTATTTTTGAGATTGACGTTGGATTTGATCTATGCTATAACAGTCTTAAATAAAACTGACGACTTCATTTTTGATGGGGAAAACTATGAAATTTAAAAGTAAATACGAATGACATCAAGAAACTGATAGTGGAATATTAAGCACAAATCAAACACAAGGCGAATAATTTGAGACCTTTATGCCAATTACTCTTCAGATGGAAACTTTTATTTGTTATAATAGCAATCAGGAAGTCAGAATAACAAAACAATAACCATTGGTATGTGTTTGTAAATTCGGATTGTTCTTTCAATGAAAAGCAAATTTCTGTAATCGATGAACAAATTTTGTAAATAGATGAAAAGGAAAAACGTGGTTTAAACGATATACCTAGTTTTATCGTATGTATATCACTAAGCACGGGATAAACGAAGAACCCACTATAAAATATCATCCTATGTCTTCGATATATTTGGTTTAAATTGAGATATTTCATTAGAATTTGTTAGGACTGAAAAAACTTTATTTATTACTTATGAAGAATGAGATATTGGAGTACCAACTCAATTATACTGTGAAATGGCTACGAAACATTAAAAAATTGGTAGAATAAAAAACAAAGATATTTTTCCGTGATATCGCAATATATGTATATTTTTTTCAGTATCAAAATTATCAAAAAATAACGTCATAAATTAGTTTTATCCACCTAACACCATCTATGAGAGAAAACCGAAAGTTTTAAAATTTGCATATTTTATTTTGAATTCGGTAAGTCAAAAATGTAAAACCACTGCTATCAAAGACTATCAGATTCAGATTTTTAATTAGATGCGAATGACATTGTCGTTAATCTAAAATATCGCTTAAATAAAACTACTGCATCGAAATTTCTTTTATTGTGCCCAGTGTTTCTATTTTATATAAGTGAATTCCAAATAAATAAAAAAACAAAAATCCTTTTTAACAACCGAACTTAAAAACTATTTGCTTAATTATTTTATTTTATATAATTTAATTTATATAATTTTTAATTTGTATTATTATGAAGAAATATTTCGGTTTTTTTTATTTAATTTTATTCTTTTTGGTTAAATTAAATTTATAGTTTATTTTATTTATTTAATTTTTCATAAATAACAAACAAATCAAATAAATAATTCTTTATTTAAAAAAAATCAATATCAAATCAAATCAAATGAAAAAAAAAACTCGAAATACCAAAATAACATACCAAATCAACCTACTACTACTACTATGTGTGTACTACCACTTTAGCCAATCCCAAGTCCCAGGATGGGGACGATCACTATCGGCGGGGGAACAATCGCACCCGAAAACGCACTCGATGCTTTGCTAGATGAATTACAAACATTTGCTAAACCATCGTCATTGGGTGGTAATCCTGAGGTGAGATAACTTACTTTTTTTTGTAATTAGCAAAATTGAATATAAAAAAAAACATTCTCTCTAAATCTAAACCAAAAAAAAAATTTAAATCTTAAATTAATTAATTTAAATTAAAAATCAAATCTTTTAAAAATTAAAAAAAATAAAAAATATTATATTAAAAATTATACATTAATTTTTCTTTTCTTGTGATATTTTTTTATTTATATCCAAACCATTTAATTAAAATTTAAATTAAATTAAACATAATTAAATAATGAATACAATAATAATTATTTTTAATTTAATTTAAAATATCCAATATTTAATTTCATAATTTTTTATTTATTTATATTTTTTTCTTTTTTCTTTTTTTTTATTGTATCTAATTATCTTTTTTGTTGTTATATATATATAATTAATTATAATTATAAATTATAATTAAATAATTTTAAATATATACAAAAATACTGATATACTATATATATACATACTATAAATATCACTTATTTCTTATTTATTTTGTAATATATAAAATTATGATGAAAAATAAATTTTTTTAATTAAACAAACTATTTAAAATTAATGTAAAAAAAATTATATATATATTGTAATTAATTAAACCGAATATTTGTATAAAAAAATACTTAATAAAAATGAAAATAAAAAAAAAATGACCAAACCAAAAACTAAAAATCAGCCACGTCCTGATGATTCCACATCAGATGATAGTTCACAAACATTACAAAATAATAGCACTGTAACAATACAATTATCACAATCTAGTTTATATCATCCAAATGATTCGAATAATTCACAACAAAATCAACAACAGATTTCATCATCATCATCGGCCTCATCCCAGCAACATCATCAAACGCACGGTCTCAGACGATTACATTCATATCCAAGTGGCTCCGATACTGATACAAGTCCACCACAACCACCACGACCAACCACAGGTAAACCGCCTGTGCCAGAACGCAATGCCGATTTATTATCGAAGGTGAATAGTACTAAACGTATTCCGCCCCCACCACCACCACGAACCAGCTCGCGCAGTCCACTAGCTAGCCCGACTAGCCCCAATATGCCGATGCGTTTGGCCGCCGTCACCGAACAATTGAACGATATTAATTTGGCAGCCGCTAATTTAGGCGGCGGCGATGGCAATCATTCGAGCAGTAGCGAATCGGTTAATTCACAAGATCATATGCAGCGACAAATTGCGCTCGAGTTACGTCACCAAGAGCTGTTGAAAAAACAAAAACAACTCCAGGAACAATACGCTCGGCTACAGCAAATCAGTAAAAATAATGTAAATTTACAGAGTACGAACGATATGCTTCAATTGAAAAAAACGGGAAGTGAATCGAATTTACCACAAAAAATGGGTTTAAATATGTCGATCAGTGGTAGCTCGGGTTCCATGAAAAATTTACTTAATTCCTCATCGCACGATCTACAAAACGATCTGCTCAACAATTCCAACGATATCAATAGTCTATTGGGTACTAATAACAATAATAATAATCATCAACAAAATTTATCATCATCCACAACCACAACAACCAATAAAGTTTATGAAACGGATATCCTATAACGACAGGAGAAAAAATTATGGAGTGAAACTGATATACTATAGATTTTATTATATATTATATACATTTTAAAACTATTAATTAATTAATTAATTTAATTATTGATTTTTTACCAAATTCCTTTTTGTTTTTAGTTTTTAACTAATTATTTATAAAATCATAATAATAAATCAAAACATATAATCAGCTCACTCTATAATAATAAATAAATAATATGAAAAAAAATGTTTATTAAAAAAATATATGCATACATACATACATATATATAATTAAATTAATTAATTATAAATTATAAATGTTATTTATTAATTTAAAAATGATAAAATAATAATATATTTAACTACATTTATATGTATATGGATACGATGAGAATTATAAATATTTAAGTTTTATTAATTTGATTGTTTTCCAAATATAAAATGGCGGTGGATGTTAACAGTGAAACTGAACAAAATGGCCACGTTCAAATTACTTTATTTTATCGTTAACAGTGTATAATCGGTTTTACTGTGAAAATGTTGTAATACTTTCGACAAATTTGTCTATTCGTTGATTGTTATACAATTTGTAATAATAGGGCGGGACATTTGAGATTTTTTTTTAATTTAATGGGATGTCATCTTCAAATTTGTACTCTCAAATGGTGATATAACGAGTTAAAATCTTTACCGATTTATTTCGATAATATATTCGTCATTTAAACTAATAACTTAAGGTAATATATTATAAAATATATATTTCGAACCATTCCTTAAAGCTTCTAAAAGCTAGTAGTTTCTGAATTTTATAATGTTACAAATAATGTTAATTTCATGGCCGTATTGGCCAAAAACAATATTCTTTCTAAATCTAATTCAACGACGTTAGATCACATGAAGAACTGATCACATGCCAAAACTGAATACGCAACATCACTTTTTGAGTTAATTATTTACCTTTACCACAGCGATTTTGTCATGAGTTATATATGGGTTGAAGTCATCATTTTGCTGAATATAGACTTCCAAATAAGCACTGTGCAATCAGTTTCATAATTTTATTTGTTTTGATTTATTTTTGGTGCGTTTTAGCTGGCCATTTCTCTCATACTTCTCATAACTATCAATATTTAACGAACGATATCGATTGAAATTTTCTCTATGGTCCTAATATGTTTATTATGGGTATAATAATCGATATCAACTATAAAAGTCGCTGGCAAATAAATTTGGTATACAGTTTCAAAAATATAGAAACTCAATCCATATATTTTGTGACGAAGCTTGTTGGAGGTGACTACTGAGGAACCTTAGATTAACTAGATCTAACTGAGGAGCAATCTTAGTAATGAGTCTGAATTTTGCTAGGGATAGTGTTATGTCTAGTTTCTTTGTTTGTTTCATAGTCTCGTTTTGGTGTTAAAGGAACTTTAGATAGGCCCAATCTCAAATCTAAATCATGATACGAGCCAACATTGTTATGGAATAATATTTATAAAGCGAATTTCAAGCTTAAATATCAGTCACATAAAAATAACCACCGCCATTAATCACGAACGAGTATACCAAGTACGAACGATTTCGAAAATTTTACGATCCCATAATTTCAATAATTCATATTTTTAATTTAACCTTTAATTAACATCTAAATTTAAATTCAGTGCCAATATTATCTATCAAAATTGCAATTTGTGTTAATCATTATTTAAAATATAGACAAACAAAATAAATATAATTATATAAAATTAAAAATTAACATCGAATTTTAAATTTAATTTTATTGTGAAAATCAAACAAAAAAGAATATTTTATTTTAACAAAAAATTAATAATTATAATATACTAATTAATAGTAATTAAATAAATGAATATTATATCCCGTTTTTTTAGCAATTGAAGAAATAACATATTAATATGTATAATATTAAATAAAATCAAATACAAAAAACCCCTTGCCTAAATATATACACATATACAAGTTGTATAATATTATTTATTTATATAAAAATAATAATAATATTATAATAAATAAATAAAAGACTTAAATGAAAATCAGTATATTTGTCTTACATATAAAATTTAATTCAAAGACGAATTTTTTGTATAATTTTTAAACGCTCAAAAACCACATATAACCACTCTACATACTAAATATTATTATTATTTCTTAATTAAATAAATAATAAATGAAATTGTAATATATAAATTATTAATATACATATATAGGTATAATAAATAATAATATATATAGATATAATATATTTTATTGTAATTTTTTTCCTTTTTAAATCAAATAAATTATTTATTAATTATTATTATTTAATAAAAATAATTTTTGCACATAAATAAAAACTAATAATATATTTATTTAATTAATTAATATTTTATTTATTTAACAAAAAAATATACTACATTAAGTAATTATAAATCAAAAATTATATAAATATTTAAATAAATATTAAAATAAAAAATTATATTTAATCAAAAACCATCATATTATTATTTATAATTTTTAAAAGAAATAATAATTAATAAATATATAAAATCACAGAAAAAACGATATAATAAATAATAAACAATTTGTATTTTTATGATGCACGATTTATAAAACAAAAAAAATTAAACTAATAACAACATTTATATAAATTATAATAAAAATTAATAAAATAACAAATAAATAAATAATAAAAAGTATAAAAATTCATTAACTGCCAAAAAAAATTATAAATAAACCAGAAAATCAGCAAACTGAATAAGAATATAAAAACAAAATTACAATTATTATTTATTTATATTTTTTTTATTAATTTATTTATTTATTTATTATATTAATTATTTGTTATTTTTTAAATAAAACTTAATATTTTTTATTTAAAAAAACTAAATGGATTTAAAAAAACAAGAAATTATAAATAAATTAATAAATATGAAATAATATTTTAAAATAAAATTTTTTAAATTATCGACTATATGTAGAGATTTAGTCCTTCAAGCCACTATCAAATATCGCGAGAGGTTAGCCGCAACACAACTACCTATCTGTCCTCGGACATTATGATGACGAAGCAAATGATAACAAAGCATACCGAAAATCGCCCATTCTACCTGTCCGATGACGATCTTGTGCCAGGTTATACATCATAATCCTGAGGTCGAATTAACTACTTCCCTTGGTAGGTATATGTGCACTACTGTCTTTCAGAAGAAAATTGCTGCAATTTTGAAAGTAGCACTCTTTGCAAATGAGATGAATTCCCGTATCTACAGCCTTTCTGACAGCGATACTGCGGTTGTTTCCAATACTGTTTCATCGAAACTTGTTTTGGTGGCGATAATTGCCCTTAATCGACTAGGCCGTCTGAATGAAGTTAGACTTCATTGGATATTCAGTTACATGGGTATAAAGGGAAATGAGTCCGCTTTTGAATTTACGTATTATCTCTTAAAGAGATATCAACTATCGCTTTGGTGATCTGCACCATTAGGGATGGGATAACCTCATCTCCTGTCGACTATCCAAAATCTTCTTTAGATCAATAAATCAGCAAAGATCCCAGAGCTTCTTGAATTATGAGGATACCAGATATCTTAAACTTCATTAAAAGAACAAACAAATTTCAGGATTGAGAGTGGACGTCTGAGAAGATATATCACAATGGGCCAATCGAGCCTAAGTCACTGGGAGGGGGGATTTGTAGATATTAAGCTTATACCTTGATTATAGGAAGATCGATCGTCTGACCTACAACGGTTGATTGTAAATATCATATATACATTCATATCAACGAATATTGTGGAGTGATGAAAATTACACTAACCCCAATTTCAAATTACAATTATGGATGCAGACGGAGAGCCATGCATCGTGGCCATCGATGGCATATAAGATTTTAGTCCGAAACAAAATTATTAATTTTAAAATACATAGCTAATAGCTATTTCACATAGGGATGTCCAACCCAAACTATATATAACAAGACCTTCTCCGGGACGTATTTTTCATCCAATACGGTTATTGTAGCATTCAAATTAGCATTCAATTAAACAATTATGAAGTTTCCACTGTGTCAAATTGTTACGATGTTGTTTGGTTAATTTGACTACTGAGACCATTACACCATTTCAACGTATTGGTGGACGTTGTAGATGGTCAGCCCAACGAATGTTTTACACATAATCGCTTTTTATTATGTCATCCGCTGCATGTTAATTGCAACTGCGAGAATCGAACTCGTGACTGCAACGTGGTAACAAACTTAACCATTAAGCTACAACCGGCGACGAAAATTGTTAGGAACTTTAAAATTCTAACATGAATTCTTTCACTAAAATAATAAGATTTGAGTGATCTGCACTCCAAACAGGTCATACATGTGTTCACTCTCACCACCGATCGTAATCATTGGTAAAAACTAAAAAATTCTTAAAAAAACTAAAAAATCACTTATCGGGATTCGAACCTGCTACCTTACCTCCCCTCCCGCCCCAACAGCCACAGCTTTAACCACTGTGCCATTTGGTCGGATACAATCTTTTAAACCTTCAAAATATTAAGCAGATGTGTGAGCGGTTCTGGTGATAGTGACGGTACAAAAAAAATTACAGTCCCTGAAAGAAAACGATGGAATAAAAGTATTTCATTCATTCATACAGTAACTTGTTGGTTCATTTTTATCAGAAAGCCAATATTACATAAAATAAAACTTATAATTTCCATTTAAAAAAAAATCTGTTTATTTTAAATATAATAATCTTTAATCTATACATAATTTATTCATCAATCATATTTTAATTTAAATTAATCTAACCTTCTAATGTATACTGATGATAAATGATAACTTTTTTTTGGAGTTGTGAATATATGAATACACAGATTAGAGATCATCTCTGTGGGGCTGG
The DNA here is from genome assembly GCA_963932295.1 of Tipula lateralis. Classification (NCBI taxonomy): domain Eukaryota; kingdom Metazoa; phylum Arthropoda; class Insecta; order Diptera; family Tipulidae; genus Tipula; species Tipula lateralis. The sequence continues at coordinate 186,409,774 of OZ010737.1, read as the reverse complement.
TTTTGGTTTAGGCATTTTCGATAATAAGTCTTGAATCTCTTTCTTCTCATCATAATTCTTCCAAATATCGTATAAATCGATTAAGTAACGTGCAATTTCTTGTACCTTGTCCATGTCCACGTTCAACTCAGCAAACCATCCTTTCAACTCTTTTTGGAGAATTACGCAAGCGATGTGCAGGCATCCAATTGCTATCTAATCAATCAATTTTGGTATAATATTTAATGATGACGGATCACATAGTTTGTGAATAATCACTGTAATTTCAGAAAATATAAAATAGTGAAATTACCTGGTATGGTGGATACAATAGACTGGTATCCGTACGTAACGAATCGTTTATAATACGCCATGTTAACGTCAATAGTTGCTCCTCCTGGCCAATATCCTGCATTAGTATCATTAGAGACCGATACGGCTGATACACGATTAGGCAGCAGTCTAAATTTTCCAACAGATAGAATTCACATTCCAGTATATGATTGGTACGGTATGGGAATTCCTGTTGATAGGCGTAGCTAAATTTATTTTTTATCACAGTTTGGCATATAGAAATGAGGCGAGAATTTGATATTACACCAAATTCCTCAACTTTGGATGCAAGGAACACACACGTTGGTGCCAATAACAGAGGATCGATACACTTTAATGAATTTCTTGCATAGAAACGTTTAAAATACACTGTAGCTGTGGCTATAACTTGTTGCCTTAGTTTTAACTGTTCCCCAAGCACCTGAATTAAATTAGCGAAGAAAATGAACAGCTTTTGGTGCTCCTCCTCAGTCAAAAATTGTAAATCATGTTGACGTTCACGGATCAAATCCTGCTTATCTAGAATCCATTGTTGGTTGTGTGAACTGTGCCAAAAATTCCCTGCCATCGTAATTAGGCACGAAAATTAATAAATGTTATTTATTTATGTTAATTAATAAGAAATCGAAACGAAATTTTTCTCAACTCTGTGACATTTTTATTCAATTTGCTATATAAACAAACGTCAAAACGCAAGTGTATGAATACCAAACTGTTATACTCATATAAGGCCACTGTACTTTGTCCGTTACAAAAATAAAAAATATGTTTTACGAAGTTATATGAATAAAAACTTTAATTATTTATAAAAATTCTAAATTTATGATGATAACGACACATCATACATACAATTATTATATATCAATAATCTAAATTTAGTATATTTTTACTTAATTAGTAAATTCGATTTCATATATCATACTACATTTGTTTACGATTTCTCATACGTTTCGCGGTAAATCATCGCTGTGGTGCTGGCTTTGGTTTAGGCATTTTTGCTAATAAGTCTTGGATCTCTTTTTTCTCATCGTAATTTTTCCACAGCTCAAACAGATCAACTACATATCGTGCAATTTCTTGTACCTTATCCATGTCAACGTTCAATTCGGCGAACCACCCTTTTAATTCTTTTTGCAGGATTACACAAGCGATGTGTAAGCATCCGATTGCAATCTAAAATATATTATACTCCATATATAGGCATACTATATTCAATATTATGTTAAGGTTTGTTACCTGATATGGCGGGTACAAAAGACTAACATCTGTTCGTAGCGAATCATTAATTATTCGCCATGTCAACGTAAGTAACTGCTCCTCTTGTCCAATGTCTTGAATCAGTTGTAACAATGGCCTATATGGTTGGTATACAACAAGACAACAGTCTAAATTCTCCAGTAGATAAAATTCGCATTCTAATATATGATTCGTTCGATACGGAAACTCCTGTTGATATGCATAGCTAAATTTATTCTTAATTACTGTTTGGCACGTCGATATAAGTCTCGAATTTGAGATTACACCAAATTCTTCGACTTTCGACGAAAGGAAAATACACGTAGGTGCTAATAATAAAGGATCTATTGATTTTAACGAATTCCGGGAATAGAACCTTTTAAAATACACTGTAGCTGTTGCTATAACCTGTTGGCGTAGTTTTAATTGCTCTCCAAGCACTTGAATTAGATTGGCAAAAAAAATAAACAATTTTTGATACTCATCGTCCGAAAGGAATCCCAGATCATGTTGCCGTTCTCGAACTAAATCTTGTTTATCTAATAACCACTGCTGGTGGTGTGAACTTTGCCAAAAATTACCAGCCATTGACCGGAATTGGAATTTTAATTGATAAAAATAAGAAATTATTTGAGGATTAAAAACAAACAATGAACGGTACAAAATATTTTGACGTTTCATAATATAAATACAATCTAGTACCACATATGTATAATTTTATGACTATTTCCAATTTGGCAAAATACATAAATTTCGTTTCTATTAATTATTAAAATAAATTAAATTAATCAATTTGAGTTATGAAATGTTTAACTTCGATTAAATTTTGTGTGTAGCATATTTTTTCTGTAGTATAAAAATATTTAAATTGGTACCGCAAGTTGCTTTATAACCGGTTCAGTTAATCTATTACATTTTTTATTGCTCATAGCATAAATCATAATTGACGTTTCACAAACTAATCTATTACATTTATCTAATATTTATGTGACCGTAATTTTGATATCAAAATAACAAATCTTTAGTTTTGCAGTCGTTTACTAACAATAGATAAAATTGGAAATAAATTATTCAATCTAAACAAAGTTCAAAATATATGAAAAGTGAAAAATTCATTCTGGTAAATGTCATAAAACATTCCGGTCTTAAACGGTAAATTACAGTTCAGTGCACACTAATTTTGAATGAAGTAAACGACCATCATGTATTCAAAGTGAATTCTTCAAATTATAAAGAAGTCCGAATACACATCAAGTCAGGATAATTTTTTTTTATTTTAAATTAATTATACCGTTTTAGTTTACATAAATATTCAAAATAAATGTTATAATCGAATAAAAAACTAATTAAAATAATACAAGTTGTATAAAATATATATTGATAATTGTTTATCGCGACAAATTAAATAGTCAAAGATGAGCTCTACAGGACGGGAAGAAGATAAAACGGATATACCTTTACAATTATATGATGCTCAGTCCAAGACCACATACAAAAGATTACGATTTTTTGGCAAGGTAAATCTAATTATTAATATATAATCATAAATATAATATTAGCCAACCAAGCTTACATTACAATCACGCAACTCGTTTTCGCCGTTGATCCACAAAAGCTTGGCGTTTAAATTATTGTCGTTTGGTTTAAATAATTTTATCTAATTAAAAGTTAAAATATAATTATTTCTTCATTATGTGGTCAATTATATTAAGAAATAAATATTTATCTTGTATTTATTCGAGTTACGAAAAATAAAATGGACATAACCTAAAAATGTCCCTTTTTCTATTGTACTTGCGATCGTATGTGTGTGTGTGTGCATAATCTTGTTTCGCATTTAACTATACATATTTTAAAAATGGTATCAACAAAGCCAAGAGGTATTATTGGAATAGTAATTTTAACGTTATCGATGAAGAATCGATTTGGAATAATATAAACTCATATCAAATCTTGATATTGAACCCCATCGATAATGAATCCTACAAAATTAATCAACAGGTCAAAGACAATTAACATAGTTACAGATGTGATCAACATTTCTCAATATGATACTTACCTAATAATTTATTTTCCAGGGTGGATTCGCAAAATGTTACGAAATAATAGATGTTACGACCAGCGAAATATATGCTGGCAAAATTGTTTCAAAAAAATTAATGATGAAGCACAACCAAAAAGAAAAAATGACACAAGAAATCTCGATACACAAGGCATTAAATCACCCAAACATTGTAAAATTCTTTAGTTTTTTCGACGATCAATTTAACGTTTATATAGTATTAGAGCTGTGTAAAAAACGGGTAAGATCTTAAATAATTACGTCTTGAATATTATAATTTGAATTTATGTATTTTTATTCACTAGTCAATGATGGAGTTACACAAACGGCGAAAAGTGATCACCGATTATGAATGTCGTTTTTATATTCATCAAATAATACAAGGCGTTAAATATTTACACGATCATCGAATTATACATCGCGATCTTAAACTAGGTAACCTATTTTTGGACGATAATTTACACGTTAAAATAGGTGATTTTGGTTTAGCTGCTCGAATAGAATACGAGGGAGAACGCAAGAAGACACTATGTGGAACACCTAATTATATAGCGCCTGAAGTTCTTAGTAAAAAAGGGCATTCGTACGAGGTTGATATATGGTCGATTGGGTGTGTTATGTATACTCTCCTCGTTGGTCAACCACCATTCGAAACGAAAAATCTCAAGGAAACATACAATAAAATTCGAAAGTGTGACTATCGTGTACCAATTAGCTTGAGAAAACCAGCAGCTACTATGATTATTGCGATGTTGCAATCAGATCCGGAAAAGCGACCAACCATTTCACAATTATTAACATACGAATATCTTGCCAATAATTACATTCCGGTTAAATTACCAATTGCTTGTTTAACTATGGCACCACGTGCTGATCAACTTGAAGAAACCGATCGTGTAAATCAAAATCGCAGACCACTTACTGAATTAAATGGTATGATTACGGATGAGCTGCGCGAAGGTACATTCCTAAGACAAAACTTGCACGATACTATAGCTGCGTCCGCTCTAATGACGCCGCATATAAATGCTTCATATCGAAGCGAAATGGAACGTTTACATAGTCAGTTAAAACAATTTTTGGAATTACAACCAATTCGTATTAATGGTGTACTGGGCGATGAAGCAACCGATCCAAACGCCCAACCTCTGTTCTGGATTTCAAAATGGGTTGACTACAGTGATAAATATGGTTTTGGTTATCAATTGTGCGATGAGGGAATGGGTGTGATGTACAACGACACAACCAAATTGATCATGTTATCGAATGGTATCAATATACACGCAATCGATAAGGATGGTCGTGAAACATATTTCACGGTTAATGATTTTCCTAGTACAATGGAGAAAAAAGTAAAGCTACTCACCTACTTTAAACGTTATATGAATGAGCACTTGGTTAAAACTGGTGCAAATGCTGTAGTTGCTGTTAATGATCCTTTATCGCGTGTACCACACTTGCATACATGGTTCCGTACAACTTGTGCTGTTGTTATGCATCTAACGAATGGAACAGTACAATTAAATTTCTCTGATCATGTTAAGATAATTTTGTGCCCTCATATGGCCGCTCTCACATACATTGATAACGATAAAAATTTTAGAACATTTAAATTTTCGACTTTGCTTAAGGGATGTCCAAACGATATCTACCAAAAAATTCGGTATGCCCATGAAAAAATAACAAAAGTAATTGAAAAACTATCAGCATAATTGTTATTGTAGTTCTTAAAACTAAATATTAAAAATTTATATTCTATATTTAATGAGCATTTAAATAGTTTTAACGAATTACATTCAGTTTTTTCTTTTGTAATAGTTTTTTATTTAGAAATATTTATAACACGAATAAAATAAGTTTCAATTTGATTTTTATGGTTATATACTATTATTATTATTATTACTGCATATATATTTTGTTATAGTATTAATTAATTTGTTTTCGCCATATTTTGTTACATACATTAGACACAGTATACACGATTCAACAAAAATCGAATAGTTTTAGAAGCAGCGCACAGGGGAGAGATTTATACTTAAAAGTTTACTACAATAGTAATGATATGTGTATAAATTGGAGAATGAATAAAAATTTTTGTAATATCTTAAAATAAATTTTATATTTTTTCTGATCTACAAACCACAACTGCCATTTAGAACTAAATTTGAGCTTCAACGTGAATTTGCCTTAACACTGTTGTTACATATCTAGTGAAAATGAGTATCAGTAAACAAAGGTAACTTTATCGACGAAGCGCAGTGGTTAAAGCAGCGGCAATTGGACTTGACCGAGTTCGAATCCCGATACGGACAGAATGCAAAATGGAATTTTTCATGATCACACATCAATGGCTGTTGACGTGCAGAATTCATGGGTCAACCCATCTTTTCCATATCAGTACTTATAGTAAAGACTAACATGGAGCTATGCTATGTGCAAATTGTTTGACGTAAATCGGACCTATAACCCGTACGTCCTCAATTTGGCTATTTAATTAATGCCCGCATTGTGGGTGGAGGCATCCATGTTTCGCAAATATTTTAAACAAATCATTAGACCATAGAATACCACCACAATATATGTCGTTCGACCTTGTTCGATTGGTATGCAGAAAGTAAGCAATGCCTGAAGAATGGAAAATACCACGTTATGCCCAATATTCAAGATGGGTGACCGCTTGAAATGCGAGAATTGTCGCGGTATAGCTATCCTTTGTACAACATACAAGTTACTGTCATACATTATCTTGAAAAGAATTACTCCTCCGGGAGAGGAAATTATCGGTGATCAAGTTCTTTAGGTATGGATGATTCTTCCCAAGTACTACGGAACATCTCGCGATGTACACCAGGTATTCCTAGATTTCAAGCAAGACTATGACTCGACCAACTGAGAGAGGCTATGGTATGCATTTGAATATTTAGATATTCCAAAATCAAGCATTATTGGATTAAATGACAATGGAGTGAAAGAGATACTTGATCCACTGGAACAGTTTTCAGCTTCTGTTTCAAAATCAATGAGTCCAAAACCAAATATCTGATCACTGGTTTTCGAGACCAAAACACAATTGATTTCAGTAGTTGTAACCACACGTTTGAAGGAGTAATGAGATTCAAGTATCTTGGATCTCTCATTACTCCCGATAATAGTGTGGGGGAGGATATCAAAGTTCGCCTTGCCGCTGGCAATCGGGCTTTATATATACTCTCAAAAAAAAAAATAACTATGCCGTCTCATATAATTTCGTTCTTTGTAAGCTCCATCTAGTTAGGAGAGCTGAAAGTACGGTAACTTTTATGTTGTCCTCGTAATCCGATACATTCTCTTCTCTAATGGTATCGTCATCTGACGACGAGCTTGATGAAGAAGATTTGAACTTTCATCTTCATTTTTACTTTTATCCTGTTTTGAATGGCTTATCTTTCCCATATGATCCCTTAACTTCTTTACTTCTGAACACATCTATGACCGTTGGAGTGCAGAATTCGATGTCGTATTATAGGCTGACATGGAGCATGTTATGTTTAGATTGTTTTATCGGACCTATAGCCACGTCCCCGATTTGGCTATGTAATTTCGTAAAATAGGACGTAATAAGCAGTTGGGAGAGCCTTGAGCCCCAAAACAGAAAATACAGACAGACAAATGTAATTCTTTAAATAAAAGCAAACTTTATTAGAGATTTAAATTATCTACAATTTCTTTTTATTCTTGATCTGGTTGGTCGGTTTCTGGTTGCACGATGAACATCCATTTGGAAATCTAGTCTGCATATTTGGCAAAAACAATCCATACCAATAATTTTGACCAGATCTAAAATAGTTGACCGGTTTATAGAATGAATTTACGCGATTAGGGAGATATATGCCAAACCAATAGTTGTGCTCATTGACAAAACATCCGAGGTTTTTATCACCTCGTACTGGTTTATGTGAACCAAAATTAATAGTTTTATTAGAACTGGTCATATTATCAATCTTTCCCTTTTTATCTCCATTAGACTGTTTATCTTTCGCAGAAGTTTTAGTTGGTGGACGTTTACAATTTATACAGCCTGGTGGTCTTAGCAGACCTGGCTGTTTAGTAACTCGATCATTTTTATTGATTTTCTTTTTTGTTGGTTTTGGAGTTGAAAGCCCGACAGTAGGTGATTTGACTGGAGTTGTAATTGGAGTTGGTGTAAACGTGACAGCTACCCTTGGATCCTCATCTTCATTATTGTTACTCTTATCTTCGTTGTCATCATTTATCGAAACAGTATGATCGTCGATTTTTTCTTCTTTCTCAGAATCGACAATACTAGCTACACTGCTTTGTTCTATTTCTGGATCAGTGTCAGATGGATTTTGAGTCGTTTCTAAAACCTGAATACTCTCAACTGTATTCGATTCTGTCGATTTTGAGCTTGAACCGGAAGATCCAGATTCAGACACAAGTGGGTCTGACTCAATTGCAATCAAATCAGGATCTACAGCTGAAGATTCATTTTCATTACCAGTTGATTCAACTTCTTTCTGGGGCTCCACAAATTTTGGAGATTCAGTAACCTCGGGTAATTTAATAGTTGAATCGGTACCAGAATTACTACAATCATTTTCACCGCTTCCATTATTTCTCCCCTTTCCTTTGCCACGGCCGTTATTTCCATTCTTGCATTTTTTCTTATTATTAGTTGACTTCCCATCATTTTTCTCGTTATCACATCTTACGAAGCAGAAACCCTATTCATTGTTAGAAAAATTAATTTAATTCTAGTTAATTTAATCGAACGACTTACAATAATTAAGATCGCGAGAATAATTTTCCATTGAACAATTTTCATTACAACTTTGCGATGTACTTTTGGGTTGTTCGGCACGTAATAAGTATTTTAATTTTGAAACGATTACTTTCATTTTAATAATTCCAAATTGCGATCGTTTTATTTACGTGAGACAATTTAAAATCGATTATTAATGTTAATATAATTTGATAAATTTCACGGTTGGTAATTTTTCGGAAAAGGTTGTAGTTCCGAGTTCAATTAATATGCGTGTGACGCTAATAATTGTTCAAAATATCAGTAAATATGATCGGGTTTCCTAATTACTCTATCGGTAGCCTATATTATGTTTCTTATGATTTTTTTTCGTAGGCCATGTTTTAAGAAATTCATTCGCTCATTGAAAATCACAAAGGAAGAGGAGCAACCCATTACTTGTGATGTAAGATCGCAAATCAGACTTCGTTTCAATCATGAATAAGTCAGCTCATACATTACAACGGTGCTGACCAACATCTATACATATTGAACTTTTCCGAAGTTGACTGAAGCATACAAATCCTAATTACTTCCAGCAAGGTGCACGTTGATATTTTCTCAAACACTATTATCGTAATGATTTCCCAGATCAGTGATTGATCGATATGGCTGAAGTTCTCATTACTTCATCAGTAGAGTGTCCTTTTCCGGTATATTTTACCGAATAAATATTTTAAGCAATCACATTTTTTTAGGATTGGATAAAATTCAACCACTTTCCAGACAAGTAACTAGCTTGTTATTGCCTAGAACGTTTCAATAGTTTCATTGAATTTCGTCTACCATAGTGAAAGTTTTGTATATTCTATTCCCCTTTCTGATTGTGCAGCACTTTCTATCATTTCTTAACACTGATCCTGGTCACTGTCCACCGCTTTGGTTCAAACTATTGTGGGTTTCGATCCCAATAAGTAGAAAATCTAGTTGGAGGTTTACGAAACTATATTTCCAATAAATCAAATATATAAGTTTTTTCAAATGTATAACAATATCGTAGTTTATGATTTATTTGTCTGTCTGTCTGTTTCTATTTTTTCAATCTGTTTTGGGGCTGGGCTCTCACAACTCTTTCGCGGTTCGCTGATTTACGTCCTACTTTGCTCCATCAATAGCCAAATTGAGGACGTACGCATATCTGTATATTGCATAGCTCTATGGCAGCCTATATTAATGACATGGAAGATGAGTTGGCCCATGAATTTTGCATTCCAACAGGAGGTCATAGATGTGTTCATTCACCCCACCGATCGAGTCAGATGGTTAAAATGCTGTTTGCATTCTAATTGTGATTCAACCCCGTTTTAACCATTACGCCATTTTGTCGGTAATTTTTTATAATTAAACGTAAAATCAAATAGTCACACTGTGGTGAACACTGAAAACCATTAATAGAGTATATATTAGCTAAAAATTAAACATCAAACAAGGTCTACTGGGTTTACCATCAAACTACCATTGAAATCTGGAAGACCAAAAGCTCTTTATAGCAACTTGATTATAATTCATTTAAAACAAAAAATAAAATCCATCGTTTCATCGAAATTATAAAATATACAAAAACAAAAAAAAAATTAAAAATGAACCAATAACCAACCATTTATATAATATTTATATCTATATATAATTTAAAATTTATTGTTTTGTAAATACATAACATAAGAGTTTTTATTGTGCTGTAATTGCCAAAACATTTCCCAATTCACGATTTTTACTTCAAGTTCATATTTTTCACTGCAATTCTCTGTTGTGTCATCTGTCAAATAAACGAATAAAAAAGAATCGTACGTCAAAAACACATAAAAAATTTTGTTTTGTAAGGAAATACACAGCACACAATTTTCACAGTAAAAATAGGAAAAATTCAACATTTGTGTGTAATAAAATGGTAATTATATAATTTGTTTAATTATAAATTTTCGATTGGCTTCTATTTAATTTTGGTCGTGAAATTGCATTTCCCTGTTTTGTTTTGTTTGTGTTAGTTTTGTGAATGGATTTGAATGGTGGCCAATGATAGATGAACGTGGGAAATGCCATTTATGACATGAAACGTATTTAACTTTTCATATTTTATTAATTTAATTTTAGAATAAATTAAAATCCGCCCAAAGAGATAAAGTTAAAAAATTCATAGCCCTCACACAAACCGGTGAACAAACAGCAATATTTTGCCTGACACACAACGATTGGAAATTGGATTTGGCAAGTGACAATTACTTCCAGAATCCTGATCTATACTATCGTGAATTAGATAAAAAGAAAATAGAAGCTCTTTATCATCGTTATCGTGACATACAGGACCTAAATAAAATCGGATCGGATGGTGTCATAAAATTTTTGGACGATTTAAATCTAGCTCCGGAATCTCGCCTAGTGCTGATTATTGCGTGGAAATTTAAAGCTGAAACGCAATGTGAATTTACGCGAGAAGAATTTATAAATGGTTTTTATAATTTAGGTGTAGATAGTATAGATAAATTAAAAGTAAAATTACCGATATTAGAAAATGACCTAAGGGATGGCATGAAATTTAAAGATTTCTATCAATTCACGTTTAATTATGCGAAAGAGCAAGGGCAAAAAGGATTAGATTTGGAAATGGCGATCGCATACTGGAATATTGTACTGCAGGGACGGTTTAAATTTTTGGATTTATGGTGTAAATTTTTAATGGTAAGCTTATTAATAAGCTAATACAATTTTGGCTTTGTAAATATTAGAGTGACACAGGCAATCTCCATTATATTCTTATTAGAAACTGGAAGTACTATTTCTTCAATTAAATAGTTACAATTATTGAATGGTATCTCATCTTTGTTAACAAGACCCGTTTTTGTTATTTCAAGCTCTATTCCTCAACCATTATGTTCAATGAGATTGAATCAATAACATAATTTATTTACAAGAATCACGAGGAAAAACCTAATTGCCAAAATTATCCAGAAAAGATTCAAACTAAACGTTTGCTATGGAATTTCTGAGAGAGTCAAACATTACTTGTGACTCATATTGTTGCTTTAGCGCTTCTTACTTTGTAGTTTAGTAAGCTAAATTTTACTATCAGATTTATTGTTTCTTAAAATGTAAACATCTAGATTCTTAAATACGTAGCTTATCGAATATTTATCATATTTAGAAGTCGAGGGATAACACTTAAAGCAACAGTGGCGGAAATACCTAATACGCCTATTTATTAAACTATCTTCAGTTGAGTCAGAATTATGTTAAATTTACTTTTTATGATTGATAGATAATATCTGAACTTCGACAGCCATATAACATATATTTTGTCTAAATTCATAGGAAAATCATAAAAGATCAATACCAAAAGACACATGGAATTTACTATTGGATTTTGCCATCCAAATCGATGACAGCATGTCTAATTATGATGCAGAGGGTGCCTGGCCGGTTCTAATTGATGATTTTGTAGAATGGTGCCACCAACAATTTAGTAATAGCGGTAATAATAATCCAACAACAACAAATTCTTCGCCATCCTCATCATCATCAACGAAAATCCAGCAATCATCGCATAGTGCTAACATGTATTGTGGATAATGACGCCTCGTTGCTGTGTTGTTATATATTATATTTAAATGATTATTATTAAATATTATTTTTTTTAATTGATTAAATTTATTTAGGATTTCAGTTGTACCATCGTTTCATTTTTTTTTTCGTTCTTCGGTAGTTTTTAATAGTTTTGTAAACTACGTCCACACTTGATATACTTATGTTTCTTTGAGAAGAATAACGTTTCGCGAAGAAGTGTAATTCGAAGAAGCAAGTGTCGACAAACAAGTTACTTCTGTCATAATCCCTATTGTATAACAGAATATCGCTTTGCCTCTCAAAAATTGTAATCTTTTGTTTTTTGTTACCCACCCTCAACCCATCATAACTCCTAAAACCTTCCATAACAACCAATCGCTACTCAACTCATAAAATTATGTATTGAATACATGAATATATAATTAACGATGTCAGATTTGTGTTTTTCGTAAACTTTAAATAGAAAAAGGAATATAATAAGTAAACAAATATTAAAAACATGATTACAAATACGGTTATTATTTCATTATGTCTATATAATTTCTTCTGGATTGTTGTAGTAATTTTAATTAAAAAAGAAAATAATAAAAAACAAAAGAAAAGAAAGATATAATTAATAAGAATAAATTAATTGATTTAAAAAATAAAATAAATTATATTATTCTGTAATAGTCGTTCAAATTCGAGGTCTGGAAGTGAAATCTGTTAGTTACCTAACTAAAAATTAGTCCGAAATTAATTTCCCTCTAAAAATAATACAACAAAACTAACAATTTAAAGTTCAAACAAAAGTTTTATTGTGCCTTCCCTAAATAGTTAATAGTTATCACCAATCACATTTTTGCTTCCATTTTACACATCACTTTCATCGAGAGGGTTTATTTGGTGTAGCAGACGATACGGGTACTGTAGGATGGAGTGCAGGTCACTTAAGAATTTCAATAATTCCTTGGCATGCTCTCTCTTCCAAAAGTCTGGTTGTGGTCCGGTTCAAATCTCGAATACATGAAATTTTGTGGAAGAATCACAAGTGGTTAGTAATCATGCAGATTGACAGATCTATGCCTCGGAAGCAAAATCTGGAAATCTAGAGAGAAATTTATTTTCAAAACCTGTATGATGGTACAGAGATAAGTCTGTTATTAATTAGCTGAAGTAATGCAAGAAGTCGATTTAACATCATTTTTCCACACCCACTCCACTAGTTACATTAATTATCCAAGAAAGTCATAAATTAGCAATCGGGACTAAGTTAACATTAGCGCACATCCGAACAAAATATTGAATTATAAACGGAATATTTTCAGACAACAAATAACAATATGTCTCCGTTTTAGTTAAACTATTAAACTTGAATTAGCTGCATGCATCAGTTTTGAGATTTGATATAGGAAACCGTCAATTTTATTCATGACCTATCATTTGGAAAGCTTTTAATCGTGTCTATTCTATTACTCCTGAGTTTAGACTTGTTATTTATTTGCACAGTATATCCGATTCTTAGCCTTATGTAAATTATAATCTACCACCTTAGTCGTTGTGTGTTCATTAAAACTAAGATGGAAGAGTTACATCTAGGAATTATAAATTTCTTTCTTTCCAACACAAAAAGAACCATTAACACTTATCCAAAGTGTGGAGTTATTTTATCTAAATTTTTATATTGATTACCAGAACCTCGATATAAAATCTTAATCTGTAAGCCCAAAATACAAATAGAGATGTTCAGTTTAAACTCTTATGCCCTAATATTTTTCGTTCATGAAGCCAAAACTTCATAGTAAATGTTTCCACGTAATGTACATTGCCTTGGAATTACCATAGCGCTTGACTATGGTTTTCAAATATCTAGTGGATCGTTTGCATGAATGTCTTCTTTTTGTTGGAAAAAACTTGGAACAAGTTTACCAATTCAATCAAATATTTCTAAAATCAAGGTTCAGGGGGCTAACCACCGTAAATTATCAGATATAGTTACTCTTTTAGAAACTTCGTAAAAATTGGTCATGTTAACAATTAAATTGCAAAATTATTTTTGTTGTTCATTGGTATGATTATAAATAGTATCAAGATACCAGTAACGAAAAATTTATTTATTGATTAATTCCTATTGATCGATCAACTAATTCATGTTTTATTGATAAGCGTGATTTACATTTAAATTAAATAACAAATAAAAAAATTAGAAAACATGTAAAACACCAAATAAAATTTTCAGACTCATACGAAGTTCAATGCGCAACATACCAATTCATTGCTATCTGGAAACGTGCATATAAGGGAGTTGCCGTACATGAATAAAGAATTCTTCGGTTTGGTAACAAATCACATCATCGATCATAATTGTGCCACATGCCGCTTTCCATATACAATTAAAACAACCGTTTGCACACTAACCTTTGTTTAAAATGTTATTAAGTTAGTATAATCGTTGTTTTCGTCAAGGTCAACTGAAATACTTCTCGTCTTAGAATCTATGCTGATTTCCTAATGGGTTTATTTCTGATTTTGCTCAACGTTGAGAGCCATTCTACTGGAAGCAACAGCTATTGTTTCAAAGCAGTGCAATTCGGCAAGAACTGCATAAAATTATCTGCGTCTTAAATAGCACAAAGCACTCGTTCTTTAGATGCTTTTGACACCTAAATTTGATTCGTTTCTCCAGACATTTCTTGTAATTAACTACTTCGAAAATATTCTTGTCCTTTTAGCTTTACTGGATTATAACTACCAATATTTGATCTAAATATATTATCTAAATCTTGAACGTTTTGAAATCAACTATGGTATGAGAAGTATGGCAGAAAGAGTCTCAGGATAGATGTTATGGACAAATGTGAGATTAGACAGTGTCTATCTATTTCTATCTTAGCAATATCTGTTTTGGGGCTAAAGGCTCTCCCAACTCTTTCACGGTTCTTTTATTTACGACCTACTTTACATAGCCAAATCGAAGACGTACGTCTATAAGTCCGATTTAAGTAGAACCATTTGCACATTGCATAGCTCCATGAGCGCCTATAGACTTTCATGGAAGATGATTTGGTCCATGAATCAGTTGGCCCCTATTGGTATTCGATAACCTCGTACCTCCCGCTCCAATTGCTGCAACCGCTCTATTAACCACTGCACTATTATCTGATAAAGTCGTTATGACACTTTCTAAATTTTTGATATGAATATGAATTATGAATTAGCGATGAAATAAGCGACCCTATTATAGCTGCAATATATATGTCAGAGTTTGGATACGTGTTCGAGATATTCTGGCTGAAGTTAACTATTGGTCAGCATTTTGATATTGCTCATTACGTTTGAACCAAAAATGTATGGTTTCGCATGCAACATTAATAAATTGTTTTGGAGTGGTCACCGACAAATTCTACTCGAAAGCCTAGTAATAGGAGGAGTTCAGAAAGGTTAATATTGACTCAGATCACTTCAAAAATGTAAAAACGTAAGTAAACCAATTGGAAATATCTAAAGTCCCTTTTCTAAAAGAGTGTTCTATATACTAATCTTTACGATTAGAAGTACATGACCTTAATGAACGATATCAATGTACATATATTTACTTAGTCTATGTGTGATTATTATGTATTATATTATATTATGGATCAGGTTTCTTCCACATTTGATTAAAATTGTAATTATAATCAAATAACTGATTTCTAAGAAATAATACAGCCGCAACCGCAATACAACTTAGATTGCATTTGATTATGTACACTGTGATGATCCGAAAACAATCAAATCGCAAACTATAGTCGGACGAATAACACCGATTAAAACTATATTATGATTGTCTTATCTTTTATAAATAGAACCTGTATTACATATACTCGTCTTGTATTATAATTGAACAAATCGATAAGGTAACAACTCGGCTAACGACGTTACAAATATTTTATTATCCACTGGTTTCGATATATAAATCGTGATATCGCCAATATCATCTGTTACAAATTCAGATATTGTTTGACGACACACTCCGCACGGTGTCGTATATGATTTTTCCTGATATGCACACACAGCAAAGGCTGCAAATCTACGATAGCCTGCTGCAATAGCTGATCCAATAGCTACACGTTCGGCGCACACAGTTGGTGTAAAAGAAACACTTTCATAATTAACTCCGGTAAATATTTTTCCACACTCGGTACGGAGGGCAGCACCAACTTCAAATTTACTATAGGGACAATAGGCGTTGGGTTTAACACGTCGTGACTCTAAAATCAACTCCTGATCATTTTTATCTGAATTTATAATTATTATATTAGTATTTTACATATAGATATTATAGAAAATTTAGGGCTCACCTAAACTATCAAAATTAACAATTTTCAATTCACTGTTCTTCAACGACGACATTGTGACTAGCGTAAGTTAGAAATACAACTGAACGACAATACAGAATATTGAGTGAGACAGGGTTTCAAAATTTGCTTTGATAATTAAAATTATCGCAAATGTATTGTGTTGTAGTATGGGAGATTACTATATGGTTACCTGATCGTATGTAGTCAAAAATCGCGATTAAATTATTTATGTATGGGGCATAAGTTATTTCGACGTCATATATGTTCATGTTCACATATCGACGTCATACATGTGATTATTAAAATTCAAGATCATTCAACGATAACATATATCATCTCAAAACGACATCATGAAGAGACTGTTATAAAGTTGTGAGTGGGGCATAGCACACTCGATGTCGTTTCTTATCTCGCTTGTTGATAAACGAATTATGTTTTTTTGGGAAAGAGAGGTATGAAGTTAAGAAATAACTACATTCAACGATATCACGTGTAAGTGCATGTAAAATGGCGAACACAGACAGACTAAATTTTTAATATGCGAAATCACAATTCATAACTATTTATTCTATGAGTGACTTATAGGAGTTCTTGACTAGCTGGCCCAATATTTGTTACTTCTTAATAAAAACCTGTAGCATGACCAGTATCTTTTCTGTGGCCATTTGAATTATCTTTTCTATGGCCTTTATCTAAATGGGCTTAATAAGAGTGATTACCTTAATAATCGGCAACTGATTAATTAAGCAACAGGTAAACACGAGCAAAACTAGCCTACAAGTAACAAATCATAAGATTTGAGTTAAGCACGAAGCAACATAAAATATTATTTTACATTGAGATTGGTCTAAGACCAGAGAACATTCAGATAAGTACTAGAGTAATATAAATTAAAACCTTACCAGGACGTTTATTTCAACAGCATTGCTAAAAAAATCGATCTGTCAAGAAAGGGGACTCAGATATGTCTAAGAAACTATACAGATTTGAGACCATAGCGAATATTTATATAGGCGATAAAACAAGTTCCAGACGTGCTCTCACTTACTACCAGGAAAGTAAAAGATGGAATTAACTGGTTCAATCATTCATAGTTTTGAGGCCATGGCACTTCAACCTCATTATCAGCCCGTTCGAAGACGTACAGATATTATTCGGCAGGATATAAATAATATACTAGTCGAGATCAAAACGCGTGTTAATCAACGATCGCAATCAAATGTTGAAGTCGGTTCGATCGATCGATTATAATCCTATAATTTAGGCTCAAACTGGCGTAGATTAATCTACATCATTTAGTTGTGCTAGTTTATATAGATAGTCAATATTGTTTTTATTTGTGCTCTGTATGTCTGCTTAAAATAAAATGGTTCGTTAAAAGATGTTTACTACTTATTACATGCGTCATTGTAAAATCAACCAAGTTATATGGGCCCCACCTTGGGCGCCATGAATAATTAAAAAGACAACCCATTTTTTATTTTTAAAAATAACTATTTTATTTTTACAAAGTAATGCCAGCGCTATAATTCTATATTTTGTACCGTTTTTATACTATTTTCGTCTTCGCCAGTGACCACAGTCGCTGTATCCAGATTCTTTGAATTACTCGATTTGTGTCCATCCGATTTGTGTACATTGCGAGTGTGCAATTTCAGCTTCGACATGTGTAGGAATTTTATTCCGCAATACGCACATATATATGGCTGTTCACCTGTATGTAATCGGCCGTGTTGCATCATATCGTGTTTCTGAGTGAATTTTTTGTCACAATATGGACAGGCATATGGACGTTCACCGGTATGCGTTCGGCGATGATTTTTTAAAGTGCCAATAGCGGTGAAACGCATCGGACAAAAATCACATGCGTACGGTTTCTCTCCAGTGTGTCGGCGAAAATGTTTGGCAAGCGAACTGGATGTGGTAAATCCAGCTGAGCATACAGTACATCGGAATGGATGTTCGCCTGTATGTTTTCGAAGATGAGTATCTAATTCACCTTTGCTAACAAAAGCATAGCTGCATATCGAACATTTATGAGGTTTAATTTTTTTATGACGCATTATGTGCTGTTTTAGATTGGTGCTTTGGCTGAATCCCTTGCCACACATCGAACACAAATAAGGTTGTTCACCATTGTGGGTACGAACATGATCTTTAAGAGTCGAAACCATGTTAAAACCTTTCCCACAATACGGACAATGATGTTTCTTCGAACCCAAATGCTCTTTGATATGGACCCGAAATTCTTCCTCATTTTCACAATCGTGTAAGCATTCCTTGCACTGGAATTTATTCTCACCATCGTGAATAATGACGTGTGCGAGTAAATTTTTTTTATGTACAAATACTTTATTGCATACTTTACATGGATACGATTGTTCGGTGCATTTATTAGAATTGTAATGTAATCGCAGAGTTTTTTCTTTGGCAAATGTGGCATTACATTTATTACAGGTGAACACAATTGTACGCGATTCGTTATCTTGATCATTAATCTCGTCCATTTTTTCTGGTAGATCTGGTAGTATTGTGTGTTGCTCCATATGCTGGTCATAATCATCTTTCTCGTCGAATTCTAACTCACAAGTTTGGCATACATTACGCTCTTTGCTCGTTAGATCGGGGGTTTCAAAAGAAGTTTCGATATCATGCTGCATCTTTTGATGTAGATCATAAGTCTCACGTGATTCGTAATACGTGTCACAGCACAATAGTGTAAGATGTTGCTCAGCCATGTGAATTCGATAGTCATCTTTGAGTGGGAATCCCATTGCACATATTCTACACTCATATATTAGGATACATATTTCTTCCTGATTATGATTTTCACTTGGCACCGTTACTTCTTCTTCATTTTGGTCGATATGTCCCGCCTTATCTTCATTCTTCAGTAACTCGGTTAGTTCTCGTAAATCGGGTAATGCTTGGCTCGATGTTGTTTCAATGTTTTGTGCTATAACCGACTGTTCCAATTCTTCTTTTATGTCACACTCTCTATTCGATATTTCCAGAACTGTATTCTGTTCTACCACTTGTTCCTGCTTCTGACTAACAAGGCGCAGCACATACGATTTTAAAGTAGATTCGGCTCGTTCGCATTTTTGCTTAAATGAAAATGCCCGATTTATATCACTTATACAGGCTAAACAAATATTTTCTGGCAAGCCATCATTTTCTTTAACTTCAACATTTGTGAATGCAACTAGCATATCGATAAGTGTTACCGAATTCGTATCATTTTTGTTGGGACCACAAAAATCCTCCTCGTAAATAGACAGGAGCGCTGGCGCTTCAATCATACAAGTGCGGCATATTTTATCCAATGAAAGTGTCATGTTTACGGTCAAATCTTATAGCGTTATGCATTGAAAATAGATTTCACTTATAATTAATTGTATAAAAAAGAAAGAAAAATTAACACGAAAAATATATTTGGTCAAAATTGTAAGCAACAGCAAAAATTATTTTGACACTGACAGTGACCGATTCGATATCGAAAATACAGTACAAGCACAAGATTTACTACACTTATTTTCCACAGTAACTTCATTACAGTGGTGCATGTTTGTCCTACCTATTTTATTATTCAATTATAGTGATTAATGACAGATACATACAATGTACATATATGTCATATTATTCTAAAATCCTTAATCGATTCTGATACATACAAACTAAAAATATGTCTTAGCTACTTAAAGAAATTGGTAGTAAATTTTGTTTGCTTATGATGCAGTCACAGACAATTGACCAATCAATTCTCTATTGGTCTAAAATGTTTAATTTTATTTTATCTAGATCTGTTAGTATCAATTTCGATTTTGTTTAAGTTTGTACCCGTCCTAACTACTAATTAGTTGCTTTCCAATCGACCAAACGCTAGTACCCGCTAGGGAACCGATAGTAGTTCGTTGCGTGTCTTTGCTAAATTTACTATGGATTATTAAGCAAAGACACGCAACGAACTACTATCGGTTCACTAGCGGGTACTATCGGTTGGTCGATTGGAAAGCAGCTAATAACTACAAAAAAGAAATGTCAATTTTTTTTGTAGTTATTAGTAGTGAGTTGTTAGGACCAAACTTAAACAAAATCGAAATTGCTACAAACAGATCTAGATAAAATAAAATTAAACATTTCAGACCAATAGAGAATTGATTGGTCAATTTTCTGTGACTGCATCATTAAGCGAACAATATTTACCGGTTATAACTTAATGTGCAATTTGTACAGCCCTACCATTTCTGTAATAAGATGAATTCTCGTACTAACCTTATACGAAACGTCAAATGTTGACATTTATTATTATTTACGTTTCTCAAAAAGCTTCTTAAACGCTTAAATTGTTTTATTTAATAATATTATTTTTTTCTGAAATAAACTAACCAAAGATGACGGATATATGTCGTCTTTGTATATCGGTAGAGAAAAACACAGAACTAGTTGACATATTAGATCCCAAACATCAGATAACAAGTAAGGTGCTTAAATTGTGCCAAATAAATTTACAAGAATTTGATTATTTACCACAAAAATGCTGTTTCGGGTGCCTCAATACATTGGACCGATTTTTGGATTTCATCGAAAAATGTACGAGCACACAGGAGACTTTAAACCAGTCGTTTAATGTAAGCATTAAACCAAATTATATTGAAATTGAAGTGATTGAGGATAAGGATCATAACAAAATTACTCAGAGTTTAGTGAAGTCTAGTTTAATCCATAAAGAGACTATTGTGCGGGATACGCAAAAGTCAAAAAGTAGAAGCTTATCTAACCGGCTGAATATATCAAAATGTGATAACATTGCACAAATAGTAAGTACCGAGCAGATAAACATTGAAAACACGAATGATTTAAACAAAAGTACCATCGAAGAAGAATGGTTAATTTGTGAAACTCCGAATAGTGTCGAATCTACAGAACTAAATCCAATTGAAAATGAGGCTGATGTGGAGGATGATAGTATAGAGAATGACGTTATCGATAATAGCTTTTCTGACACTCTAGATACCATAGTTGAAGTAACAGTTGAATCATCCAGTCCACCGCTTGCTATACCAGACGATAGTGATAAAAACGCTGACGGTACAATAAACGAAGACGGAGTGGCAAAACTGAACTGTAATTCATGGAACGACTACCGATGGAGTTGTATCGAATGTCAAATGCAGTTCAAAAGCGTTACCGAACTTCGCGAACACTTTCAGACGCATAAACAGACGATAAAGTACCACTGCACGGATTGCAATAAAATTTGTATCAAATACCAAACGTTTTTGAACCATGTACGCCGGAGACATCGTCCACATCTGAAATGGTGCTGTGATATATGTTCGAAATTTTTTTGGCACGGGAAATTATACAACGAGCATCGTATTAAGCACGAAGATGATGATTTGTCGCATACTTGTACGATTTGTCAAAAAACATTCCGAACCAATAGGACGTTACATTCTCACATAAAAACACATCTTTCAGACGACGAGCGAAATTCGAACCGTTGCGAGATTTGTGATAAAACATTTGATTTACGATCGAGACTGTTGAGTCATAAGAGGATACATTCAGGCATAAAAGAATTTACTTGCGATCAGTGTGGGAAAAGTTTTATCCAGAAAGGGAATCTGGAGAGTCACCTGTTAACTCACACACCACTACAACCGTTTAGCTGTAACGTATGCAAAAAGTCGTTTAAGACACAGATAAGACTTAATAATCATATGTCTGTTCATTCTGGAGTCAAACCTTTCAAATGTGATATATGTGGACAGCCGTTTCGAGAAAAAAGCACATTGCGAGGGCACCTTCGTATCCACACAGGTGCTATGCCATTTGCTTGCGAATTTTGTGGAAAACGTTTTCGGTTTAAGGGAATACTTACTACTCATCGACGACAGCATACAGGCGAACGACCATATTCATGTGTTGAATGTAATCACCATTTTACGAATTGGCCTAATTTCAATAAACATATGATACGTCGACATGGGATTAATACAAGCGTTTCGACTCGCAGGCCACAAATTATTCCTCCATCCGGTATGCCACCACAATCGAAATTAAATTTCGTTGTGCCTACTGTAGACAATAATATAGAACTGAATGAAGAAGAGGAAAAAGAGCATGACGATGAAGCCCTTCCCACTTCATATTATGTAGAAGATATGGATGAAGCCATATCCGATGTGCAACAGATTATCGAAGAGCATGAATTGCAACAAGTTGAGTGTATTGAAACCCCAGCACTCATAAGCTATATATCAACTCAACCACCAACAATTAGCTTTATGTAATATGCTAGATGATACTGGCTTAGTTGTAAATGACTTCCACGATCTAATTTAATATCGTGTCAGTTTTTATTAATTAAATATATCGATTTTCTATCCTAATTTGGTTGTACTTTTTATGTAACTACACAGGAAAGAGTTATTTTGTACCAGATGGAACTTAGTTAAATCTTAAGTTGATTTTTTTTAATATTAGGTTTTCTGAAGTACTAACAAGCATTAACGAATAATATCAATTGGTTTTTGTTAGTTTATTTCAGAAAATCATAAAATTATTTCATAATAAAATTGGAAAAATGTAAACAAATATTTGGGTCAAAAATGCATCTAAACATAAGTACGGGAATCAACCTAAACAATTGGTGGTTAAATTATGGTTATTTCAAATTGGTTGTGTCGCATAATCCAATTTCATTACGCAACTTAAGAAGAATGTTGCACTAGAATCCATCACCATAAAATTACATCTGTCAGACAGTAAAGTATGACATCTACGTTTATGTAGTGTTTATGTTTGTATTTATTGTTTAAAAATTAAATCATGGCTAATCAAATATTAGAAAATAATTGTCGAATATGTTGGATTGAAGACAATGACGATGAAATGCTAAGTGTATTTCATGAAGTGGAAGGATATGATGAAACCCTTGCTAAAATGATTGAATTTTGTGGCGGCATCCAAATTACCGAGGATAGCGATGTATCGAAAGTTATTTGCCAGAATTGCACGAGGGAACTGCTGGTAGCAATGAAATTTAAACGTAAGTGTGCTAAAAGTATTGAATTTTTGGAGTCTCTGCAAGCTCAATACGAGCATGATCATGATATCTTGGACGATGGCAACGCAAACGCAGAAAATTCGCTACCTGACCCGTCAGAAACTGCTGTGATGTTGGTTGAAATGCCAGTCACATCAGATATCAAATCAGATGACCTAAATAATAAACTGTACGATATTATCCAACTGGGTGATGTAAAATTAGAAAATACTACTTTAGATGAGTCAAGCATTGCGTACGAGATTACTACTGTGAATCAGGATAATGTTCATGAATTATTTCAAACTGAACCAAGTGATACAAATACAACACAATCCGATGCAGTGCAACCTCCAACTGAAAGTTACGAAGATGTTGAATATTTGGAAGGTGATAATGATGTCAACTATATTCTGTTCGACTCGAATTCGAACCAAACGAAAGATGATGATTCATGTAGTAATTTAACGAATCCCATCACACATGATTCTAAACTGAAAGTGGAAATGGTTTTACCGCAAAACGAAAAAAGTACACTCGTTGAAAAGCGGAAACGAAAAAAATGTACAAACGAAACGGTGGCCACAGGAAAAGTATCAGCAAATATACATCATTCGTGCGAAGTTTGTGGCGCTGGATTCACACATATGTTAAATTTGAAACGGCATTTAATATCGGTGCATAATTTGGATCCTAAAAGCTTGCATACGTGTCCGATTTGTTCGATTATTTATTCATCGTATAAAGAGTTCTCTAGTCATGTGGAGAGTCACGGAGTTTTACCACAGAAACGTGCACAAGGGAATGATGATGCGAACAATGAACCAATCGAAGATGTGGAGGTTCTGTTCGACGACGATTTTCATAATAATTTGCGTAAACCTTTTAAATGTGTTACATGTAAAAAAGCTTTTTCTACAAATTCAGCTCTTATATCACATGTTAGGACGCATACCGGCGAAAAGCCGTTCAGTTGTACAGTGTGTTCGAAAGCATTTACCACACTCGGTGGTTTAGATCTTCATCAGCGACGACATACCGGCTTTAAACCGTTCAAATGTGAATTTTGTAGTCGACGATTTGTCGAAACCAGTAATCTTAAAGTGCATATGCGCACCCATACGGGTGAAAAGCCTCACGTATGTATAATTTGTAATAAAGGATTTTCTCGCGTATTTTTACTTCAACTTCATTTGCGTACACATACCGGCGAAAAGCCATATACGTGTCCTATTTGTTCCAAATCGTTTGCACAGCTTTGCGATTTATCGGCACACAAAAAAATCCATACTGGTGAACGACCGCATAAATGCAATGTGTGCGGTAAAGGATTTATAAAGAGCAGCGCCTTACATTCACATATGAAGCGACATAATAAGATTGTTGAAAGTAAATTGGTAAGTAAACGATTTACATCGAAAATCATACTTTTAAATGTCATCATACATTTAAATTTTTAGAAGGAGTTTACAGAAAATAATTTAACGGATCGAATCGAAGGCACAAGTGATGATGGGCAAAATAATGACGATGATGATGAGAATGAAACTGAATCAATAATTAACGGAACAAAATATATTATAACTTGTTTAACCGAAGATAACATGATTGAAGAAGAAGATATGTAGACACAACTGCCTATGTGTAGAGTAATTTCGTTTGAAATAGAAAGTAATTTTGATTTATTTTTATAAAATTATTTTCAACTCGAATTTAGTTTTAATTACTAACGTTGCTAATTTAGATTAGGTTTCCAAAAAATTTTAAACTGCTTATTTCTCTCCCAAAATAAATAAAAATTTTATTCCTCTCTCAATTAAAAACTAAATATGTGTCTAAGCTAAGAGTGTGGCGCCGCTATAATTGCTGCCGATGTAGATGGTTCTGTACCATCTAATTTCTGTTGTTTCATCTCAAGCAAACTTGGAGGTTCCCCGGTAAACCAATTGATCAGTATGTGTTCGGCAAATTTCGTACACTTGTACTGATCTGTAAGTAAACTTTGCGAGAAAGTTACATGGTTGTTGTACGCTTCCGATTCTTTAAACGAATCTTTAGACATTCGATGAAGGTCCTTTAGAATAGCACTACCCCATAGTTGCACGTGAATATCAGAAATTTTTGATGCCAATTGCATTGCCGGTGTTACCATATTCATACTTTCCTTGGTATTGCCTATGCTCAGGAATACATGACTTAGAAGCACCAGGGAGCACGATGTTAGCCGATTTAAATCCTCGGCGTTCGCCATTTTTAGAGTCTCACGCAAAAAACGTCTGTAAATATAAAAAATATAAGTCTCTTATATGCTCTGCATGTATCTGAACATTTAACATACTTCGCCTCTATAAAATTACTCTTGTGAAACGAATTCAATCCTTGGACATAATAAAATCCACCCATTAGCGCTTGACTACTCAAGCATTGGGAATTTTCAGTCGATACAAGTTCTAAAATTTGTTTTAAATCCGATTCTCGTTTCGTTCGTATGTACACAATGGCCAAATTTAAATTCGCGAATAATTTAAGATCCCGTTCCTGTGTTTCTCGAATACAAGATAAAAATTGACGTTCAGCATGCTCAAATAAACTTGTAGACATTGCATACAATCCAAGTAGGCAATGTAGCTGTCCCGAATGCCGCTTAAGTAAAACTCTATTCGGTGATGCTAGACACACTTCTTTTGCGGTCGCTATCTCTTTAATAGCCAATGATTTATTTCCCATGACCAGTCGACACATAATAATGTGTTCCAAAAGAATTATTTGAAACACGGCCAATATCGGTTTATTCTCTTGCGCTTTTAATGTTTCGATTTGAATAAGAGCCTTATCTGTATACTTTTGGGCCTTATCCATGTAACCGGCCATCATTGAATGCGATACTGTCACCAAATAAACAAGAACGTAGAGTTGCTCTTTGGGCAACCACATAAACATTTCGAGAGCATTCGGACCACCGAATATAATTTCGTCCGCAGGCCATGTAGGTGCCATAATTGTTTGTATGCTTTGTTGCAATTGTCGTAAATTCGGTTTAACAGTTTTTACCTGACCTAGGGAAAGATTATGGCATACTTGGAGAACTAAATAAAATACTCGAAGATACTCTTTGAGATGGGTATTCACTATCTGTGTTTCGATTATTGAAAACGCTTGAACTAATAACGCCAGAACATCGGATGGCTTGCGTTCTACCATGCAGATCATTGCACGACTTAAGAGAAACAACACCTTGACGTAGTAGGCATTGGGTTGTTCGTCCGTTGATTCAGCTCCAACACCTAATAGTTCTGAAGCTACATTATATTCTTTATCAGTTGCATGGATTTGCTGTCGAATATTTATATATCATAAGATTAGTAGTTCGAAATTAGTTTAAAATTTATTGGTTTGTACTTACTGCCAACTGGAAGAGAAGCTTACATAGCCAGTAGATATTGTTCTGAGATAAAACTAATGCGTTTCGTAATACCTGTTTCGCCAGTAGACTCTGTTCTTGTTGTTGATACAAATGTGCTAATAAACTAGCCGTATCGAATTTCACGTCATCAAATCCGTTAATATTTTCCGAGAGCTTCCACTGCAATCCAGAATCAAAACAAAGAAAGTGAGGTTATGTCACAATATTGACCAATTTTTAAAATGCCACTTACCGCTTGTTCTAAATGTTTTTTCGCCAAATCAATATTTTTCGTATATGCCATTAGCACTTGTCCCATTTGTAAATGTGTACGGGCCTCCATTTTTTGCGGCGGATTAAACGTAAATAGCGCTTGTAAACATTGCAGACATTTTTTAATGTTTGGTGGATTAGAGGTACGAAAATATTCGGCCAATCCCAACAACGATATATAGCATGCATCTTGTGATGAGGCCATTGTAATAAGTTAAAACTTTGTAACTGTATTATTATTATTTCACTACGGTTTTTAATTTAATTAATTTAATAAAAGCAAATATATTTTTACATTTTGACTTTCATCTTTGTTGTTGAATGTTGACGTTTTGTATAAAAATAACATTCGATGGCAAGCATCAAAAAATATTGAGCAACTGTATCTAGTGTAGACTCAAACCACAAAATCGCAACTTGAGTTTTGGCGGCAATTTAAAGGTTGAGCTACACGTAAAGATGGGTTTAGTTTTGGGCTACACACTCGCTAAGTAATACGAATAAAGGACTTATTGAAAAATACCCTAATTTTTGTGGTAGCAATTTTCATGTTGACTAGGCCATAAAGTGAAAATGTATCTGTGTGGTCTGACTCGTATCTAGCTAATACATAATATGATCTTTTCTAAAATAGTTTGTATATGGCCTTTCCGTCGTCTGGTAATCGACCTTGTATTGTTTCTTTAATTCAATTTGAAATGATTTCTAGTTGATATGGTATCTTCTTTGTGGATTGCATCATTATAATCCCAAATGAAAACGATTAGATTTGCTGGTAACTATCTGCGGTTCCCATTATGATCCATTAGTCAAGTTCAATTTCCTCGGTAATTGGTGTCGTACCATACACTTATTGTAATGTGAGTAATTTCAATGTTCACGTCCTTCTGTTTCGATTTTTTTGTTGGCTGATTCGAAAAGATAACTGCACAGTACATGAAGGTTGCTGAATGATAACCCCGGTCAATAATATAAATTATGACATCACTCATCTTATAATTTAAAAATCCCAACTTATTATAGTCATTACGTTTAGTTCAAAATGTATAATTCGATCGTAAAGCCACTTTGCTATTTAGTTGTTATAAATTTGGTATTTGCAAACGAAATTCATCCTGATAATGATCTAAGTAACGTTGTGGACGAGGAGTGTAATGGTATATCGCAATTTCAATGCCTCCATGGTGAATGTGTGATGAAAGAAAGTCGTTGTAATGGAATAGCTGATTGTCTCGATAGTTCTGATGAGTTGGAATGTTGTAGTCAAAATCAATTTTCATGTGGTCCGTATCATTGCATCGACAAATCGAAAGTATGCGACGGTATAAATGACTGTACTAACAATAAAGATGAATTGCAATGCCAGTGTATGCTACCTAATGTGTTGCCAAAAAATACCGATGTATTCTTATATAATAGTGAAACGAAAGTGCGTCCTGGCACGCTCATCGATGTGCATGATTTTATCGAGTATAAGTGTACAGATGGTTATATTGAAATTTCAGAATCGTGGCAAACGAATTCGTGCCAGAGAGGTAAAAATGGCTCTGCTGAATGGCAACACAATTCATTTCAAGGATGTTCAAGTATTTATTTATTTTTATTAATTAGCTTAACTATATATTTATGTCTCGTTTTGTTTAAAAACAGAAACATGCTCAAAAGCCATTTTTGGCGACCATAAAATATTTAATCAACGGACAATCGGTGTGTGTCATAATGAGAATAGTAAGAGATTTAACTGTCGCACTGAGCCTCATATATTTCCGGGTTCAACAGCTCAAATACAATGTTTGGGCCAAAATGTATCAGCAACCACGATCGAGTGTAATGCAAACGGAGAATGGAGTGGGTCATTGGCAGAGTGTAATCATACTGAAATCGAAACATTAAATTCTGGCCACAGTGACGTTCTCAAATGTAGTACAGAATTATTGACCAAACCGAGTTTACAAGTAATATTCATTGATTCACTTGGAACCGTAACAAACGAAAGTACAGTATACGCTGGGACGAAAATTAAAATTGTGTGCGCCCAAGAATACTACAGTTATGACGATGGAGTCACAGATTTAACGTGTAATACAAATGGTAAATGGACGGGTGGTGTAATACCTACGTGTAAAATGGTGTGTGGCGAACGCAGTGGTCGATATATGATTCCTTCTATGACAAATGGAATCAAAACATCGACATTGATATATCCTTGGGTAGCTGCAATTTATCGTAAAAGTTCGTTAAATTACAACTATATTTGTGGCGGCAGTGTTATCAGTGCGAAGCTCGTTATTTCAGCTGCTCATTGTTTCACCGAAAAAACGAACTATTTAGTTGGTGTGGGGAAACAAATGCGTCAGTTTATTGAACAGGGCGCTCAAATACACGAAATACGTGATATAAAACACTTGTTTGCTTATATAGGACAACAGGATTACTATGAAAATGACATAATAGTTATTGTGGTGAAAGAGTTTATTCGTTTCGATGTTCATATAAAACCTATTTGTATCGACTACGAAACTCAACCAAACCAAATAAAAGAAAATGTATTCGACTTAGATCATGGTTACATAGCGGGATGGGATTCTCTCGAAACTAATAAATCGAGTGGTTTGGTTTTTACATCTCATCCAATCGTAGACAATTGTCGATCGTATTTACATGACAACGGCCGTTTTAATGAACTGAATTATTTGACAAGAGATAAATTTTGTGCTGGGAATTTTGATTATTCTTCTGTGTGTTCTGGAGACAGTGGGCACGGTTTGGTGTTTGAAAAATTAGTTAATAATCGTTCAAGATTCTTTTTATATGGTATATTAAGTTTAACAGGCGAGAAATGTAACGAGCCAAGTTACGGCTTTTATACAAATGTTCAAAGTTTTAAGGATCAAATAAAGAATTTAATGGACGAGTATAAGAATTAAGATGGCATTATGAGATTGGTATGATGACTTATGTTGACTATTTCTATTAATTACTTTGCATCACCACAGCAAATAGTACTGAAGTATGATTATGGATCGGCCCATGTGTTCTTCATTTACTACAAGTCATATACGTATTAGCTTAGTGGACCAAACCCTCGACTTCCATTTTCATAGCCTTAAGGACGGCCTCATTATCCATTCGAACAGGTATCATAGTATACCAGCTCATAGCATTATAGAAAAAAAAGGTTGATATGTTCGATTATAGTCATTATACGTTTGGACTAACTGATGAGAAAAATTCTTTGATAAACATTACCTAGGTGAAGGTTTTATTTCTCTCTCTCATTAGCTTACATACACACACTGAAAACAATTTTTAGAGTAAATATGACTGTAATAAATATTCATATCATGGCGCCTCGTCGGTCCTGACTTCATATATCTTGTACTACTGAGAAAATGGAGTATGACATTTGTTAGTTCACTATAGTACGTCAAAGCTGTATTTATTATAGATCTGTCACTAGAGAACATCTGTGGTTTACCGTGCATTTTACACTAACGTTAAAACCACTGATACGACCGGTCATACCCATTAGGAGACCTTCGTGCTAATAGCAATTAATGAAAGAGCTTCGTACAGGATATGGATTAATCACGAATTTTCGTATGATATTGATAAAATATAGTCACGACATATTCTACTTCTACAATTATCCTGCAATACATATCATATGATATTAGATAGTATGGAGACGCGTTCGCAAACCGGATCATTAAACCAAGCCGATTTGGTACTGTTAAAGGTGTCAATGTATTAGAACTCATCTCCGATAGATAGAAGTTTTATTTTTCGATTACCCAAAATATGATTTCGGTTAATATTCAAAATATGCGTTTATTTCTACAATAACCTGTGGCCCTATTCTGGTTTTTCCTGGGAATAGTGAAAAATAATTGTCCAATTCCCAACTACAATAATTCCCAATATTTTATTCCCCAATTCTCAAAATTGTATTCTAGCGTGCTGAGAATTATTTCCCCTCTGTGAAACACAGTTTTAAATGTTCGCCACTAGAGTACCTTTCTCATGGTTTTTTTCATCGCTATGTTATTATATTTGAATATGATTTAAATATTGATGGATGAATAACAAATTAAAAAAAATAGGTGTTTTCGCTTTTGAAAAACAATCAAAATTTTTTTAGAGTCGAATTATTTTCTGCATTCACTATTTATTATGATTATTAGTATTTATCAGCTAATTTTTTTATATTTTAGGGCAGATAAGACCAAATTTAAACAAAATAGATGTTTTTGCTTTTGAGAAATAATACATTTTTTTTAAATTTATACTCTTGTATTATGATTATGAGTACCATAAGAAGTATGAATTCCCAACAATTTTAAAAGGGAAAAATAAACGTCAAAACTGTTATAATTGGGAACTATTTTTTCCAAACGAAATAATTTTCCCAATAGCCAGAATACACTTTTGGGAAAAATAATTCCCAACTGTTATAAAAACGTCAAAAATTCCCAATTCACAATTCCCCGGGAAAACCAGAATAGGGCCAGTAATAGGGCCACTAGTCGTCCGAAAATTTCCCCATGTCCTACTTAAAGATTGGTGCGCCATCTAATACATGTACATACATATAATGCGGATTTAATGGGCGACAATTTATAAATTAATTAAAACAAATATTTTAAATATAATTTTTGTTTAATTTAATGATTTTTTGATTTTTTATACGCAACTGAATTTTTATTAATTAGGTATAATTTTATTTATTTTTTTTATTTAAATAACAATAATAATTTCATTTTAAATTTAATTTAAATAAATACAATTTATTATTTTATTATTTTTTTTATAAATAATTTTTTTATATTATTTATTTATTATATATTTATTAGTTTTTAGAAATACGAAGTTTTTATAATTTTTAATATAATTTTAATTATTTAAATTATTTTTGTTTTTTAAAGTTAAACAAATATTTATTTTGTAGATTTGGTTGTTTGTGTTTAATTTATTTAATGATAACAGTTTTACATTATTTATATATATATATATATATATATATATATATATATATATATATATATATATATATATATATATATATATATATATATATATATATATATATATACATATATATATATATAAATAGTAGAGTAATAATAATAATAATAGTATTTATAATTAATGATTCTTTGTTAATTAATAATAAACTGTATATTTACATGATTTAGTTTTGGTTTTGTTGTATTTGATAATAATTTTTTATGTTCATTATGTAGAGAATAAATAACAAGTTTTTTTTTTAATTTTGGTTTATTTATAAAAATTAATATTAATTAATTAATTTTTATAAATTGTCTAAATCTTTTTTGGTTTCATTTATCTATTTAATATTTTTTTTTTTGTTATTTTATTTTTTATTTAAATAAATAGAAATAAAAAAAATATATTATATATAAATATAATAATTAATTTTTAATTTTGGTTTTAAATTGATTGTTAGTTTTATCCATTTTTTAAATGTTTTTAAATATGAGTTTTTATATGTCCTTTTTTTATTAATTTAATTTAGAAATAAATTTTCTATTCATAAGCTTCTATATATTTTATTTACTTTTAAGTCGACCCCAATAAATAAATAAAAAAACATCGAAATTAACTAATTAAAGAACACTAGGTTCATATAAATGGCATCATGTCAAAAAAAAAATCTATCTAAGCATTGCTAACTTAAAATATATTTTGTATAATAAAACTATAAATAAAGTTTTGAATTGTAATTATATGATTAATAATTACAGACTCGTTTGGCAAACTAACAAAAATAATACATTTTTTTAAAAAATTAATTTAGCATAAATAGGCACAAGTAGGATTAGTGTTAAACTTATTTTTATATTTATCTCTGCTTGAATATCCTGAAAATAACATCAATATATTTTTTTGAATTACTATTATTTATTTATTAATTAACTAAAGATTAAAAATATAATTATATTGAAAAACGTCACATACAAAATAGAAAATTGATCATAATAATTATCATTATTTCGTCATATTAAAATAACTTTGAATTTAAAATTTATTTATTTTAAATTTATAATACTTTTATTTTTATTAATTTATATATTTTAATTTAACATAAAAATATACATTTTTCTTTATATGTATTTTAAATTAAATGAAATAGCGGCAAACAAAATTCTTTGGGAATTAATTTGTTTATCGTTGTAGATAGGAATTTATATTTTATTGTATTTAATTATATTCGTATAATTTTGTTTTATAGTTTATTTAATATATTTATGGAATTTGTGAAATTTTTAGGCAGTCAATAAAATTTGTTTTGTTTGTGTAGTACAAAAAAAAATATTTAATGCAATATAATAATCTTATTTATTTAATTATAAATTTTATATTAGGCCAAAATATTATTAATTTACATTTATTGATTAATTAAAAATAGAAAATTTATGCATTTTAAAATTTTTTCTTTTTTTTGTTAATTCATTCTTCAGAGGAAATTTTTTTTTGGCTGTGGGATGGATGGGCAACATAATTTTATTTTGTATTTTAATAATTAGAGATTTACTTTAAATATAGAGAAAATAATAAATATAATTAAAATGTTTTTATATCAATTCGCATGTGCATATTTTTTATTTAGTTTATATAAAAATAATAAATAAATAATAAAATTTATTTTCCTAAATTTATAATATTTATATATTTAATGAAATTTCAACATTTAACTGAAGGATGGTGGTTGTTTTTGGTTTTGGTTTGTCCAATGAATGGTATCATCATCTTTTTGGGCTACAATAATTGTATAAAGTGTTATTGAATCAGGGGTTTAGTTTTAAAGCACATGCTGTAAGCCATAAAATAATTGTTTTGAGTTATTAACCACAAAGATATACTTTGCCTATGTATATTCTCACCTTCTTTGTACCTTCATGATTTTACTCAAAGATGGCAGTATAAGACTAAATCTTCAGTACAACAATATGGTTTTCTAAGTTTGACTTTGTGTACTGGACCACATTTACTTCTAAAGTTAACTAAGGTTTAAAAGTAACTACTAAATCTACTGAAAAAGTTATAAAAGGCAAAAGAACTTGGCAGCTTTTTTGCCGCAGCTCTGATAGTATCAACTTGTGGTGAATATCGCTTAATATCGCGTCGCAGAAATGTGAATTGGAATATCGATTAATTTTTATGGCGATTTTCGCAAATTAAAGTGTACGTTACCGCCCAGATGGTGCATTGGTTAAAGCTGTGGCAGTTGAAGCGAGAGGTACCGGGTTCGAATCCCGATAGGGCAGGATGCAAAAGGGTTTTTTCACCACTTGATTACGATCGGTGGTTTAAATGAACACAACTATGACCCTATTTTGGAGTTGATGGTTAGGTAAATCGGACCTATAGCCGTACGTCCTCGATTTGGCTGCAAAGCGTAAGGTAAGGACGTAAAAAGCGAACCACCAAAGAGTTGGGAGTGATTTGTGCCCCAAAACAGATTGCATAATAATAAAATAAAAAAAAGTGTACATTGAACAAATTTAAATCCAGAATAAATGCCATAGAAACGTCCCTATTGGAAAATGTGACAAACATTTTCACACATATATGAACCATCGATAAACTTTCAAAACAAAGTACTCAATTGGATTTATTAATGAGACCGACTATATAATCAGCAGAACCTGACATCGTACATGTGTTCTTTCTAATATTTATTTCATTTAAAAGATATACTTTTCTCCTTTCACATGCTATATCGTTCTTCATTCAATCATAGGAGAGTAATTTTGTTTTCAATGCAAAGAACAGTTGAGGCTTTATTAATTAGGTGGCTCTATTAATTTACGAAATATGGTGGAACATTGTAGTTATGTAATCAAACGATTTATAATACATAATTAAGTCGATAAAATCAAAAGGTCGAACGAAATAAATGAAATAATTTTTAAAAAAGCTTTTCATATACTGAAGTGTGTATTGTCTTCATAACACATATTTCCAGAAGTTGTAAAACAGTAACAAGTTGTTATTACGACACCTAGGTCAAATGATGAATTTAATGAAATATTATATCGTAATATCAAAAGTCCTAAAATTACAAAAAAAAAACTTAGTGGCAGAGAAGATCGCATACTTCATTCTCTTTTGGCTTTAATTTGTATAAAATACGGCTAATCCAATCAAATCGTTTTATTTTTGACGTTTATAGCTTTTTTCGCAATCGTGTGCACTAATTGTTGTTTTTCGGAGAAAAAACAAAATTGATCTTTTGTGAGTTTTACAAAAGAGAGTAGCATGTTTAGTAAAAATATCTTTATCTCGCTAGCGGGGTATAAAAGAGAAACGCTAATTGTTATTTATCTAATGACCAAAATATAGTATTTAGATATTATATACTTTTTAAAATTGGTGTTTTTAAAATATACATAATTTATATTATATAAGCATTTTAATATTTAATAATTTTTTTGTTAACTTTAGTTTTATTTTTTAGTAGACATCATAAATTTCCTCTGAAAATCACGACTATAAATATATATATTACTAATAATTATTAATAATAATTAAAAAAAATAAATTAAATGTTCAGTTCATACCATAATTTTATTAAATATACAAATCGAGCCAATTATATATTATGTAAATATATGTAATAAATATTGAGAAATAATTAGTTTTTTTTTTGGTAAAATACGAATTTAAATTTGATCTGATTTCATAAATAAATACATTAATTATTAATAAATAATTGTTAATTAATTTAATTTGAGCTTGTTTTTTAGTTCTTTTGTTTTAAATATATATATATAAGTGTTTAACTTATTTTTTGTTTATAATTTTGTTTTATAATTATGTACAGTGCGGTCAAAAGATAGCACCCTTTTTATATGTTCTGTTTTATTTATATTAATTTAAATATTTAATTGATTTATATAATAATAATTATGTTTTGTTTAAGTGTCTGAATTATTAGTATTAGGTATATAATGTAAACTGTGTGTTTTATAATATTTATCAAATAGTTGAATATAATTTATAAATGTTAGGTTATATTTAAAATTTATAGGTTAAGTATTTCCTTATTATGTTTTTTTTTGTCTGAACACAATGCAATAATTATAAATTATAATATTAATGTTCGTTCATAGAGTGAGTTGAAATAATAATATCAGATTGTATATATGTATATTTAAGTATATATTTTTAAACTGTTTTATGTAAGTGAGTATAGATAGTGTAAGTTTGAGTATTTACAATATAATTTATAGAGAGTGCCTTCTCTTTGCGTAATTAAATTAAATGAATTATTTGTTTAGTAACTAAAATACTTAAATAATCCTCAAATTGTCCATACTTGTACTTTTTCGGCGACTACACACCACGACGCCCGTTCATAGTACGATGAAACAATGTGCAGACTGGCAACATGATGATTGATCAACGAGTCTAGTTCACCCTCCCGAAATACATGATAATAACGATGGTGGGTGGCAGCACCGCCCACCGATGGGCTATCTAATGAACCTGTACTATTTGAATGTTCCCACGATGCTGAATCAACACTTTGATGTGATTCGTTTGATGTTTGATGATGATTTGTTAATTTATTTTTATTATTATTATTACTACTACTATTATCATTACTATTAATATTATTATTTAATTTATTTTGATATATTTTATGTGAATGATGATGATGATTATGATGATGATTGATACAATTACTATTATTGTGATTTGTAGATGTTGTAGCTATTTGACTTTGGTTTGATGTTGAACTTATCACACTATTGTTATAACTATTATTAATATTATTATTATTATTATTACCAATATGATTAAAGTTATGTTCTGATACTTTTTTATCTAAATTTTCATCAACAGATTCTTCCTGTATTAATAAGGCTGTTTCTTTATTTGTTGAATATGAATCATCATTAATATCGTCGTCATTAAAATTATATACACGAATGTCATCGTACGATGTATGATGCTCGTACGAGCTACACATATGATCACTTTCATCCTCCTCGTGTATTGTATCCGATTGATTTGTTGTTCGACTATTACTAATATTATTATTATTATTACAATTAATACTATTATTATTGTTGTTACTATTTATATTTAAATTAGCCAACATTAATCGACGTTCGCGCAACTCTTCGCGCAAATTACTCAAGTCACGTATTTCACCGTTGATTTTTCTCAAATACGGATCATCATCATCATCATCATCGTCGTCGTCGTCATCCGCATCATTGTCCAAACTACTGTTATTGTACTGATCATCGTTAATACTATTGCTGCGACTAAAATTGTAACGTTTATTGTGTTCCTTTTCGTCCAGCTCCTTTAGCAACTGGGCGCTTAATTTCTCCGCAAAATCGACCAAGCGCTGATGATCGACAACATCACCATTTCTTAGTTCATTACTAATATCATTACTATTATCACCAATTTGAGTTTTATTTTTATCACAAAATTTATTACTATCATCACTATTTGTTAAATTTATGTTAACTACATTTTTTAGTTGTTGTGTTAGATTTTGTTCACTATTATTATTACTACTTGTATTACTATTACAATTATCACTATCATTACATATTAGCAATTCACTATCCTCATTTATATGCATTTTGCTGGGACTACTACTATCATCGTCATCATCATCACCATCATCATCGTCAACATCATGATTTTGATCCTTATCTTTAACAATATTTACATTATCCTCGTTCTCGTTACATAATTTCGGTTGCAATGCATTTATAACACTATCGATCGAATCGGGTGATGACGGTTCACTCGAATCACTATCTAAATCGTCGGTTTCGGGATTAAAAATTTCGAGCGACATTAATTTTGGCACAGCTGGTGCAGTTGTTGTCCGACGAACGATTGGAAAACTGGGTGCTTTTCTAAATTTTGGTATCGGTGGCAAATCTTTGATTTGTTGTCTTGTAATTTTTGAACGTTTGGATGTCGATGATGGTGACGATTTACCCGTACTACTATTACTATTACAACTAACATTATTATTTAACGTATTGATAATCGATGATGTTGCTGAATGATGATTTTTCGTTAGTATTGTTGTGTTCGGCACTTTATTTTTCGATACGGTTGTTGTGACAGTTGTTGATTTAATTGTGGGTACTGATGATGGTATTGATTGATCGTCAGATTTTTGTATTTGTGCTTCTTCAAATGTAAATCGTGAACCTTCAATTATGTTCGCTTGTAATTTACATCGGGGTGGTGCTGGTGAATGTGCAGGTGTTGGACAGGTCATTATTAATGGCGATGTTGGCACTGATGGCATTTTAAATGTATTATTATTGATTGTTGTTGTTGTCGCCGCCGTCGTTGCCAAATTCGATGTAGTTGCTAAATGTAGATCACAATTTGTTGTTGCTGCCGGTGTCGTTGTTGTACTAACGTTCGATTCCGTTTTCGGTATGTATATAACCGATGCAAAACTATCCTCCGACTCAATACTTGTATCACTTTGTAAACTACTATCTTTTGACGAATCGGATCCACTTTCACGTGAATGTCGTCTCGCCTTTTGGTCATCTTCATTGTTACAACTACTACTACTGCTACTACTACCCTTACTGCTATTATTTACATTATTTTTGTCTGTACCATTCGTTTGTTTACAATTCGAACCATTCGGCGACGAGGCCGATGGTGCCGATACCGAATTATTTCGCGATAAATTACTGTAACTATTTTTCATCGTGTAATTATAATTGTAAGGTGATTGTTGGTGTGGACTACCTTTGATGTTTTGAATAATTTTGACGAATCCGTTTTTTGTTGCTCGCTCTATATTCCCGGTTGATGATTTTAATTTGGTAGTAAAACCTTCCCGTATAACTTGCAGCCGTTTCGTGAATACTGATCGACATAGAAACGCTTCGTTTAGCGACATTTGTTTTTGTATTCGTTTGCGAACCCTTTCCTTTTCGCGTAGCCGACTCTCTGCCATTAGTTCTTCGTTTAACGAACTTTGTTTTCGTAGCAACAACCGAGATTCATTTGTTATAACAGCGGGAAATTCGGGTAATGGAAATTCGGTATCATCACAGACTGATTGTTTTTGTTTTACTAGCTTGGGTCGACGTGATGACGATGATGATGATGTGGACGTCTCGGAAACAACTGGTGGAGGTATTGGTTCCGGTATTTGAGCACCTAAACTTGGTACACTCGAGCGAGATCGAACAATTGTTCGAGGTGGTGGGTTTAATATACTACCTAAGCTACGACTTTTTAATCCCGCTGAGAGTGGCGGTTCGGGCAAATCATCAAAATCTTCTAGTCGCCGTAATTCGATTGGCAAATCTTTTGCATCCTCATAATCTAAACTGCTGCCATGTTTTGTGTCTTTTGAGTTCCACGATTCGAGAAACCATGGATGTTTTTTACCTCCAGCTAGTTTTTGGATTGCTCGT
This sequence comes from Tipula lateralis, assembly GCA_963932295.1. Classification (NCBI taxonomy): domain Eukaryota; kingdom Metazoa; phylum Arthropoda; class Insecta; order Diptera; family Tipulidae; genus Tipula; species Tipula lateralis. Next base: position 186,370,301 of record OZ010737.1, on the reverse strand, counting down.
CGCACGAAACTATAGCAAGATTCACCGGGCGATGACGAGGATAAACTTGAACTGTCCCCATCCCCGGCTGATCGACTTGAATTTGTCGAATCTTCTGTATATGCATGGTACGGTGGTAGGAAATCCTCATCGTCTTCTATAAATTAAACTATTTAGTAATCGAACATTTAGAAAATAATATTAATCTTCACTTACCATCATCTGAGATATTTGAGTTACGATTTTTGGGCGGTTGCCACGGTACAAGCACATCTTGCGACTCAAATCGCTTATGTCGTTGTTCCAATGCCCATACAGATATAATGACACGTCCACCAATTCGTAATATTCGGGCTAGTTCTCGTATTGCGCCCACTCGCCTTTCTGTCGTCGCAAAATGATGGACCACAGCTAGTGATAATACTGCATCGAATGATTCGTCGCGAAATGGTAATTCTAAATTATCACAAATTGCTACTTCACTACCTTTGCCGCGTGCAAATTTGGCCAATCGATAACATCGATCCACGCCGATTGTATAAATAAGTGGATTGCATGAGTTTAAATATCGTCCGTTGCCACATCCCACATCACATACAAGGGAGCCGGCATCGAGACCAGCCAAAAATTGTGCTACACGCGGCCTAATTGGCCCCACCGGCTCTTCACAATTTTCATATACATCGTGCACGTAGGCTCGTTCCAATGCAGCCGATCGACCGTTCGAATCGGATCTCGAACGTTCACTAGAATTTTGTTGTTGTGACGTTGTTGCAATGGTTGTACCGCTTGTGTTCGATAACAGTGTTGTGGTTGACACTGTTGTTGCATTTGATGTTGTTGAATTTTGCCGGATCTGTGATTCATCTGGAAATATATAATCAACAAAAATGATTATTAATTATGTATATGCTGATGATACGTACAGATACATGTCTAGATACATGTATAGCTTATGCATAAAGTATTTTGGCAAATATCATGATTAAATTATTTGATTTGATGAGTTGGTTTATGTTTATCATACGAAACAAAAATAAGTTTCATTGATGAAAATATTTTTTTTAGGGGGTCGGTTATTTGGGTGGAATATATACATTTATATACGGATATACGGATTTGGTTTGGGTTTGGCATTTTTATTTTAGTTTTTCTTGAATGGAAATGAAATTCATGAAACCAAATTTAGTTCTTGTATATACATATACATCTCGTATTTAAATTTGCAGTTAAGTTATTCGTTTTATTTTTGGAAAAATCGTTCAAGAGATTCATGGTTATTGCTTTATTATGTTTATTTACCATATATAGTATTTATATCAGAGCTTCGTAATGTCTGTTTACCCATTGGGACGGGTAAAATGCGTTAGAACTCAAATCTGCTAATTTATCTTAAATATTCGCACTGTGCTAAGCTCAATGTCACATTTGCTGTTTTAAATTAAAATTTGATTTCATTGATTGACTAAATGCCGCAATGCAACAGTTGGAGGGAGAGGGGCTATAGTTTCGAATTTCATTAGGAGCGGGGTATATTGATTTATATCGTATGATTACGATTGGTGATGTGTATGAAATATATCATTAAGATAGCCACTCAAAACAATGAAGAATTATTTATGGAAGACAGCACACGTTTTGAGTGGTCGTGGACTAAATAATAATAGACGTAAGGGTATAACAAGAAACTTACCCTAAGGTGCATTTCATCGCTATGGAACTCTTCTCGAAACACCATCAAAAATCTTCTCATGGACGCAGACAAGCTAGTATAGGCGTAATGAAGGTCTCCTGGTTCAAAGATCCTCAACAGAGTGTTCAAAACAAATATAAAAAGTAACTCTTACTTCCACTTGATCTTTGAATCAGGGCATTGTCAAATATTGAGGGAGTTGGGCTGATACATAATTGCCTACATGCCTTCAGCCCCTGTGAGGGCATGTAGACAGTTATGTGAATTATGTCAATCGTGAGGTGTAATTATCTATCCCCCTTGGTAGGTACGCTACTGTCTTTCAGACGAAAATTGCTGTAATATTAAGAGCCGCGCTCTAATGAATTGCGTAGTGGGCGTATCTGCTTCCGTTACTGCTTCCTTCGTATCTGCTTTCTTCATATGTGCATCTTTGTAACCAACTAGGCATCTTTGTAACCTACTTCTTGTGCTACTGTCTTCAATACTCTCCCCATATAGACTGCACTGTTTTGGTTCACGATTCCTATTTAAGGATACCCAATATCTTGGGCTTGATACGAAGAACAAACAGGTTTAGGGACAGAAAGTGAACGTCTGGGAGAGGATGTCACAATGAATGGTTCAATCAAGCCTAAGTGATGGAATAAACCTCTCCGTATTCGTAAATATTTCCTAGTTCTCTATAACGAAGAAGAAGGGTTTATTGTAGGATATGGACGAATAAATGATTGATGATTTTGCTTTAACGAAGAAAGCCACCAGACGGGCTATCTTCATGTTGCCCAATTTATTACAGGTGAAAAAAATATTCGAGTATTTATGCAGTAAGATCGGAACAGCTTTGAATGAGTAACGAAACTGTACTATGATTTGGTCACACTCGACATTAAAAACGTGTTTAATAGGGTCCACAGGGGCCACATTTTAAAGACTCTCTATCGATCGAATAAAAACTCTAGATATAGTTATTTCCAAATAACTACTCGAACAAGATGATTCGATTATAACAGCTGGAGTTCAACAAGGGTTTGTCCAGAATCCTAAATTTTGAAAACTAAAGATTGGCTGGAATTTATTGGTCTTGCAAAGCACAAAACAGAGACAGTGCTGATTATCTATAGCACAAAACGGAAAACGGTATCTTTCAGGATTTGCTACCAAATGTTGCTGGTCCGCAAGATGCTTTATGCGCTATGTAGAGTGGTGTATGCGTTTGCAGTGTTTCGAACGTCTGTTTCGTAGGATAATGTTTATAGCGATTGTTCCATGTAGGGCTGTAGGATAGCTATACTGAATGCAATGAATGAAACTAGCATAACCTATGGTGATAAAGACATCACTAGCGTGTAAATTATAGAATAATAAAGGTTGTGACTGATTTCACACTGTATCAATATCTTCAATGGTATAATGGAATGGGAAAGTAGATCTGTATGAGCACAAATTGAGAGAACGACTGTTCGAGAAACGGGTGAACAGACACGCCGCCTTAATTATATTAAGACAATGATTCACTAGACTATCCCGCATGCATGGGAACAAAACAAGAAGCGTATTTTGTGCCTGACCTAGTTTAACAGCTGTAGAGTTATAAACTGACTATATACATCGTATATTAATATTCAAGATGCATTTATCAAAATTTAACCTATCAACCACACTATACAATACATAGGATAATGTAAATTTATGCTCCTCCACTATTCAAATATGATATATAGGCGAGCACATTGATTATCTACATAAATACATAGCGTGTATTTATATATAGGTCATTGTGTATCGAGCATATTTAACAACTATGTACTTATACTCGAGTATATAGGTCAGAAGAGTAACGAGGCAAAATATAAAATTTCCACGCAGAATTTTCTTTCTCGTTTGTGTTGTGCTGGCTGTGCACCAATGAGAGAAGGTATACAAAATGGGTAAACTATATACAGTACGATTACTATTTGTATTATACTATAATCATATTTAGATTGTAAATTTTTTCGACTGTCGAGTATAGTATACGAGTGTAGATTTTACAAAAAAAAAAAAAAAATACAGGAATTTGAGAAATTTATCAATTAATTTTTATTCGATTTAGTTTATAGCTGATATACAATTAGGTCAATGCAGAAAATTCGATCCGAGATAAATCGAGGCAATTCGTTACACTCTATATGTGTATTATCAAGATATACTTTAATGGGTGTGTCATTTGTTGTTTATGGTATTACTCGTTTTTATAATACGAGAGCGTCGTGATAAGTCTGGTAAAATTGCAACAGAGGGTGCCAAAATCGTAAATCCCAGATTTCATGTGTCAATACCATCTGTCACTAGACCAAATTACAATTTTCATACAGGTCTGTCAGTTAGTTCAGTTTTTACAGCCATTAACAGCTGACAACCCATTGATTTTGTTTCAAACATGGACAAAAGTGAATTTCGTGAGCCAACAACATTTTATCAGCGAATACGATCATGGCAACAGATTTTGGGATACACGCAGCATAATCCACATCTCCAAAAGGGGAGAACAGTCAACGGCGAATATTACTGCAACTTATTAATCCGTTTCAATGTCTTATGAAAGAAAAACGACCGGCGAAAAAAAGTTCTCATCCATCAAGACAATGCACGTGTGTTGTTGTCACGGTCAAAATCCATGAATTACGTTTCATATTGCTTTTACATCCACCACATTCTCGAGATCATAACCCCCTTAATACTATTTCCTGTTTCCGAACTTGAAAAAATTGCGCGGCGGAAGGAGATTCGGCTGTAATGAGGAGATCATCGATGCAACAGACGCGTGTTTTGAAGGGTTGGAGAAATCGTTTTATTCGGAAGGGTTAGTTGGAAAAACATTGGACCTAGTGTTTCTAGCTAAAAGACTAGGTTGAAAAAAATTTTTTTGACCGAAAATATTATTCTTTGTTACATTTTTACCAGGTTCTCTCTCCACCCATGTAGTTCGCAATGTTTTTTACAATTTCAGGGACAGTTCGATATATCACTTTTCAACTAACTTTATAGTAATTTATAGCACAATTGGTATCTTTCCAGCAATAATTTGTAGTTCATAGTCCGTTAGATAAAGTATGGTTCAACGTTATTTCTACTGGGGCCAGATTGCTCGCCATGCAACGTTATGAACTATTGTCTTCTAAATAGTGTCCCAAAATTAACGCAGGTTTTGAATTAAATTGAAAATACAGTTATTTATGGAATAATACATCGGACAAATAGCCTCTACGGCTTTGCTGGCACATACGAACTCTTTTGTCGAAATTTTTCATTACCTTTCTGCATAATTGTGACTGAATTTCGAAGCATCGTTAAATTTCTTCTAGTAATCCACGGGTGGTTATGGGCTAGTTGACATATATCTTTGATGTCAAATAACCACATAAGAAGAATTATAATGATGTTAAATCACACAATGTTGCGGCCAAATTCTGATCACCAACACCAGAGAGTACACGACCAGGAAATTACTCATGTGCAGTAATTAAACTGTTTCACTAATTATACATGGCATGTGGCACCATCCAGTTACAACCACATATTGGCGACATCAACATTAATGATTGCACTACTTGATAAGCCTCATTTTCAAAACAGTATGGTCCAATGATGCCTATAGCTCAAAATCCGCACCGTTACAATCACACTTGGTTTTATCATATAACGCTCTATTTTTACTAACCCTAAGCTCTCAACTGTCAATAATTTTTCTTTTTTCAGGGTTACCAATAATTTGTCGCAAAAATGGAGGTGATTTCAAATCTTGCGTTAATTTTGGAACACCCTTTATAAGGGAATGATATGAAGGTAGAGTATAAAAACTACACCCTGTCAAGGTCGCCAATGTCTTATAACGAAAGTGTGATTCCTTGGTTAAGAAATAATTAACTAAGGTGCGGCTTATGATTGATTGAACTACCCATAGCTAAGACTAAGAGGGTTATAACCAGCGAAAAAGTAAGTAATCCCTTGTCAAAGATCAATTATGTACCTGTTTGTTTGTTTGTTTTTATCTCTACAATCTGTTTTGGGGCTCGAGGCACTTCCAACTCTTTCGCGGTTCGCTTATTTACGTCCTTACTTTACGCCATTACAGCCAAATCGAGGACGTACGGCTATAGGTCCGATTTACGTAGAACCATCTGCACATTGCATAGCTCCATGCCAGCCTATAGTACTGACATGGAAGATGGGCTGGCCCATGAATTCTGCACTCCAACAGGGGGTCATAGATGTGTTCATTCACACCACCGATCGTAATCGTATGGTGAAAAATCCCTTTACCATCCTGCCCCTATCGGGATTCGAACCCGGTACCTCCCGCTCCAACTGACGCAGCTTTAACCACTGCGCCACCTGGGCGGTTAATTATGTACCTTTTTAACTGGATTTATCTTAAATTAGCAGATACAGGATTATTTAGGATTTAAAGGTGAATTTCTGAATTTTAGTAATGTTTCATATTTCATTATTGAAGCCTGGTAGTTCGGTCACAGTTCACCACCGCCCAGGTGGCGCAGTGATTAAAGCTGCGGCAGTTGAAGTGGGAGGTACCAGGTTCGAATCCCGATAGGAGTGGGATGAAAAAGGGATTTTTCACCACTTGATTACGATTCGTGGTGTAAATGAACACAACTATGACCCCCTGTTGGAGTGCAGAATCCAAGGGCCGATCAATCTTCCAGGTCAGTTATACTATAGGCTGACATGGAGCTATGCAATGTGCAGATGGTTAGGTAAATCGCACCTACAGCCGTACGTCCTCGATTTGGCTGCAAAGCGTAAGGTAAGGACGTAAATAAGCGAACAGTAAAAGAGTTGGGAGTACCTTGAGCCCCAAAACAGATTGCATTGCACAGTTCGTCGCCATTAACCAAACATTTAGCATATAATACGCATACATTTACAATTGTAACGTTTATCTATATAATCATGGAAATTGTACACACGACTAACATATTTTGGTTCAATTTGATGCATCACAATCATAAACAACAACTTAACAATTATGCATGTACAACAGTAAGAAAAACGAATATTCTTCTGCATTTAATAAAAAGATTCCGTATAACACAGGTTATGATAAAAATTTATTTAGTACAGGGTTAATGCAGTATAAATCAGTTGAATATTCTAAGGTCGTTGTATTTTTATATCGTAAATTTAAGTTTTGTGTTTAATGTTGGTGTACAAGGAATGAATATAGGTACCACGTAGGGCAGATGACCTCGCCTTAAAATTTTATTAACTTTGTTTATTTATGATAGAATTACAACAAATATATAAAGTTCAGTTTGTTTTACCTCATCAAACAGGAAGGATGTGTATTGCGGCCCTGTTTTACAGAACATTACTTCAGACGTCAATACCTTCTGACACAACCTCCCAAAAATGTCATACAGACTCCTGTCTAGTCTATAGCTTGGCAACTTCTCAATGTCCTTAGTTGGACTTCAAAGCATAAGATATTTCAAGATAGTTCGTCACATGCTGAAACATAGTCAAATATCACCAAGGTGGTGGATAATGCCATCACCCAATTTATACAGCATATGCAGCTATTTAAGATCGTTTTATGCCGCAACAAGCCTAAATCACTAAGCGGGCCAAATCAGAACACCCGCAACACACTTATATCATTGAACCCCAATGAATTGAGTCCCATATATACAACAGACTCACATAAGAGACATATACCGAGGAAGTGATGTTGTTGGCGGTTCAATAAAAGAATCAACTAAATAAATTCGTCTAATTATTTTAACAATACAATACAATCTTAAATAAATGCCTTAGGTACACCCATCAAGTCCAGGTAGCCTATGCCTTATCAGATGGATCTGAGCTTTTTTCGATCACACAGTCATTTCCTGACGTCATAATTTAATCAAAAAGGACCTAGCGAATTACAACAACATACACATATATACATACGGTCTTGTAGGTCTCAAAAAATCATCAGCTATAAACATCACATGATAAAAGAGCAGCAATTTATTTTGATATGATTTGTGTCTCGGCTATTTTCCAATTTATGTTTTAGATGAGAACTAAACGGTTATCGTCTGGTTGTATTTGTATATAAGACTATATAGCTGAAGTGGAGTGTTAATATACGGTGGTATTTAATTTTTTCGTTGGTATAAAATATTTGCAAACCTTGGAAAATAGCAGTAAAGAAACGAGCAATGCAACAAAGACATTGAATAAAGCTCTCCTTGAGTCTGGTATGGAATTCTTTCTAAAAACATGTTTGTTATGTACGAGGGTCATAGATGATGTCGATCCTAGTTCAAAGTCAAAATTGTTCAGTTTTTTGGCAGTTATTATTCTAATTTTCTTCCGGTAACTTCCAGGTACTCGAAGTTCAGTACTTGGCTCTTTATCGTTTGGTGTCCTTATTTATATAAATAGTTAGTTTAACCAGCATTCTGTGTTATATTATAAACGAAGAGTGAGATTAAATTAGTTGTCTGTATCCAGTTGTAGGGTTTACTGATGCTTAAGTCCAACCATATACCGCGTTATATCTTAGGTGATGTTGATTTATTTGGTATGTTTCAGGAGAATATGGCTATACTCTGCAAATATGTTTTAATGCTTGTACTCATTTTATTTTCAGAATTGACTTCAGAAGTGACAATCAAATGAGGAAAAAGATAACGCTATGAAACGAGCGAATCAACATCAGAAGAACATGGCGAACGCATGGAAACATCTAGAATTATACTAAACATTGACTCTTGCGAGTAGAATGGAATGAACAAGAATCCCACAGATTTGTACTAAATCGCCGTATCGGACAAGTTTTATTTTAACCAGTGATGTTTTAAAGTGTTTAAGTGGTGAAGTGAAGACTAGTACTATAGCCCCTACCAGTGCATAGCGGCTAGTCTAGAATTAAAAGTGAATTAGTAAATTGTGTTGACAAGATTATAGTTATCTAGTCTCCATCAGTAGCAAACGGCTAATCTTTTCAATTTATCGAGTGAATTGAATAAAGGGAAATAAGCCGGATACGAATCGTGTAGATTCGTAAGTAGGTCGCATTACGCCAATCTTTGATTGCTGCTAGGTCGAAATTCTTCTAGGTCTTTAAATTTCTCCTTTATTGTTCAAGGTATTTCTCTATAGAATTCAGTTCTGAATTCATTAGAACTAAAAATCTTCTCAGAATTTTACCATGATCATTGATACCAAGATTGAAAAAAAATTGGGTGAATTATTACTTATGATTATGATTTTATGAACCCTACTTGAATCGTGAAAACTCGCATATATATTAGAATTTAAATGTTTGTTTCTCGATCCATAAACACAGCAATTCACTGTCCCTCCACAAATATGGCGCGACATAAAACCTCGACCATACATAATACTGTTGCCATTGCCAATTAACGTCAAATCCAAATTTCATTTTATATAGAATCGAAATACATTAAATCGTTATAACTATATATACAATATTTATTATACAAATAATTTAATTATTATTATCTAATTAAAAATAATAAAAAAATCTGGATATAAACAAACCTCCCCTAAATTTATAAATAATAAATATATGTGTGTATACGACGACTATGTATACATATATAACAATTTGGAGATTATATTTTCTTCTCTGGTTTTAATCAAATATTAAAAATAAAAATAAATTAATAGTTCAGCAAATCCTTTATAATTAATTTACAATCCTAAAAATTATTATTTTATTTTGTGTTCTCGGGTCGATATATAAATATGATGAAGTTTAGATATTATCCCCCTATATAAGTATATAAGTTTTGTATGGAACGGATTCCAACCAGGCAACATCCTCCATATATATATATATATATATATATATATATATATATATATATATATATATATATATATATATATATACATATATACACACACACACACACATATATATATATATATATATATATATATATATATATATATATATATATATATATATATATATATATATATATATATGTACATATATATATATATATATATATATATATATATATATATATATATATATATATATATATATATATATATATGTATAAAATATACTATAGGGTGATTTGTGATATCTATATTCAAGAGTTTGAAAGCGCAAAGGAAGTTGATAATAGGATTTTTCGTTCATTACCATCCATCTGGCCGTAAGTATTGTATCACAAGTATTCGGAAAGCTTTAGCTGTTTTGACTTTAAGCTATTTTGTTAGCACTCGAACCTCATCCATGGACGGCCACTCAACACTTACAGAGCCTTAAACTGAACGAACCCTAGATGGACTACATTTGGAGTTATCGTTCGGTTACTCCATATAACGCAACCATGTGTTGTAGACATTTTGTGTCGATAAATGTAGTATGCATTTTAAAGGTTTGTGCGATTTGGTCAGAGGATTTATCCCTAAATGCCGTTTATTAAGAACTTGGACTAGATTTTCGTTAACATATAAGCAATGTCTTGATCATCGAATATGATCGAAACATCATCTTACAGAATTAGAAGCTGTTTCAACTGTTTTTTGTTGAGTGTATTGATTGGTATGTGACTAACAAAATTGGCGTGCTTATTTTGGTGTCAAGCAAGACATAGTAAATCACTGATCAAAAATAAACAGTTTTAAAAATAATTTATAAAGTGCAGGTCTAGAGAGCTAGTACCCAGTTATTACCTCTGTATAAATACTAAATTATTATAGATCCACAGTCAGATTATTTGAAACATTGGGCTTAATCCAATTGGTGATATTGAAACATCACCCAATGTTTTTAGCAATGACATTATTTAGTGCCTTATCGCTCGCGTCTATTATCTTTACGATTACGTTATATTTTAATCGAACTTTGTTTAGTATTGATCAACCGGCAAAACAACTTGCTATCATATCGTTACGAAAATTAAAGAATGTTACAGACCGTATGCTATACACATGCGACTTTGTGTAAAACCGTTTATCGGGCATACACAATATACAACCCGTTGGTATTATATTTGAATGGCTATTAATATTCTGCTGTTCGGGCACACGGGAAGAAAGAACCCCGAATGACATAATACGAATACGAACAAGGAAAGAGGAAAGTTGGAAGGCCAGTAATGACCTGAAAAAAAAACGATGCTAACGGAAACGAATACCTCATTTTTGTCATGCAATCAGTAAAGGTTTATATTGTGTGGAAATCAACAACGTTTTACAACTCCCAGGAGGATTGATTTTACAGGAGGGAATTATGGTTAACTGAACATGGAAACATGTCGGTTGGAGAAATAAGTACTTAACTCTTGACTGCGGGAAATTCGATTATATTTGCGTACATCCAGCATCCAATGATGATGCATCTAAGCATCTTCAAACACAATATGTGATATTTTTGTATGAGTATTGGTAATTACCACCCACCGGGATAGTACACTAGGTATTCTTAGATTTTCAAGCAATCCTTTGATTCTATCAATCGAGAGGGGTTATGTTTGCGCTTGTATATATTGAAGAAAACAGAATATCTAGGACCTATTATGAAATAATCGGATTTTTTCCGATATCGATTCTTATTATGAAATTGTTGGGTTGAATTTGTCAAATGTCAGCGATTTTGTTTTGTCCTTTTAGTTTCATACGGATTTTTCGATATCTGATTTCTACTTATACTTCTGATTTCTGGAGGGCTGTTATGAAAAATTCGATATCGAATCTGAAAGCGGATTTAGCTATTATAAACATCCGATATCGAAAAATTTCCTATTTTGAAACTTAAAAAACAAACGAGATCGGTATTTCCGAAAATCGAATGTCAAAATTCGATTACTAGTTAGCGACGTTTTTTTTTGTGTTATCGAATTTGTATATGTTTTGAATAATCCACAGTTTAAGGAGCAACATTTCATTTGACAAGTCATTAGTCAATTGAAGCACAAAAACAAAATAAAATTTAGCAACTCTAAGTGAACCAGAAAACACCGCACATTATTGCTAACTCCATGCTAACATGTAACATTTGACAAATTCAAGCTAACCATTTCATAATGAGAAATTTTGTGGCGGATCGGTTTTTTCGATATTGGAAAAAATTCGATATCGGATTATTTTATAACAGCCCCTCTGATTTTAGAGACCAAGACGTAATTGAATTTACTAGAGATAACCACACGTTTGGGACTAGACATTTGCCGTACACAGTATTGGTACACAGTGTTGATCTAGTCTGTTATCAAGTATGGATATGAGTGTTGGAATTTGAGGGTAGGGTACGAAAGATGAAGACCAATACCGTGTTCTTATCAGTCACGAGATTTGATTCTGCTTGCTGATCCGAACCGAGTCGCCTAACGGTAGGATGAATCTTCTTATTCTTTACAAAAACATGAAGAGCTGGCTCGTTTTCGAAACAAATGGAGTCAGATTATTGCCATGTTATGGACCAAACTGTATATCCAGGATATAGTTTCCGAGAAATTATATGATTCGAGAGTTAGTGAAAATTAACCACCCTGTAAGAGTATCTACATGTTTATATTATATAAATAGTTTGAGCATCATACTTGTGTGTATTAGACGTAAATATGAGAAACATAAAATCATAATTTTATTAAAATATATTTTGTTTTATTATAAAGTGATGTTAATTTTAGATAATAATTATATTATTAAAGATAATTATCTAATATTTTTTATATTGTGTGTACATACATACAAACATACTTTGTACTTATATATAGTATATGTACACATATGAGGCGTAATAATGTAATATGTTGATATGTCAATAATTGAAAAAAGTGGTTAAGGTTCGTGTGAATCTGAATATGTGCACGCTTGGGGGAGGATTTTTTTTACATTTTATTCATGTTTGGGTAAATGTTGTGTAACTAACTATACATATACTTATTGCTATATTATCATGTGTGGTTGTATAATGTATATAGTGCGGGTTATATACGAACTGATCAACAAGTATATAATATGTTTATGGAATTCGACATATAAATACAAGGTATCATCGAAATGATGACGTATGTAAAATTTTTTTATGATTTACAGTGTAACACAAAATTAATGTATATCGGTATAGTGTCTCTTCTATAATCGGGTAGCTAAAACTATGAAGCCCTTAGCGAAGTTTCTCAGGAGGCTTCTCTAATATAACATTTATGATGTACGCATGATAATTATGAATAAGATCATTATCTTGCTGGGCATAGTTCACTGCTCTTCGAAATAGGATACGAGAGGTTCTAGAATGTTTCAATTTTCACCTGATTTCAGCTCTTCCCATGTTTTACCGAGTTCTTTGACTTCGGCTAGCAAAATTCTATTCCAGGTTATTGCTGGGCTTCCAACTATTCTCGCTCCTTCTGTGGCCGATCTATTTCTACTTGCGCTTTCTGATTTCGATTTCAATATCCATTTGGTTTGTTAGCCGTAGAAGCACATTATTTTTCATCTTATCTGGTTCGCAGTCATTTTATGTCTCAGGCATTTGTTAAAAAAAAAAACTGTAGTATTTGTGTGTGTAAAATCAGAAGAACTGATTTCACACATGCATTGAACAATTGTATTTTTATTTCTTCTCGATACGTCGAATATATTCCAAGCTTCGTGACTGCACAACCGAGATATACGAGCTTCTTAACTTTCTACAGCATGTCGGCATTGCAACACCTCCACATGCATGCATCATAATATTACAAAAACCATTTGTGTTCCAGCTTTATATATAGCTATATAATAATTTTACGAACGGCTAAAAGATATCTCGATTATTGATTTTGATTCCGGATAGGCAAGTGATCCATTGTCTATCACCCAAAATGCTCTATTTTATCTACAAGTTTTACCAATGCTAACTTATGCATCTATTGTTTGGTGGCCAGTGGTTAAAGTTAAATTTTCAATTGGCAAACTCAACTATTTGCAAAATATCGCTTGTCGAGCCATTTCGTCAACTCCACTCCTGGCTATGGAGCTCTTGCTCTCCCTACCACAGTTACAATCTTTCATTTCAGGCACAGCTTGTTCAGCTGCCTTTCGCTTGAGGAATGCTGGGGCGTGAAATGCTTTTGGCACTTCTTCAGGTCATAGATCAATTCTTAACGAATTTAAACGAGCTACACCAGAAATCGACATGGTTACTGATCGACATGGCTTCTGCATGTTTTTAATTTCCCATCATATGAGGTGATTTATCCATCCAGGGATATGTGGTTCTTACCAGACTTGCTCAAACCGATATCCGAATCGCTTGTATTCTTCTCAGATGGCTCTGTCTCTGAACAGGGTGCTGGCTTTGGTTACTACTGTCCATCGTATGATTTGAGAATATCTGGCAGTTTGGGGTCTTACTGTACTATTCATCAGGCGGAATTAATTGCGGTTACTCACTGCGTGTTTTCAGCATTTAATCTCGCTGCTGACGACAAAGAGATCATATTTTGTACGGATTGTAAAACTGTCCTCAACTCATTAAACAATCCTCTTACCTGCTCTAAACTGGTAGGTGATTGTAAAAAATTGCTGAACCGACTTGGTTGTATTAATAAGGTAACGGTCATGTGGGTTCCTGCTCATTGTGACATTAATGGCAACGAAGTTGCAGACAGGTTGGCTAAAACTGGTTCTCGCTTACTATTCGTAGGCCCTGAACCAGCAGCTCCTATATCTCATCACATAGTGAAACAAACAATCAAAACCGTTGCCCTATCGAATTTAAAGCTGACGTGGTCAACCACCTTTTCTTGCCGCAAGGCGAAATACTTTGTAAGGAGGCTAAATCCGAAGCTTACATTTCATCAGCAGCTGCCCGGCTTTTAACCGCATTAGATCCCTTGTGTTCAACTCCAGGATTATTCCTGTAAATAAATTGTCGTCTCTGCCCTGGTTCAAACTGCTTCAGTTTGCTATGGCTGCAGAGCGTGCATGTGCGCTTTGATGAATCCTAGGTTTGCACCATGGGCCCTTTGTGGCATTGAGTGCGGAACCTCTAACGGTTCCAGCCAATATTAATAATAATAAAAAAAAGTGATCCAGTTGATGGAGAGTACAAATTTTGCAACTTTAAGCATTTCATCCACAACAACTATTCGAGTTTATAAAGTTTTGTTATATAGCACACACCGAAACCTGCTCGAACTGAAGGTGCCAAGCGCGAATTCATTTATCGAACATCTAGAAAGTGGAATTCGTGATATAATAACAGCACTCTAACAAAAGTGGAAGCTACACCCAAACGACTCAATTTAGCAGCCAAAACGTGTTCTGTGCCTGGGTATCCAGTGAATTCTAACTACATTCAGACAGTCGATACATAACAAGTTTTGATAAAAGAGTATTCAGAAAGGATACAGATACCATCATCTCTGCAATATATCTCCTTTGCATAGAGCGCTGTTCTCAAAATTGCAGCAATTTGCGTCTGATGATTAAGCATGTACAACCCGGCACCTGCCAGATTACAGCATGGTAATCCTTGAGGAAAGATCGTTATCGTCATCGGAGAAGTACAATAAACTGTTGTGGTCCCTATAAAACGTGCTTTGGGCAGTTATGTTTCGACCCACCTCTCTTAACACTTACTTAACACTTTGGCTGCCAATGTTGTAATGACCATACACACTAAATTCCATCCAACATACATCCCATATTTCATCTCACTAAGCCAGTGTTGTTCTAAACACAAATTTCAAATTCTCTTTTATTACGCCTGGATTAATACACTGGCATAGAAACACATACTGTAGAATGTATGTTGAGAACAACACTCGCGCTATGAGAACATTTTTGAAATGTATGTCCGGAACAACATTGGTGTGGTTGGATGGGATTTGTGAATGAATGTCTACAACAACACTGGAATAGTAAGATGGTATTTTGAATGTATGCCTATACCAACACCGGCACAGGATCACAGAATTCCGAATGTATGTCCATAGAACAACATTGGCATGGTTGGGTGGAATTTAGAGTGTATGCTCATTACAACATTGGCAGCCAAAGTGCTAACTTCTGAAGAGAGCGGGATGATATTAGTCCTAATTTTCGGAAAGCTAAAGTTTTCCAGAGCTATTGTGAAAAGAACCATCTCAGTCTTCCTAGGGTTAATCGATAACCGATATATAAGAACTCAACTTTATTATATTTTTAATACACGAATAATTCATTAAAAACAATGATCAAGATTCGGTAGTCTGAGGCGGCAGTGGTTTTTCCAGCCATACCATGCTTTAAAGCCTTGTCGTCTATAAATTAACTTGGCGCAGTTTACACTTGCCGAAATATTGTCGGTAAGAAAATCTAAAATAAGAAAATATTTCAAGTTTATACTTATACAGTGATTTAAAGTTTTATAAATACCATGACAGTTTGCATGACATGATCCACCAATATGCTCTCTACCACACCAATACCGATCATTTATTTGAAACAATCCATAATCCCATGAGCCGTTACGGTTCCGTTTATTAATCGCTCTTGTCGAATAGCCACTCTCGTTTTTGACCAGACACACCCAATTGGGTAGTAATTCTCGCGAAATCGAATATTGCGAGTGTAAGACGCGTGCTAGTTCACATTCTGTAAATCTTTTCGATTCAATTCGATTAATGAGTACGGTGACCACTATTACACTTATAATGAACAACAGCTTCATGTCGACTGTATTATATAAACAATTTCGACTGATGAATTGATATGTCGCTTTATATGTAAAAAATATGGTTATTTATATACTCTTTGTATCAATTTTTGTAGGTGATTTACTTCAGCACGCCGGAAGCTTGATTAGATTGGGATTTGTTTACTAGTTTTACATACATAGATGAGTAATAAAATATTTTGATTTGTCAAGCGAGATCATCTCTGCTTAGCATTTTTGAACTAGTCTACATCAGTTTTGACACTATATCGTATTGCAAATTATCAGGAGGCGATTTCACGAATAATTATTACTGATTGTCATATGTGACCAATATTCCTATAAACAAACATACAATTTTATGAAAAAAAATATCACCGGATTTGCATCGTGTAAATTGGGATGAATACATCATCGATCGCAGAGTTTTTACATCAGTAAAAATTAAAAAGACATTATGACAAATTTCAATAGAAAACTAATGACACCAAATTGCAATAATAAGCAGCCACAAACATTTACAATCTCATTTAGTAAACCACCCAAGGTATTGCTATCTATCTGTCAATAATGATATCAGTTGCAATGAAACTGCATGAAACATCAAACAGTATTGTATTTCACAAAATAAATTAGCTTATAGATAACAGCCGATACTGGCCGATGTAGAGGTCCATTATCGGTAAGTATTTATAGTTATTCAACGTATATAGATGGCGCGAAGCTCGAATATGTCGAACTAGCAACAATAAGAAAACGCAACAATAAGAAAACCAGTTTGCTTCTATATGGGAACAACCAGTTTTGTTTTGTTTTTCCCAGTCACTCAGGCTCAATTGGCCCATTGTGACATCCCTTCTCAGGTGTACACTCTCAGTCCCGGAATCTGTTTGTTCTTCTAATGAAGTCCAAGATATCCGGTATTCTCAAGGTCGTCAATTGATCCTCAAATAGGAATTGTGAGCCGAATCAGAGCAATCTATGGGAAGAGTACGAAGAACAGGAGCACAAAAAGTGCTCAATAGTTTCTTCCTCCCCGTCCCCACACTGTTGGAAAGAGGTATTTCGAATTTTCATTCGAAACATATGATGATTCAGGGACCAATGCCCCGTGAAAATGCCCAGCAAGATCCTTAAAGTGCGTATATCATAGTTTAACGAAGACTCTTTGTTGAACAACCAGTTTGCTTCTTTATGAGATTATATTAATATTTCGATTGTCGATGCAGTATACAACAAATGGTGAACATAATTCGTTTGATGAGATTTGTCGGTAAATGAGGACTGCTAAATTAATTTGAAGATGTACTACGCCTGAATGATGAAAATCTGAGATTTGGAGAGTTCATTCTTCTGCAAGTTTAATTTTTCAAAGTAAAGAACATGGATGGAAACTGCATTGTGTCAACGTCGATGGTGTATTCGAAATAACTACTTAAAAGTTTACAAGTGTCATAGACCGTCCATATAGAGATGTAATTTAGTGCATTGAAAATTTCTTTAAATTCGGTGGAGTAACTTTATGGAACTGTCTTTATGGTCTTATTCAATTGAAACTATCGAAACAAAGTAAGGCTCGATGAATGGAAATTTGCCTGCGCTTGGTTGTATTATCTTAAAGGCTGAATATGATTCAGGTTGTTAACCAAATATTTGTGAGGTATGGATGTGAGATTGGAACCGTCACAGAGACCTAGGACTGATGGATCTTGGTTTTGCGAGGACCAACATCTATTAACTTTTGATTTATGCAAATTCATGGGAAAAGATATAGGTGACTTTGTACATGTTCAAGTTACTCATGAGAATTGCGTCATTAGTAAATTTTTTAGTATTTATACGTCGTGTATTCGTGTATTGGAGTATAAACCAAGATAGTAAGATAAAAGTAACCGCAGGAATTAGATAATCTGTATTATCATTAAAAGAGTAGTATTCGAAATGATTCGAAATGAGAAATAGAAATGATTTAAGCCCACTAGCATATGCCTATGATTAGATGTTAATCAATGACGCCCCATCATCAGTTCGAAATTATAGTCTATAGCAAAAAGAGGCATACAACTGTCAATCAATACCAAAGGTGTATTATGCCAATGGATTGAGAAAAACATTTATTGTTTTGGCGATCGACAAATCATGATTCTTCAACAGATCTGCTTTGACTGGATGAGGCCATAAAGTCCTATCATCTTATCAAACCACCTTTTGTGATTTGTAACCTTTTCGAAACGTCACCATCCTCTAATTTTTTTTTTTGGTTCTTATGATAATGATTTCCACGAGTATTCGGAATAGATGGTGTCCTATAAAACTACTATACGACACGGCAAATCAAAACTGTATGACGTCTGATATCACGAGTTCGTGTAGAAGGGGTATGTTACCCACTAACAAATTATCTTTTGACGTGTGTTGTTGTACCGTAGATTAGGGGTTTGTTTATACGAGTAACTTTACAGTGCTCTTCAGTTAACACATCACCCTATAGTTATCAGTAGTTCTTTGACAACTCAATAAATATGACCAGTACAGCGTACTGCAAGGCGTAAGCCATTCGTCTTGATCCCCATCAAATTCACCAAGACCAGTTGCGTATAATGTACAATATCATTACTCTGATATGTTCAAGGTTACAGAATGAGTAAATTACTGAAGTACATATTCTTGGAGCCACACTGCGGTTGGTTTGATCGCGATCGGTTAAAAGGAGGATTAAGCTGGTGGTTACGATCAAATAGGGGGAATAGTACTTACAACTCCATTTCGTAGTATAAGGAGGATGTATAAAAATAGGCTAGGTATGAAAATGGGAATATTGCTTGGTTGTCTTTCGATTTGCCTATATAAAACCACATGCAGTACGGTCTTTAGTGTTTTTTCAACCGAGTGAACCTAGAAGAACTTTAGACCAAGAGGATCATAAACAATTATAGAAGCCACAGCAACCTAATAAAAATCATTAAAACTTGATTTTGGATGTGTGAAGTTAGAATGGCCCCTGAATGACTACTTCACTGTACATTTGATCAGTTTCGGGAAGATAGAGCGGTTATTTATCCTTCCTTATACATCTAGATGATATCATGTTTCATTAAAATTTTTTAATATTACGAATGACATAGAAAACGGCATAGCCATCATAACCAACCACCTACGTCACATAGCGCAAATATTTTCATATAATTTTATAACGAAAATCATAGTTCAATTACACATTTCATTCCAAAATACTGGGACAAAAAAATCTTATATACATTTCTAATTTATATGTTCGTCTTCGTCGTAGATTGTATAGATTGTATGTACATAGTACAGCATATTATAGTTTCATATATAATTTCATGGGAAAATAAAAATATTTTCAATGCTTTTATTACATTTTTCCCAAAAGTAGTATAAAAAATCCATTACACCCACGTATTTAAATCTCTTTTCTTTCTTACACGAATAGATATATATGGTATTTCGGAAAATTAGTTCTTAAAATCAATTTTGCTCCGAAAAACTAAAACACAAATACATATAGTACAAAAGCTCACAAACACACACACACAGACAATAAACACTGAAAAAACAAAACAATCGTATGGAATTATAGAGTGGGTGTCTCAAATATATATCAGCTCTTGTATATTGTGTGATGTGCTGCAAAATCTGTATATACGAGTATGTATAACATCTACAAGCACAAGACAAGAGGAAAATTATGTACGTACATAAAGAAAATGATCTAAATACGCTCAGATTTCATATAATACATAAAATTATCATCTGGAATATATATATCTGTACGGATAACATCTATTCCCTTTCTATATATACTCTGTATTGTATTCAACAAGTTCTTTGGCATTATCGATTTTTAGATTTTTATTGTCAAAGACAGATTAAATTATAAAATATTTTATTCGAAAATCTATTTTGAAAATATTAATTAAAATTGTTGTTTGAATAACTTACAAACCGCGATACCTTCAGGTTCACTGCCCTTAAATAATGACAAAATAAACTCAAGATACACCATTGAAAAACCATTGAATCCCATTGAAAAACTACCAACCATGAAATTTGAGAAAAGTCACTAATTGATGATAGAAGGATCACAAATGATAAAAACAAATAGGAAAAGGATGCACTATTAATAAGAGATATGGTAAGTTCAGAAATGGTTCTAATAGAATTGTCTGATTCAGGAGCTCAAAAAAACCAACTCTCATCTGTTCCCCTATAAATTATATGAAAAAGGAAAATTCAACCTTCTAGTATATACTGTGTAACATAAAGCTGATCAAAATAAAATGATGCAACATCTGAAATCACTACCAGTAATTTTAAACTAAATTGGAAACTAAACCATGACATGACTAAACCTCTTAAATGACGCAGTGGTTAACCTATTGAGCGATAGGTACTTGGTTTGAATCCTAACCAACTGGATGAAAACTGAAAATTTTTATTTTCTGATAAGAAAAATAATCAGACGTGAAATGTGAATCACAATTATAATTGAGTTGGAAATAACTATCACAATGGTCCAATGAATAGCGCCTATAAGAGAAACTATAAGAGAAATTATGTACGAGTATGTGAACCAGATAAAAAAACCAAACTATGGCGATCAAGAAAACAGATTTATAAATAAACTATTAGAAACAACTGGAAAAAAGACATATCTACATACGAAAGAGTTTATGCGGAGAGCAAGAAGAGAGACAAGATTAAGAATAACAATACTGGATAAAAGTATCACCATATTATCGAAAGGGTGGAAATTCCCATATAGATGCTCCCATATAGATTTCCCATTTCAAAATAGAAATTCGAGAATTGATCAAGTTCGTAGGGTAACAGAGATACAAAAGGCTTTTGAACAAATGAAGATCTGATCCGGTGTATACACTGCAATACCGATACTGATATACAGAGTGATTGACACGAAGTGTTACCAACTTCAGACTGTCATTGCTGTTAAACCAGTGATGACAGATTGTTTACAAACGTACAAAAGCATTTTAGTGGGAAATATTCAGAAAAAAGTTATACGCAATGGAATTCAAGGGAATAGTGTGTGATTCGTCTATATTAGGCTACAAAATTACAGCCGCAGATTATTAACTAGTTAAAACATCTGCATGTGAATAAAATGTTTGCAGCAATGCAAAACGCCATGGTGGTGGACCGAAACGCAGTGCAACATCGCCGGGTATCGTTCGCAAGGTGAAGGCCAAAATCGCCCGGAAAATGGTTCGTGAAGCGAACATTTTGGATGCGGCGCATATTGAAAGATCATCTTGTAGTAAAGGCCTTGAAATTCCATAAAACGTATGTTCTCACCGATTCTAGAAAAAGTTACTATGGAAATGACAAAGGAGTTGTTACGCTTGCACGAAAGTGGCGATTTGCCGAATTTGGTTTTCTTGATGAGTGACTAAGAAAAACGACCGGATTTACTGGCCGTTATACTGAAAATTATGACCAACGGATTGCCATTTAAAACCAAGCGCCGCCAATGGTGATGGTTTGGGCCGCCGTAACAGCCGAAAGCCTTTCACCGCTCGTTTTTTTGGACCGTCAAGATAAATGCTCAAATTTATCGGGATCATGTGTTGGAGGGAGCGTTGAAGGCTTGGGCACAAAAACATTACGGCCGCAGAGTCCAGACCATTTAACAGGACTCGGCGCCGAGTCATAAAGCACGCGTCAATCAATATTAGCTGAGAAACAACGTTCCGCGGTGCAGTCCCATTCTCCAATGGCCACCGATCTCACCGGATTTAAATTCGCTATAGATTTCTCGGTTCGGGGTATTTTGAAGAGCAAGGTTGGGGCAAAAAAATACCAAAGTGGCGATCATCTCAAGCACTTCACCGGGAATGCACCAAAATACTGTACAGTCACTTTCGTTCTGCTTTTATACAATGTTTTTATACATTTCGTCTTATTTTATACAATGCAATCTTTTTTGTGGCTCAAGGCTCCCTCAGCTCTTTCGCGGTTCGCTTATTTACGTCCTACTTTTCGCCTTAATAGCCAAATCCAAGACGTACGGCTGCACTCGCAATAGGGTGTTCATTCACACCACCGATCGTAATCAAATGGTAAAAAATCCCTTTACATCCTGCCCTTATCCGGATTCGAACTCGGTACCTCCTAGACTTCTCGATAGATTCATATATCCATAAAATAGCACATAACACAATTTTCATATATGTTAGCATGATCCAAAATGGTTGACATACGTTATCTTCTATTAAAACGTTTCATTGACATTATCAGTTGATTAATATATGTGTGACTTTGAGATTATTATCGATCATTTCACGCTTTGGCATAAGACCATAGTGATATATTTACATAGTTCACATAGCCTTACATATAGTTACACCTACACAAGAAGAAAGAGACTTAAAACATAAAACAACCTCTGAGGATGTGCTTCGGACCAATTTACTATCCATGCGTAAAAGGTTTACAATGTTCAGTTTGTACTGTACTATACGCCAAGAGATGATGCAACTCTTTGAGCCATGGTCCTTTATAGAACGCAGATCCCATTTATAACTGAAGAAGCCACCAACAGATAAAAAATAACAAGGAAGTAGATTAGAGGCAATTATCCGAAACTTAAGCATTAGCGTTTCAAAAGTAGAAAATGAAACAAACTTGGACAGGTAACTGATTGGCATAGTGGTAAGAGTTACAGTTTATGGGTAAGAGTTACAGTTCATTGAATTCAGGAACAACTCAGTATCAGTCGTTTATGTATCGAATATATATGTTTTTTCTTCAAACATATCTCAAAGAAAATTCTCTTAGAATCAATTAATTAAAGGATTTGTACAATAAACATCGTACGTATAATTGTGTAATCTCAGTAAGTGTTCGAGTAATTATAAATTAACGCCAATCAAAAGAAAAGTTTTGAATTTTTTGACGCATTTAATATACTACCTATATACCGTAACTCATTTAGTATAAAGCACATAAATTTGGTCTTCAGACTGATAATTAAGACGAAATGTGGGTTTTTCGTCTCCTAAATTAACTGTATCCAAGCAATAATATAAAACACCCACGACATTTTGTACGATTTTCCATTTTTCATATACTCGTGTATATAAATATGTACGTATACATGTACGTATATAAGAAAACCAACTTTGTTTTATTTATCTTCCTTAAATCGTTAACATTGGTACATAGTTAGTTAGGTGAGCTTTCTTTGCCAAACTTTTATTCATATAAGTTTATATATAAAAACAGTATTTTAAAAAATTTCAAATTCGCTTGTAATTTCCCTGCGGCAATATAAACTTATAATTATTACGCCTCCACTGGTTTTCATACGACGACGAGTTTGAATTTGGAGAACTGTACACTATATATATGATCTGTGATAAAAGACATACATATCATTAAAAACGAAATAATTTTATTCATAAGATTTTATTTCATTAAAAATCGAGATATATACTGAAATATGCGCACTCACAAACACACACTCACACACAAACACTTAAGATAAGATGATACATTTGACCCCAATTTGTGTAGATGGAGGCAAAACAAATTATTATGCAAGATATAGGATTTGGACAGAATCTTAATATAAAATCGTCCAACAATAAAAAAAATTATAATTTCATTCATAAAGGAATTTCAAGATGAATGATTTTCGTTACTATGCGAGACTATATAAGAATTATGTATACACTTATGTACAAGTATATTGTGTATCGACACCCTCAGCTCATTATAATAAGCTGTATCAATATACATAAATAAAATCGATCATGATAAATTTTATATATTACAATGCGGCGTCATAATTATATAGGTACCGTGCGCGATACCGACACTATGACGTTATATAGAAAATAGATGACGCAGTTCATTGGAAAAATAACATGAGTCATTCATCGTTCGAAGGTCAAAATTAAAATACTTGTTGACAGACATAAACGTCATTCCTAATGACATCAAAAAGACGACACGACGTCGTCGCCTACTTATAATATATGTAATAACATGCTTTAATGGTACATGACTAATCAATAAAAATTTTATAGCAACATTGATGATATTCACAAAATAATATCTCGCTATAAAATGAGATGATATTTAATCAACATATTTAAAGGACAAAGAAAGTGTTTAAGATTTTAAATGGTATAGACGGGGTCACCAAAATTTATGTCGTCTGAAAGTATATTTTTTATAGAAGGTATAATTGTAACGTACCAGGAGAACAAAATGGTATGTAACATTTTTATAAGTGATACATCCTCTAAAAAAGGGAGACAGTAGGTAATATCAATGGAAATTAAGTGTTGTAAGTCATAAAGTATATGTTATACAAATTGTACCTAAACGTGGATGTTGATTTATTTGGTTTTTTGATCAGACACCAAGAAGATGTATAGTTTTAAAGCTGCGGCAATTGAAGGGGGATGTACCAGGTTCTAATCCCGATAGGGGTAGGATTCATAAAGAGATTTTCACCATTTGATTATGATCGGTGGAGTGAATGCATCCATCTACGAACCCCTGTTGGAGTGCAAAATTCATGGACCATCCTATCATCTATGTCAGTACTATGGGCTGACATGGAGCTAGGCAAAGTACAGATGGTTCTACGTGAATCGGACCTATATAGACGTACGTCCTCGATTTGGCTGTAATGGTGTAAGGTAGGAAGTAAATAAGCGAACCGCGAGCACGTAGAGAGTGCCTTGAGCCCCAAAACAGATTGAAAAGATAAAAACAAACAAACGAAAATGTAGTTCGAAAGTAGTTAATTCATTAAAAATCCGTCTTGTCAAATTTTGCCTTTTCCAGCCAAATTTACCTTGTTAAAGGATAAAATTGGATAAGGTTAAATAGACATTCTAAGAAGGTATTGTGAACAAAATGTATTGTGAATGCAAAATCATATATGTTTCTAGACAGC